>CAMZMU010000039.1:73870316-74195440 GCA_947311845.1 Poa pratensis | reverse complement strand
CATCACGATTAATGCAGCAGCGGAGACAAAGGTGAGAACATTATTGGATCCTTTTACCATCGGGGAAAATTCAAGGTTTATCTGATTCTTTTTATTCATGTATATCGGCCAACAATTAAGCGCTTTTTATTCGGAGATTCATACAGACTATAGATCTCTAGTATGCATGAATAAATTAGGATCATCTAGCAATCCCTGTAGCAGGAACAGCGGCGTCCTAAGCCACGACACTTGCTCCTTTGTAACCCCTCTCCCTGCAAGATTTTGCGCACTTAGAGCGTTGTTATGCACAGCCCCAGTACATGTCATTCGAGTCCAGCACTTCTTCGCCAAAGCTACTTGCAGTAATCCATAGTCATCTACATGAACAAAATAAAAACAAACCAGTTATCTCGCATAATTCTGCAGCGTCCGGCTATCAGTTATGTTGGATTATTTCAGTGGCTTTTAACCTGGGACGGTCGCAAGAAGCTGGAGAACGACCATAAACACCTTCATGGACAGTTCCATTGTGATTCTTATAAAAGGTGAATAATGGTCACGCTAGATTGTATATGATGTAGTATGAGAGAAGTATAGGGTGGAGATGGCAGGCGGTGGCTTGTGTTTTATATACTTGTAAGCAGCACAAGATTTCTCAGTGCTTCTAGGAAATCAACAAATTAATGTAGGGTAATGTAACTGATATCTGAAATTAAACTCATCAAAATCTTCCATCTTTAGCGCAACAAAGCAACAATTTTCCATAATGAAATTAATATGTGCCCATGAGGCTACGGCGTTTTAGAACCCTAATAAAATATCATTAATGGTCGGCTATTTATCATCAGACTCGGAACTATTTATTACTGGATGACAGTCATAGTCGTTTGGTGATGGTCTTTTGTGGTTTTTCATTTACGCAAATGTCAATATTTCGATCAAACGATTCTTAATGTCGACTTCGATAGTTAAGTCTTAGTTGTCCGAGAAATAGCAAAAGTGACATATACGTTGGATTTTAGGACAAAATGTTTCTTGCTATTTTTATTCTATCACTGGACATAATGCAAAGATAGATTAGTTATTCTTCGTCATAAAAATTTGACCATTTGTCATAAAATTAGGAATATAGTGAAAAAGTAGCCACGACGTGTCCACATGCCGTTTACTAGACTCGGTTAAGGCTACGGGATGAATTCTTGTGCCCTGCAAGTTATCGTGATATGGGGAATATAGTTGACTACACAATACCCAAAGAAAGAAAACATATCTTACTTGAAAAAAAATTGTCCTTAAAAAAATTCTTTTTTCATATTTGGTGTGATGACGGTGAAACAATGAGTGCAATATAATATCTAACCGTGGCCAATTTCAAGGTTGCTCCGAGCGATTCGGGAGGCCACCATGCTGCCACCTAGTGAAGGCACCCACAACCTCCCGAACCCTCGCCGCCACCTAATGGTTGTCGGCAGTGCCGAGGCACCCTCTCCACGTTGTTTAACTTCTTTTCCCCACACCTTGCATGGAGGATCCTTGCTTCATCCCCACTCTTCGTTAGTGCCTCGTTGAGCCACCAAAAAATTGTCGTTGGCTCTGTATCGACCTGTTCACGTATACCTTCCTGATGTGCGAACATCAAGGTAGATTATGTCTTGGCGGTGGTTGATCAGACACTTCTCTTGCCTTACCTTCAAGCACGACGGCGCGCGGTGTTCTGGTGAACATGGTGAGGTGGGACTGAACATCCCACCCCGTCTATCTCAAATTATTATAACTAACAATTACAAATATTACTATTCCTTTTTTTCAAATGGCAGCGGTGCTATGTGTTTTCGGCCTAATAAAGATTTGGATTCTACATTTTTGAAGCACTGTATGTGACAAACGGGAGATCCTACAGTACGGCCCGATAGTTTTCCATATTCCATCATGATTAAAGCAGCGACGACAAAAGTGAGAACAATATTGCATCCTTTTACTATTGGGGAAAAATCACAAGGTTATGTGATTCTTTTTATTCATGTTTATTGGCCAACATTATGCACTTACCGCTTTTTCGTCGGAGATTCATACATACATATATAAATCTCCATGTAGGCATGAAGAAATTAGGGTCATCTAGCAGGGTCTGGAGCAGAAAAGCGGCGCCGGAAGCCACGACACTTGCCTCCTGTGAAACCCTCTTCCGTGCACACGTTTGCGCAGTTAGCGGCGGAAGCAATATCCCTCGAACTTGTGGCTCTGTGAATAGCACTCCCTCGCCAAAGCTACTTGCACTAATCCATGGTCCTCTACATGAACAAAAAAGCAAAAACCAATTATCTCACAGAATTATAGCAGTGTCGGCTATCAGTTATCTTGGATAATTTCAGTATTAAGTGCATGTCTACCTGAGGTGGCAAGAAGCAGTAGAACGACCAAAACACCTTCATGGGCATATCCATTACGATTTGTTATGAAAGGTGAAGATGACCACGCTAGATTGTATGATGTAGTATGAGAGAAGTAGAGGGTGGAGATGGCAGAGCGGTGGCCTGTGTTTTATACTTGTAGCAGCACAAAGTTTTCTCAGTTGCTTCTAGGCAAAGCAAACAGATTAATGTAGGGTAATGTAAATGACATCTGAAATTAAAGCCATTAAAACCTTCCATATTAAGCGCAGCCTGAGCCAAGCAATAACTTCCCATAATTGTCGTATGGCCAAACTACCTATGATTAATGGATGGCCATTATAATATGTGTTTTAGTACTCCCACCATCCTAGTTTAGAAGCCACAATTTACAATTCGCTGCGACCAAATGAAGGAGGATTGGCCATGCGAAATCTATCTCCCAATATTTCACCAATTAGCACTCCCATGTTTAATGTCAACATTAACTACGGAAAGGCCAGACCCAATCGGGATGATTTGACCGTGCATACTACACTGGTCAAGTCTATCAAAGCATGCATGCAAAACTGGTCACCCCTAATTAAATGCTCTTAATTAATGCTAATTATGCCTAATTAAAGCAAATAGATTATTATAAGGTAGTGTAACTGACAACTGAAATTAAATCCATCAAAACCTTCCATATTTAGCGCAACAAAGCAACAACTTTTCATAATTGAAATTAATAGATGCCCATGAGGCTGCTCGTTTTAGAACCCTAATAAATATCATTCATGGTTGGCTATTTATCATCAGACTTAGAACTATTTATTTATGGATGACAGTCATAGTCGTTTGATGATGGTCTTCTTGTTGGTTTTCATTTACGCAAATGTCCATATTTTGATCGAACGATTCTTAATGTCGACTTCGATAGTTAAGTGTTAGTGGTCCGAGAAATAGCAAAAGTGACATTATACCTTGGATTTTAGGACAAAATGTTTCTTGCTATTTTTATTCTATCACTGGACATAATCTAAAGATAAGATTAGTTATTATTCGTCATAACAATTTGACCATTTGTCCTACAATTAGGAAATAGTGGAAAAAAGTAGCCACGACGTGTCCACGTGGCATTTACTAGACTCATTTAAGGCTACGGGATGAATTCTTGTGCCCTGCAAGTTATCGTGATATGGGGAATATAGTTGCCTAGATAATACTCAAAAGAACAAAAAAATATCTTACCTGAGAAAAATTGTCCTAAAAAACTCTTTTTCAGATTTGGTGTGTTGATGGTGTAACAATGAGTACAACATCCTTACAACTAATATGCTCCCTAGAATTCATCTGATCTCCTTGCTTCCCACAACCATCAATGAAACAGCGACACGTCATCTATAAGGTGGAGCCTACTAATCTCTCTTCATGTGTGTATGTTTTAAAAATAATCTTGTGCATACTATGTTCTGTTTTTTTCTTGTGCATACTTTTTACTACTTTTTCCGTCGAACTATCTCGCGCTTTCTTTGTAAGAGCTCTCCTGCAGCAGGTTCCCACCTCCCTCGGGTGGAAGAGTACGAGCGGGAAACATCGACGCTGAGACAATCTTCGCGTGACGCACTTCATCGCTATTAGCCCGTATCCTCGATTTACTTGTTGTGCTCGCCCCTTCTGCCATGTGAGTTTTGAGTTAGAGGGACCAATGTGTGTACAACCCACTTCCTCGATGTGGAGTGAGGCGGGATTAGGGATCCATATGTCGTCCTTCTGGTCGCCACAATAGCTGTCTTTCTTGCCCGAGATATGGAGGCGGTGCCGAGTTGGTTGGGTAGAGGAAGTTGTCACACGGGGTCTCATGAAGCAGCGGCGACGTTGTCTCCTCCGACTGATTTGGGGACGCCCTCAAGCCATGTTGTTTGAGAGCACGTTGATCGAGGGGAGCACTTGTGCGGAGAGCGGTAGTAGTGGTATGTCATTATTCGGCGCCAAGTGGAAGCAAACCTGGACGTCCAAATTTTGCGTCACGTGTAAGAGAGGAAATTGCAGACGAAACCATTTTGTTGTGGCTTTTTTTGCGCAAAACCACAACCCTAGATTTTTATTGCACGTAACATCAACAATTGGGGTAATTACCTGCACAACACACAAACACAGTCCTCAGCCTCTTTAACAGATAATTAATAATTTAGCTCTATTTCCTTTGTTTTTCCTTGGCCTTTTTAAGTTCACATCTCCTTAGTTGTTACTCGGTATATAGATCTGGAGTAGGATGAGAATGCCTGAGATAATTGTTGGCTCGGAAAATCCTTCATTGATCGCTTCTCACGCTTTTACTAGCACTAGCTATGGCCGTACTCTATGATCGTCGACTCCTTCCTTTGTGGACCTCGAACTGGTGGTTTGCATTACTTGCATGTTAATGCTATTGAGAACTATTTCCTCTAAGATTGTGTTGGACCCGGAGGCACTGTTAAATATGTGCCAATGCAGCAGGATTCATGACGGGAAGACGATGTCTAAGGTGCTTGATATACCTAAAAAATTACCCAAGGCCATTTAAAGAATGAACATAAAAATCTAACTTCTATACACTGAATCATATTTGGCTGTGAATGGTAGTGTTTGCAATGCCCGTCACGGATGAGGCCCTTATATTGCATGTAGCACTATGTGTTTGTTAGGTCTATGGCTACATGACATATTCTTCAGTTTTGTCGTGTTTAGCTATGTCCTTCGATTTTCAAACTATTTCAACTCTAATGTTCTACATGAAATAAATCGATATTTATGTTAGCATAGTGCATTTTTTTAGATATTAAAGTTATATATACCATGGAATGCATCATTATTATTGATCTATTAGATTTATTAGAACAATGTGTAATAGTAGGCATAAAAAGAAAAGAAAATGAGCCTATGTATGATGATGCGGAAAAAACGGGCGCAGCGAGGCACGCCTTTCCCTTCTAGTAATATCTAACGCTGGCCAATTTCAAGGTTGCTCCCAGGCGATTCGGGAGGCCACCACCGCTGCCACCTAGAGAAGGCACCCACAACCTCCCAAAACCCCTCGCCGCCACCTAATGATCGTCGACAGCGGCGAGGCACCCTCTGCACGTTGTTTTACTTCCTTTCCCCACACCTTACATGGACGATCCTCGCTCCATCCCCCCCCGCCTCCAGGGCTCCGACCACCTTTTCCTTAGTACCTGGTCGAGCCCCCCAAAAATTGTCGTTGTCTGTATCGCCTGGTTCCATGTCTACCTTCCTGTGTGCGGAACACACAGGTAGATTATGCCTTGGCGGTTGATCAGACACCTCTCTTGCCTTCCCTTCAAGCATGGCGGGCGGCCGGTTCTGGTGAACTGGTGAGGTGGGACTGAACATCCCACCACGTATATCTCAAATTAGTTATAACTAACAATTACCAAATATTACTATTCCTTATTTTTTTTTCCAAATGGCAGCGGTGATATGTGTTTTCGGCCTAATAAAAGATTTGGATCCTACATTTTTTGAAGCACTTGGTTGTGAAGAAACGGGAGGTCCTACAGCACATCCTGATAGATTTCCATTATTCCATAATGATTAAAGCAGCGACGGTGAGAACATTATTGCATCCTTTTACTATTGGGAAAAATCACAATGTTATATGATTCTTTTTATTCATGTATCTCGGCTAACAATTAAGCGCTTTTTCTTCGGAGATTCATACACACATATATAGATCTCCATGTAGGCATGAAGAAATTAGGGTCATCTAGCAGTTTCTGGAGCAGAAACAGTGGCGCCGAAAGCCACGACACTTGCCTCCTGTGAAACCCTCGTCCATGCACACGCTTGCGCAGTTAGTGCGGCGGAAGCAATATCCCTCGAACTTGTGACTCTATGAATAGCACTCCCTCGCCAAAGCTACTTGCACTAGTCCATGGTCCTCTACATATACAAAATAAAGCAAAACCAATTATCTCGCATAATTATAGCAGTGTCGGCTATCGTTATCTTGGATAATTTCAGTATTAAGTGCATGTCTACCTGAGGTCGCAAGAAGCAGTAGAACGACCATAAACACCTTCATGGGCATATCCATTACGATTTGTTATGAAAGGTGAGGATGACCACGCTAGAAATTATGATGTACTATGAGAGAAGTAGAGGGTGGAGATGGCAGAGCGGTGGCTTGTGTTTTATACTTGTAGCAGCACAAAGATTTCTCTGTTTCTTCTAGGCAAAGCAAACAGATTAATGTAGGGTAATGTTACTGACACCTGGAATTAAATCCCTTAAAACCTTCCATATTATGCGCAGCCTGAGCCAAGCAATAAGTTTCCATAATTGTCATATGGCCAAACTACCCATGATTAATGGATGGCAATTAGTAGGCGTTTTATTATCATTAATGGATGGCCATTATAAAGCACTTTTTCTTCACATATTAATGGGAGTATTCATCATCAGACTTAGAACTATTTATTTCTCGGTGGCATTCATAGTCGTTTGATGATGATCTTCTTATCGGGTTGCATCTATGCAAACGTCAATATTTAGATCAGACGATCCTTAATTTCGACTTGGTAATAGTTATGTCTTAGTGGTATGAGAAATAGCAAAAGTGATATTATGCCCTGGATTTCAGGAAAAAATGTTTTTCTTATTTTATTCTATCACTGGACATAATGCAAAGATAAGATTAGTTATTCTTCGTCATAACAATTTTACCATTTGTTCTACAATTAGGAAATAGTGGAAAAGAGTAGCCACGACATGTGTCCACGTGGCATTTACTAGACTCTCAGTTAAGACTACGGGATGAACACTTGTGCTCTGCAAGTTATCATGACATGGGGAATAAAATTGCCTCGAGACAATACCCAAAAGACCGAGAAAATATCTTGCTTGAGAAAAATTGTCTTGGAAAAGCAAAAAAAAACCTTTTTGGTATTGGTGTGTTGATGGTGTAACAATGAGTACAACATAAAGTCTAACCCTGGCCAACTCCAACGTTGCTCCGGGCGATTCCGGAGGCCACCCCTGCTTCCATCTACAGAAGGCACTCACAACGTTCCCAACCCCTCACCGCACCTAATGGTTTGTCGGCAGCTGCGGGGCACCCTCCACATGTTGTTTACTTCCTTTCACGCACCTTGCATGGACGATCCTCGCTCCACCTTTCCGTGCCTACAAGGTTCCAGCCACCTCTCCCTGGTGCCTCGTTGATCAACAACAAACTGCCATTGGCTCTTGTCGCATGGTTCCACTTATAGCTTCTGATGTGCGGAACACGCAGGTGGATCATGCCCTAGCGATGGATCGGACACTTGTGTTGCCTTCCCTGCTAGCGCGCGGCGGACGACCGTTCTAGTGAACTGGCAAGGTGGGACTAAACATCCCACCCTCAGAGAAAATTGTGTTTCCATCTCTCAGAGAATTTGCTTCAGTTGCAACTACTGTAATACTGTTTCCATCAAATAGAGAAGTGTTTCGTGTGAATGTTGTTGCCAATGATACCGAAATTTGCTTCTATTGTTACTCAAATTTGCTTCTATCTAACATTAATTTGTTTTCAATATATTGTCATATTTTATTTCCAACGCACAAGAAATTGTTTCCTCACCTAGAGAATTTGCTTCACATATACATATGAATATTTTATATTAGAATAAAACATATATTTCCAATGCATCAACAACTTGTCAACAAGGGAACTTTTGCTTCGAGTGCAATTACAATTTGTTTCGATCAAATATATAGATCGTTCCCTAGGCCATCCATGTAGTGATGTACAACTTTCCAGACAACAATGGAGCCTGACAACACTGGCATTTTCAAAGCTGTCGTAGCCGACATTCGACGCTCGAGGCTATGGGCAGTGGTCATCGTCTGCATGGCTGCCGCTATACCTAGTCTTGCATCGCTTGCAGTGTGGGAAGCAGTACGACATGAACAGCCTCGACATGATCTGTAAGACTGCATGAGAAGCAACTAGGACGTGGTCGCTTGCAATGAGAAGCAAATGGCAGAAATAAAGAAGCATTTGTGACAAACAGCAAAAATAGATACGAGAAATCAAGTAACCATGCCAAGTATGTGGTTACCTTTACGCAAATATATAGCTTGCCATCACCGCCTCTTGGTGGAGTAGGATGTGGGATCGAGCCGCTTCTAACACGAACAGCATCGCCAAAAGGTCAGTGAAGCTCTGGCGACGCGTCCCAGCGGGGGAGCTTCGTGCGTGCAAAAAATCAAAGTAGGTCTGCAGGTGAAAGACGCCTCCCGCCGGCGGAGCTTCGTGCGTGTGCATGGTGGAGGCGCATGTGTCCGCGAGGAGACGAGATGACGACGAACGGTCTACCGGGCGGCACATCGTGACGACGAGCGAGCCACGATCACACGGCGGAAAATTGAAAAGGAGGGGGAGGCGGCTGTCGTATTTGGGAGGGATTTTTGGTAACTGGTCCGTCAATCCCGGATTTGACGCTCGCGTTGGATGGATATGGAATTGCCGGCAAGGGAGGAGGCCGACGATTTGTTTCCTATCGGCCTCTGATATGTAGTAAGCAGCAGCGACAAAAATGAGAACATTAATACATCTTTTACTATGGGGTAAAATTTACAAGGTAATGCGATTCTTTATTCCTATATCTCAGCCAACACAGGCTTTTTCTTCGCAGATCCATACATACATATAGATCTCCATGTATGCATGAATAAATTAGGATCATCTAGCAGTCCCACTGCCTGATGCAGAAACAGCGGCGCCTAAAGCCACGACACTTGCCTCTGTGAAACCCTTGTGCAGGCAACTATATGCGCACTTAGAGTTACGTATGCACGGCCCCACGAACTCGTGGTTCTGTATATAGCACTTCCCAGCCAAAGCTACTTGCACTAATCCATGGTCCTCTACATGAACAAAATAAAGCAAACAAGTTATCTCGCATAATTCTAGCAGCGTAAGCTATCAATTATGTTGGATAATTTCAGTAGTGAGTGCATTTACCTGGGGTCGCAAGAAGCAGGAGAATGACCATAAACACCTTCATGGACAGATCCATTACGATTTCTTATAAAAGGTGAAGATGGCTGACATGGGTATGCCTATCGGGTACCCTACCATGAGGGTACCTGGTGCACGTATCGACTAGGCCCAACTATCAGAGCCTACATGAAGCCCATGAAGGGAGGCCCACGAAGATGGAGTATCCTCCAAGTTTGGCGAACAATAGTCGGTTTAGAGTTTCCTTACTTGTAAATCGAGTCGGTTACGAACACCCGAGACCCAGCCTATTATTTAAGGACTGGGAGGGCCATCGAACCAGACACGTACCAGAGCCACCAAAACCCTAGCGAGATCGACATCTCGCCGGGACCTTGTAACCATCATATTCACAAAGCAATAACAGACAGGCAGGACGTAGGGGTGTTACCTCCACACGAGGGCCCTGAACCTGGGTAAAATCTTTGCCCTGCTTGTCAGCCGACGATACTTCCAGCTCTACCACGTTCTCTCCCCCATATTCATAACCTAGGGACCTTAACCATGGGTCTTGATGAGTCTACCCCTCGTCAAGTGGCGCCGTCTGTGGGAAAGAATAGCGCTGGACTCGAAGTTTCGCCGGTCCCAACAGCAAACGGCAAATCGCCGATCACACCAGCAAACGGCAACTCGCCGATCTCATCTGCAAACGGCAACTCGCCGGCCATGTCAGCAAACAGCAACTCGCCGATCCAGGCGACACACGGCGACTCGCCGATCCACTCGAAAAGCGGCAGCCTGCCCGCTTCACCTGCAAAAAGCGCATCTGCTCTTCCAATGAATTTCAATCCGCACTCGCCGAGCTTCAGGAGGCGTTTTCCGGCCTTGAATCAGGTTTGAGTTTAACTGTTGGAGCATTCAATTTTTTCGTAAACAATCTTGGCACGCAGGACTCGACAGATCCGCAACAACTGGCGCTGGGCGCACTCGAGGCTCCGTCGACTGCGCTCGCCCCGTCGTCGATTCCTGAAGCCTGCTCGCCCGCAACAACCATGTCGACCGGCGAGATCGACAGGTTCATGATGACGGAACTCCAAGGCGAGGAGCAGAATCAGCATACCGCACAAGCAACGTCGACTTCAACCTACCACTCGACGAGAGTTTCGACTGCGGGATCTCCCTCGATGACTTCTACGAGCCCGCGATTCATAACGACAGCAACGTCGACTCGGAGATCTTCACCAACACCAACCTCGACTCAGAAATCCATAATGGCTTCGCCAACACCGAGATGAGCATAGGCGATGAGCACATCGACAACGAGATTCGCCTCGAAGATCTACTCGATGAACATACTGGCTCTGACATGAGCCTCGACGGCGACGTCGAGTCCATGACTGGAATCGACAGCACATACACCTGTCCACGGGTCACGCCCCATCAGGTCTACGTGGCCTTCACCGCAGAATCATCCGCAGACGCAGCCGCTCGCAGGCCTGCACAATTCCCATGCACGGTAACCATGCCGGATGGGGTCACAACCTTGACAATCACGGAGGAGATGGCAGCAAAAGCAGATAAAGTCATAAAGGAGTGCACAATGATGCCACCAAATTCCACCCCAGAGGAGATGTTGACCTTCCAGTACTTCAACTGGCAGGAGTCAATTCGACTGCAAAACTACCGAGCGACGCTCGAAGAGCGCAAAAGGCAAGCCAGCCTCTCGAGTGCCCGAAGAAGGGAGCAATCCCTCGGGTCCACAATGCAACCAACCCCACGACCTAGGTCGCGGTTGGCAAGCCTTCCAGAACATGAAAGGGTAGCAATCACCCGTAACCTGTCGTTCATGACAGAGGACGCTAACGGAATCCCAGTGCCCAAAACTGCTGCGGGTGCATTATTCTCCGTAGGTGCTTACCTCAAGGCAATGCAACCTCCGGCGAATGACCCTAACGCAGCCCTGCATCGCCAACAACTCAAATCGCTAGCTCTAGCGGCACAGGCTATACAGCCAGAAGACAAAACTCCAGCAAGGAATCGCGATCGCGACATAGTCGACTCACGACACGCAGCACATCATCGCAGTGGTCGCAGCCACCACTCGGATGAAGGAAGGAGAAGCACGCGCCGGCACAGGTCCAGCAGAAGCAGATCTCGAAGATCCTATAGCAGCGATTCATACTCTGATCGTGAACCAGAGCCATGCGGAGCATTGTGCTTCACTCGACGCATCCGTGAGACGCGGATGCCCAAAGGTTCAAGTTGACAGGCGAACAACCCAAGTACAACGGTCGCCAAGAACCTTCCGGGTGGCTAGAAGATTACAGACTCGCCGTGGCATGCCAGCGTGGCACGAACACCACGGCGATGCAGTACATACGACTCATGCTCGAAGGAACTGCCCGCGACTGGCTCAAGGCGCTCCCTCCATCATCATACGACTCGTGGGACGATTTCCGCAGAGACTTCATCAAAAACTTCGAGCCTCTGTGTGAGCGCCCGAAGACATTCGAAGAATTAAGGGCATGCACTCAACGATCAGACGAGTCGTTGAGATCATACATACGGCGGTGGACCGAAATACGCAATTCGGTTGGCAAAGTGTCAGAAGACAGGGCCATGGATGCCTTCATACAAGGTCTCGCCAGGAAGGACTTCAAAGAGGCACTGGTCGTGAAAAGCCAACCTCCCTGGCTGACCTCATCAAAGTTGCGACTGAGTGGGCAGATGGAGAGGATTCTGTACGCAGATCCCGTGCTTCCCCACCACGCGACAACTACGAAAGCGGCAGTCGAGGCCGCAGAGATTCATACAGAGAAGATCGCAGGCGCAAACGTTCCAAACGTCCTTACGACGATAACAGACCCGAGTTCATGGCGGCTGGATACACACAACCCGGGAGGACCAAGATAGAAGCAATCGACGCTCGGATGATCGACGGGACAGTCGAGATCGCGAGCAGCGGAGCGACAGCTACAAAAGGCAAGAATGGCGCAAACGCAGCGACGCAAAACCCGAGCGGTCATTCGAGGAAAAGATGGACGACTGGTGCAGATTCCACCTCTTCAAGGGGGACGACGGAAAACTACGCTCCAATCACACCCTAAGGAACTGCAGGGAATTCGACCAAATGGCGACTGACTACATGATACGACTCAAAAGGTACGGCCCAGCACCTGCTCAGCCCACGCCTGCACCCGCACCACAGCCGAACGCTGTGCCCGCTCTCATGGCGCCACAGCCGCCACCGCAACCACCACCACAGCCTGCTCCAGGCGCAAACCTCGCAGGTGCCATACAACCCGTACTACGGGCGGAAGATGATCAATATCCACAGCCCCACGGGCAGATGTACATGATACAAAAGGGTCGCCCCTCCAACAGGCAGCAAAAGCTAATCACTCGACAGGTGAACATGGCTGTCATGGCACCTCCTGCCGTGCCCGAATTTCTGAAGGGATCGGAAACCATCATAAGCTTCAGTCGAGAGGATCATCCCCCAGCTGTAGTTCGACCAGGGCACGCGGCTCTGGTACTCGACGCGCAAATAGGAGGCTACGCCATGACCAAGGTCTTCATGGATGGAGGCAGCGGCATAAACATCATCTTCGCGGACACGCTCCGCAAAATGAACAGGTCAGTCGAAAACCTCCCAAAATCTTCAAATACCTTCCACGGTATCGTTCCTGGCAAAGCAATTAGCCCAGAAGGCACCATACAACTCGACGTTACGTTCGGGGACAAAAGCCACTTCAGGACAGAGTCGATTGAGTTCGAGGTCGTCGACTGGAAATCACAATACCATGCTATTCTTGGTCGCCCGACGTTTGCTCGATTCATGGCGGTGCCACACTACGCGTACCTCACGCTGAAGATGCCAGGACCAAAGGGAGTCATCACTGTCCGTGGAAACTTTCAAAGGTCCGATGCTTGCGACCGCGAGTTCAGCAAAATCTCCGAGATGTTCGGGGTGGAAGAATCACTCGCCGACTGGCGATTTCCAACGACCGCACACTCCTTCCGAGCATAAGAAGTTGGCAGTCGACAGATCCTTCAATGCTACAAATGACACAAGGTCGCATCAGGTGCACCCGACCGATCCGTCCAAGACAGTCAACGTATCTTCGAGCCTGCCTATCGCATAGGAAGGCGCGCTCGTCGAATTCCTCCGTGAGAACTGGGAAATATTTGCGTGGTGTCCAGCCGACATGCCAGGTATTCCCAGGGAATTCGCCGAGCACTCTCTCCAATTGTTTCCAGATGCAAAGCCAGTCAAGCAAACGATGCGTCGAATCTCCGGCCCAAAGCGAACCGCAGTCGAATCTGAAGTCGACCGGTTACTCGCAGCAGGATTCATTAGGGAAATCAAGAAATCACAATGGGTGGCCAACCCCGTACTCGTAGAGAAGAAGCATACAGACATCCTTCGGATGTGCGTGGACTTCACAGCGCTGAACAAGTGCTGTCCAAAGGATCACTTCCCGCTACCCCGAATCGACCAGATCGTCGACTCCACCGCCGGATGCGCACGACTCTCCTTTCTGGATGCTTACTCAGGTTATCACCAGATAAGGATGAAGCAAGAAGACGAAGAAAAAACGGCGTTCATAACCCCACTCGGGGTCTACTGCTACACAACTATGCCCTTTGGGCTCAAAAACGCGGGTGCAACATACCAGCGCATGATGCAGGACTGCCTCAAAAAGCAAATCGGACGCAACGTCCAGGTCTACGTGGATGACATTGTCATTACCACAAGGGAAGAACACACACTACTCGACGATTTGAGGGAGACGTTCGCAAACCTCAAACGCTTCCATATCAAGCTCAATCCTAAGAAGTGCACGTTCGGCGTTCCAGCCGGGCAGCTCCTAGGGTACCTAGTCTCTGCCCGTGGAATCGAAGCAGACCCGGAGAAAATACAGGCCATCCTCACAATGCAAAGGCCTTCAAAGCTTCACGATGTGCAGAAACTAGCAGGACGAGTAGCAGCGCTCAGTCGATTCATCAGCAAACTGGGTGAAAAGGCTCTACCATTCTATCGACTGATGAAGAAGGCGGACAAGTTCGAGTGGACGCCAGAAGCTGAAGCAGCCTTCACAGATCTCAAGCGGATCCTCACAAGCCCTCCGATCCTCGTCGCACCTAAGGAACGGGAACCACTCTACCTGTATGTCTCGGCTACAAACAGGGTGGTGAGCACCGTACTGGTAGTCGAACGCATGGAGGAGGGGCACATCCAAAGCATACAACGTCCAGTCTACTACCTGAGCGAGGTTCTCTCCATATCAAAACAGCGGTACCCGCACTATCAAAAGCTGGCATACGCTGTATTCATGTCCTCAAGGAAGTTGACACACTACTTCACCGAGCACCCGATCACCGTGGTAAGTAACTCAGCAATCGGTGATATCCTCACAAACCCCAATGCAACGGGTCGAGTCGCAAAATGGCTCATCGAGCTGGCTCCAAGAGACATCAAGTACGAGCACCCGAAGGCTATCAAAGCACAAGTCCTACCCGACTTCACAACCGAGTGGATAGAGGCCCAATTACCTGGAGCACCAGACGTGTCCAATTCCTGGACCATGTACTTCGATGGGTCCAAGAAACACGAAGGCGCAGGCGCAGGCGTCATCCTCATATCACCAAAAGGGGACAAGCTACGTTATGTTTTGCAGATGGGATTCAAACTACCCTCCAATAACGAGGCTGAATACGAGGCTCTGATCCATGGCATGCGGATGGCAAAAGCACTTGGGTGCACTCGATTGATGATCTACGGCGACTCCAATCTCGTGGTGCAGCAAACAATGAAGGCCTGCGACGCAATCGCGGACAACATGATCGCTTATCGCGACCTGTACAACACACTGGAGGGCAGCTTCGAGGGCTGTGAGTTGAGGCACATAGGAAGGGAAAGTAACGAAGAAGCAGACATGCTAGCCAATCTTGGCTCAACTGGCGCACAAATTCCACCTGGTGTCTTCCTCGAGCGCATCGAACACAGATCTATCAAGGAGAAACGAGAGCCTCCTCCGTCGACTACGCCAGCCAAAAGCAAAGCGCCCAGCACAGAGGACCCCCCAGTCGAGGTACTCCTCATTGAGCCAACTTGGACTCAACCTTTTCTGGCTTACATACTCCGCGGCGAGCTACCAGATGACATAACCGAGTCCCGACGCGTGACTCGAAGATCAAAAGCATACACCGTTATCAACGGCGAGTTATACAAGCGCAGCATATCAGGTATGTTCCAAAGATGCATCGCATTCGAAGATGGCCAAGCCATACTTCGAGATATTCATGCAGGTACCTGTGGGCATCACGCCAGCAGTCGATCACTCGTAGCCAAAGCCTTTCGCGCAGGGTTTTACTGGCCTACAGCACTCAAAGACGCGGAGGACATAGTCAAAAGGTGCGTCGGCTGCCAGAAATTCGCAACAAGGCCGCACGCACCCGCATCGGCGTTGAAGACTATACCGCTGGCCTGGCCTTTCGCCCAATGGGGGCTCGATATGGTTGGGCCACTCAAAAAATCATCGCATGGCGGGCATACTCACCTACTGGTGGCAGTCGACAAGTTCACAAAGTGGATCGAGGCGGTCCCCATCACAAATTCGACTGCTACTACGGCAGTCAACTTCATAAAGAGCATCATCTACCGCTTCGGTGTCCCAAACAGTATCATCACTGATAACGGCACAAACTTCACGGCTGAGGAGTTCAAAACCTTCTGCAAAGAGCAGGACATTACGCTCAACTACGCATCCGTGGCGCATCCACAATCCAATGGCCAAGTCGAAAAGGCCAATGGACTTGTGACGAGCGGATCAAGAAGCGCCTCCTGGTGCCACTCAAAAGAGCTGCGGGTGCTTGGGTCGAAGAACTACCATCTGTGCTATGGAGCCTACGCACAACTCCCAACACTTCTACGCAGTTCACACCATTCTTCATGGTCTACGGCGCAGAGCAATCTGCCATCAGATGTGCGGTTCAATGCACCACGAGTTGAAGCATACAATGAAGACGACGCAGAAGAAGCACTCGAAGATGCAGTCGACTTACTCGATGAGCGCGAGACACGGCCTTGGCCCGCACAGCTGTTTACCAGCAGGATCTCCGCAACTACCATAGCCGTCGACTGCGAACCAGGTCCTTTGTTGTGGGCGACCTGGTTCTTCGATTGAAGCAAAAGAAGGTGCACAAGCTCGCTTCCCCATGGGAAGGTCCCTTCATCATCACGGAGGTCCTTGGTGGAGGCGCATATCGACTGAAGCACGCGAAGACAGGCGAACTCTCATAATCCTTGGAACGTTGCGCATCTGCGCCGTTTCTACGCATAAAGTGCTCACAGTCATACAATGTAATAGGCTATATGTCGGATGGCTGCAGGTTTCAGACGCGCTCTTTTCCTTACCAGGGTACCTAAGGGGACTGGAAGGTTTTTAATGAGGCGGCCTGCAGCCTAACATTCAAAAGAGGAATAAAATCAATGTTCCTTCGACTTCTTTGTGGTTACTACCCGCATAATTCATACCTTAACCGCACCCGAAACCCTCGGGGGCTGTGTTATCGATCAAATGAGCTCTCGCTCTTGCAGAAACACAATGCCTTAGCCGCACCCGAATGCTCGGGGGCTGCGTAACAAGGATCCAAACAAAGAACACAAAAACTCTGCAGCCGCACTCGAATACTCGGGGGCTGCACAGTCATTGGTTCACAACCAACACATATTTCACAAACCCCGCTCGACTGACTCGGGGGCTCGAAAAAAATCAAAGTATACAAACTATACAATATACAAAGAGTCAAAAATTACACTCGGGGGCTGCCCCCTATACAAAAATTGCACTCGCAAACTATTCTAATCCTCAGGCTCGTCCTTTACGGGCAGCTCGGGACCGCAAAGCTGTTCGCGAGTGCACTCGATTAGTGTCTCCGCAGCTCGGATCGTGTCATCCAGGTCTCTTTGTTCGAGAACCTCTCCGGCTGCAGGTGTCCGCAACACCAACCTTGGTTTTCGACTACGCATATACGCCATTGCAGCGTTGGCTCCAATCACAAGTCTCTGAGACAGCAACTCTCGAATGGGATTTGTTTGACGGAAGATGTTCAACAAAGCACGAATCCCTTGTGGTTGTGGCCCCGCAGGAAAAAGAGTCTCGTTCAGGCGAATAAACGCTGCCCAGCATAACTCCAGCAATTCAGCACTTCGCCAGACGCGATCCTTCAGGGTGGAGAAGAGAGCTTGGGTGCAGAGCAATGGAGGTGGGCGCGAGGAGGAAGATGAGACGAGGGGCGGCGCAAAGAGGCAAATGGCAAGTAAAAAATTCTGCCAGCGCTGTCTCCACTATTTACCACAGATCGCAAAACGATCGCAACCGTCAAAACAAAGGCATACGCTCCGCGCGAAATCTGGCCATACACGTGGCAGCCACGGAGAGCAAGCGTCGCCGGCCACTCCGCCCACTACGCACGAGAATCCAGGAGACCGTCATCACGTCCCGTGAAAATCGCGCCAGAACGGTCAAATCAAGTCCACGCGGCGTCATCCCTGGTCAGCTCTGCAGAAACGGGCCCACAAAAGGGTCACGTCTTATCGAAGCCTCTCCAAGCACGCCACCGCTTGTCAGAGATAGCAGTCGCAAAATGCGTCATTGCTGACGTTGTTCCCTCTTTCACAACTGGCATAAAAATCACTCGATGATATCTTCGGGTGGTCTCTCACAAGAATCTCGATTGGTTATCAAGCAAAGGTCGTAAACTCCAGTCGAAAGATTCTCGACTGAAGCATCATACTCCCATCGGGAGCGTATCAAAAAATTTCTTTGACTAAAATGTGCAGGATAAAAGATTTTGAGATTATCCTCCATTGCAAGCAATAAAGCACAATCTCGGAGGCTACTCCCATCGGGAGCGCTGTCGCGCACCCGATAGAATTATGGCAAAGTATCAGTCGACAAATCATTTGACTAAGTTCATAAGCAAAATCACACTCAAAATATTCCCGAGTTGATCCGATGATCCTTGGATGTTGCATGCATAGTGCAAAGGTAAGACCCACCGATCAGTCGAGCTGGGCTAAGGACCGCTCCAGCAGCGTTATCCTTAAATTTTCCGTGTCAGCAGACATGATGAATAATCCCCAACGGACGCGTTGGGTAGATTCAAAATTATGCTGCAGTTCGATTCCGTAAGACCTCAACGGCCGTTTCGAGTCTGTCCAGTTTGTTCCAGATTCGAGTCCGGTGACTCGAGTTTGATTGAAAGGTAGCATGGTTTTGCCACAAATGGTAGTTAACTGGCCCCGATCCGTCGTGTGTGCCGGGCCTGCTAAGCTAATATCCCTTGACTATCATAAGCAAAAATTCATAGTCGATGAAACACTCGACATAGCCAACATGTGCTATTTCGTAAGAATTCTAAATACAGATGCAAAAAATGTAACGTGCATGATGTATGAGTCCATGCCCGACTCTTCGAATCAGACAAGTACTCGGGGGCTACTGACATGGGTATGTCTATCGGGTACCCTACCATGAGGGTACCTGGTGCACGTATCGACTAGGCCCAACTATCAGAGCCTACATGAAGCCCATGAAGGGAGGCCCACGAAAATGGAGTATCCTCCAAGTTTGGCGAAACAATAGTCGGTTTAGAGTTTCCTTACTTGTAAATCGAGTCGGTTACGAACACCCGAGACCCAGCCTATTATTTAAGGACTGGGAGGGCCATCGAACCAGACAACGTACCTTCAGAGCCACCAAAACCCAAGCGAGATCGACATCTCGCCGGGACCCTTGTAACCATCATATTCACAAAGCAATAACAGACAGGCAGGACGTAGGGGTGTTACCTCCACACGAGGGCCCTGAACCTGGGTAAAATCTTTGCCCTGCTTGTCAGCCGACGATACTTCCAGCTCTACCACGTTCTCTCCCCCATATTCATAACCTAGGGACCTTAACCATGGGTCTTGATGAGTCTACCCCTCGTCAATGGCCACGCTAGATTCTATGATGTAGTATGAGATCAGTAGAGGGTGGAGATGGCAGAGCGGTGGTTTGTGTTTTATACTCGTAGCAGCACACATATTTCCCAGTTGCTTCTAGGTAAAGCAGATAGATTATTATAGGGTAGTGTAACTGACAACTGAAATTAAATCCATCAAAACCTTCCATCTTTAGCGCAAAAACTTTCCGTAATTGAAATTAATAGATGCCCATGATGCTACCGGGTTTTAGAACCCTAATAAATATCATTCATTGTTGACTATTTATCATCAGACTTATATCTAGTTATTTCTGGATGACAGTCATAGTCGTTTGATGATGGTCTTCTTGTCGGTTTTCATTTACGCAAATGTCAATATTTAGATCGAACGATTCTTAATGTCGACTTCGATAGTTATGCCTTAGTGGTCCAAGAAATAGCAAAAGTGACATTATACCTTGGATTTTAGGACAAAATGTTTCTTGCTAGTTTTATTCTATCACTTGACAGAATGCAATGATAAGATTAGCTATTCTTCATAATAACAATTTGACCATTTGTCCTACAATATAGGAAATAGTGGAAAAGAGTAGCCACGACATGTCCATGTGGCATTTACTAGACTCAGTTAAGGCTACATGATGAATTCTTGTGCCCTGCAAGTTATCATGACATGGGGAATATAGTTGCCTAGACAATACCCAAAAGAACGACAAAATATCTTGTTTGAGAAAATTGTCCTCGAAAATAAAAATAAAAACTCCCTTTTCGGATTTGGTGTGTAACAATGAGTACAACATATCTAACCCTGACCAACTCCAAGGCCGCTCCCGAGTTGCAATGATGAAGCTCATAGGCCAGAACTCCGGAATATGTTTGGCAACATCTTTCTTTGGAAAAAGCGCGATCTTGGTAGAGTTGGGCCAATGAAATTTTCCACATGTAGGTTCGCGAAGATGAACAGAAAACATGACCTCATGTTGAATAATATCCCAACACACCTTAGAAAAACCTCCTCTGAACTTATCGGGCCCCGATACCTTCCTACTAGCATGGACATAACCGCCAATTTAATCTTCTCCTCTATAAAAAGGCTCGTCAACCCATGAAGATCGCATAAAGGATTCACAACGCTTCCCAATTAAGGTCAATTTGGCGATGGGCATGCCTTCTCATTGTGGCTGCGAAATGGGATCTAGAGATGGCATCCTTTTCCTCGTACATGGTCCCTACATGCGTTAACTTGAAGGTGGAAGAAACGAGTGTTCGCATCCCCTTCTTTTAAATATGCCATCCTAGCACATTGTTTTGGGGGAGTGCTCTAGTTCCGCTAAACTCACCACTCTCTTCTTTAGCAATCTACATGCTAAAGAAAATGGTTACTTTAAAATTGAAGAAATCATTGTTGGCTTTTGGCTTTGGCTTACAAGCCACAAAAGCACCTAATTAGGTGGACTTTTGGCTTATACCATAGTAAAACAAAAGCCAAAAGCACTTATTTAGGTGTTTTTTGGGCTTATAACCCAAAGCCAAAAGCCAAGTAAAATGCCTAACCAAACACCCTATGAGTCTCTCTAGCAACAGCCGAGGGATACACCATGTGATGTTGAAATAATCTATGCCAGCGACATGTGTGGAACGTCAATAACATTATATTGCTAAAGAAATTGAACTCACCATTACATTGCTAATAAATCGTTCTCCTTGCAAGCAAATATTGGCGAATCAGCACAACAAACAACAGCTGAAAAGGCTACTGACAAATCTGGAGGAGCAACTCAGGGAGAGAATTCACCAAAATAGTAATGCTTTTTATCTAGACCACACAGTCACAATACAAAGACAAAAAAAATTGTGATTCACAAGTCCTAAATTTCAAAGACAGTAGCCAGATCCATGGCAAGAGATCGAACAAATCATGAAGGACGTGCTATAAGAAGCAATTAACAATTTGACATGAGCATGTAAAGACAGCAGGCTAGACAGGCCGAAAGAACTTGAAGATAGGAACTGGCTCAGCATGCAGAACGGTGCAAGCAAATCAAGAACCAGAGCTACATGTCTGTGGTTTTCCCGCTGCTACTCGCCCTTGGAATTTGCTCTCATCTCCTCCTCCTCCTCCTACTCCACCTTGCTTGGCTTCGCTTCCCTTCTTGGCCCTGACGAAGCAGAAGCACGAGCAGCAGGGGCACTGGAACAAGAGCTTCATACCGATGATCTGTCGCCTACGATGAACTGTGTTTTGGAGAACAAATGCAGCTCTCTCTCACTCGTGCCCAGGCTAAAAAATATGAACTTGGATAGATCTTAGGTCTCAGCCTCTCTCACACATTCCAGTTGCTGCCTTGTGACATGCGCAGAAGAATGCCCTGCCCTGCATCCTTTTTATGTGGACGCAAATGGATACTTTCCCTGTGCAACTTCTCTTCTGTAAAAGAAGATGGCCCCGTCAATCAGTCATAGACCAAAGATAATGGAATGGCGGGCTATTCCATTTAGCGGCGGCTCTGAGAAAAGCTATGAAAGGCTATATCGGAGCTATAGCGAAGCTAAGCCCATTTAGCGTTTTTTAAGTAATAAAAATTTAAATCTGTAATCAAGCATCATATATTATATATCGCATATAATTGACATACACACTCACATATATCTTAAAACCAACTATTTATTAGAAATCTCAACTCAATAACTAAGTTTTGTATCAATGCGCCATATATACAGTAAAACAGGAAGACATAATAAGACAGATGGATAACTTTATGATACTAACTTGTGTCCCTTCTATGGCTGTAGCGGTTTAGCGGGCTAAATGACTCGCGGAGGAGGAAGAAGCACATACAGAGGTTACAGCACAACGGTGGTTGGGTGACTGGTCATGAGGACAAGGCTGCGGTGATTTTTGACCACTTCTCCCGCACCATTGGACAGCCACCTCCTCGCAGCTTGGACTTGAATTGGGAGGCGCTTAACCTGGGCAACTCTGACTTGGATGACCTGGCCTTACCATTCTCTGAGGAGGAGATCAAGATGGCTATTGACGACATGCCGAAAGACAAAGCTCCGGGCCCTGATGGCTTCACTACGGCTTTTTTTGCTACTTGCTGGGACATTATACAGCCAGACCTTATGCGTGTCATTGACGCCTTCTCGGAGCTGGATATGCACAACTTCCAGGTCATCAACTCTGCCAACATTGTGCTGCTGCCCAAGAAAGAGGTGGCTGACTCGATCTCGGATTTTCGCCCCATTAGTCTGATTCACATCATTCCGAAGATAATCGCCAAGGCCATGGCTCGCCGCATAAGCCCCAAGATGGACAGCTTGGTCTCGCATTGTCAAAGTGCCTTCATCAAGAACAGAAGCATCCACGACAACTTCATGTACGTCAGAAACACCGCCAGAGGCCTGCACCGCGCCCGCAACCAACCCTGCTCCTCAAGCTCGACATCGCCAAGGCCTTTGACTCGATGCATTGGGACTATCTGCTGGACGTCATGCAGCGTCGGGGGTTCCCTGCGCGCTGGAGAGCGTGGATTTCCATCCTTTTCTCCACCGCCACGTCCCGCATCCTCCTGAACGGCGTCCCTGGGCTGGAAATTATTCACGGGCGTGGGCTGCGTCAGGGTGACCCTCTGTCCCCTCTTCTCTTCGACATTGGCATTGATCCTCTGAACAGAACCCTCCAGCTTGCCACGGAACAGGGAATCTTGCAACCTCTGCCGGAAAGACTTGCGACCCTGCGGCTCTCCTTATATGCTGACGATGCGGCCATTTTTCTGGCCCCCACGGCGCATGACATCTCCAACCTCGCGCTCACGCTCCAAAGTTTCGGGGAGGCCACGGGCCTGGTCACGAATTTCGCCAAGAGCTCCATCTCCCCGATTCGCTGCGAGGACATCGACCTCACAACCATGATGGTTGATTTTCCGGCTGCCACTGCGCACTTCCCCATCAAATACCTGGGGTTACCTCTGTCCTTGGGAAGACTGCGGCGGGCAGACATTCAGCCCTACATCGACAAGATGGTCTCCCACCTGCAACCTTGGCAAGGGAAGTTCGTTAACCGTGCAGGATGCGCGGCCATTGTCATATCTGTGCTTTCGTCGATGCCTATCTTCCTCCTCACCGCAATTGTCGGGGGGTTACCCCCGGGTAGGGTAATGATGAGGTAAAGACATGTAAGGTTAAGGCAGTAAGCTGTCCGAGGGAACGATTGAGCAAGGACGCAGGAGGCGTCATCCGACGTAAGGTGTACGTCCGAGGTATACTTTCCGAGGTATATCCTCCGAGGTATCAACCTCGGGGCAGTCAGCTAGCTACCACAGGAATAAGATATTCTCTACCGAGGTATATGATCAGGAGTGTTATCCGAGGTTGGCAGCAAGGATCGAGGCATGTCAGAGAGGTCACGGGTGCCGCAGAGCTCGTAGCCCGAGGCTTCAGAGGACGGCGAGGTCCGTCCACGGGTTTCCCGGAAGCTCGGGGGCCTAGGAGCTGACTCGGCTATTTCGGGAAAGGTCTACAGGCTAGACCTCGGCAGGCTACTGAAGTATGACCGAAGAGGAAAGCTAGGCCTGGCTGGCCTGACAGTCCGGCCGTTGGGCTGGCAGGAGGCAGAGGCTTGTCTTCTACCTTTTGGCCATGCCATTGTCAGTTGTAGGCAGGGGTAAAAATGTACTTCGGCCTGTGTATATATGCGGCTTCTCTACCTCCAGAGAGGAGGACGGACAAACCCTAGCTCATTTCCCCCTTCGTAGTTTCACCTTCTACCTCGAGCTCTCACTTTGGTAGCAACATACAGCTCGAGGAGCACCTTGTACTGAGAACCACACTGATATATTGAGAGAGGCAAGGCAGGAGTAGGGGTTTTACTTCCTCACGAAGGCCCCGAACCTGGGTACATCGTGGTGTCTTTTGTGTTCTTGGCTTTCTTGGTTTCTTGTTCATGTTCTTGTGGTTTCTTGCATGTTCTTGCTTGTGCACGTCTTGAGTGCATAAACCCTCCCCGGATTCCCCCAACGACCGTTCGGCCCCAACTAAGCCATACCCATGGCATCTGCCGTGATCCCACCACGACAGTTGGCGCCCACCGTGGGGCAGATTGAGGCGTTGGGTGGAGTTTCCATCCGGACGGGCTCCTCTGGGTGTGTTCTTTCTGGCCTTGTTACCAAGATGGCGAGTTCGCCTTTGTGAGCGACAATGCGGGGTGCTTCGCCGGCAAGCCTTTCCCCACCGATGGTTCCTCATGATGCTCGGCAGCTTCCCCACTTACGTTGCTGTCGAGGTGGTTCGCGAGTACCCGGAGCAGGTGCTCGTGGACGACGAAACTCCTCTCCTGGCGGCTTTGGGTCGGCGTGTCACTCGCCCTCCGAGGTGTGTGGAGGTGATGATGGCTGGTACCAGGCCTGCAGCTAGCAAGGCAGATGCTGGCAAGGTCGCGCTAGCCGAGGTGGAGGCGACGCCAACCGCGCTGCCTGAGAAATCAGGTCGGACGGCGAAGTTTCCGTACGAGAAACCTAGTCAGAATGAGCAGTTGGGCATGCCAAGGGAAGAAGTTCCCTTAGAAGCTATCGTTGATAGGTTAGCTCGGCCACTCGCAGTAGAGGCAAGTGTGGAGCATACGGTGGCCGGGTTAGAGGCAGAGCGCCAGAGGGTGCTGAGAGAAGCTCGGTTGCTGGCCGAGGCTAAGCAGCAGTTCGATATGGAGCAGAAGGAGTACAATGCTGCACATGGTATAGAGGATGGTTTTACTCCGGTTGTGCGGCGTAAGAAAGCTGCTCTGCTCAACCGAGGCAAGGACCTCTATGGGGAGATGGCTAGGGCGCAGTCTCGGGCTCGAGTAAGGCAACAAGTAGCAGGTCGGCTACTGGTAGGCCGGTGTATAGTTCACCAGCTAAGAACCTTAGAGCAGCCGAAGCAGTAAGGGCCGGGCTATCGGAGTTGACCGGAGATGCATGGCGTGAGCAGCAGAAGCGGCTCAATGAGTTAGTGCATGTGGCCAGCAAGCAAAATGAAGCCCTCCGCAAGGCCGGGCTTGGCGGTTCGCAGGCGGTCCATTCGATTAGGCCAGTTAGCCAGGGGTCCAAGGGGCAAGCCTCGTCTCCACACGTCGGAGGAGCCGATCGTGCCCGGAGTGTCACTTCAGGTCGGAACAAGGAGATGCAGCTGCAAGTGTACGATCCGGTGTTAGCTGGGAAGCAAAAGGTCGGCAACGCTAGCCGAGCCAATGGAGACCCCGGCCCAGGTGATGCAAGCCGAGCTAAGGGCCGTTCAGCTCAGGGAAATCAGAACGGTGGGCAAGCAGCGTCGGCTGGCCGAGGTAAACCACCTCAGCCCCCGAGGCATCAGCAGCAACCCCGGCCGCAGGAGCAGTATCAGCAAGAGCCGGAGTATGTTCCGCAGCCGAAGAACGTCGGTCGAGGTGGCGACCGATATGATGATGGAAATTCAGCCATGGAGCGGGCTGGATTCTATAGAGTGGATGGTGCATTGGGAGAACGTATCGGAGCTCGGACGTTGCCTACAGGTGATGCGCGCTACAAGCTAGATCGGATTTACATGTCCGAGAAGTTGGAGGAGGAAGGCCCTCCTGGTCCGGCGTGTTTTGGACCTCGGATCATGAAGGAACCACCTCCACCGGTGTCTCAGTTTCAGTTGGGTCGGAGTACCAGGCCGTACAATGGGAGCACCAAGCCGCAAGATTGGCTAGCTGATTATGTTTCAGCAGTATACATTGCGGGGGGCAATCGCCGATGGGCGGTCCGGTATCTCCCGCACATGTTGGAAGGTCCTGCTCGGATCTGGCTGAACAATCTGCCGGAGAATAGCATCGATTGCTGGCTGGATTTAGAGGAGGCATTCAATAGCAACTTCGCCAGCACTTACAGGAGGCCAAACCGACCTCAGCTTTTGCAGGCGTGCAAGCAGGAGGACAATGAGACTGACCGAGAATTCTTGACTCGGTGGAGCAATGTTCGGAACTCCTGTGAGGGAGTTATCGAAGCACAGGCTATAGCGTGGTTTGCTGATGGATGTCGGTATGGTAGCATGTTGTGGCAGAGGCTCCAGAGAGATATGCCAAAGACTCTGGCCGAGACGATTCGGATAGCTGATTCCTATGCCCTTGGCGATCCGATGCAGCCTCTGCTGGATGGGAATGCCCGGAACAGGAGGAATCCGATGAACAACCGCAACAACGGACCGAGGTTTGATAACCGTCAAGAGTTCGGGCAGAAGAGGAGAGAACCAGATTTCCAAGTCAATGCTGTAAACCCAAGTCAGTCCGGACCTGGAGGCGCCCAGAAACCGAAGACTGAGGGTCAGGCGTGGACTCCGAACCAGAACCAGAATCAGGGAGGTGGTGCGAAGCAGTGGCAGGAGGCCGGACCACCTGTGACTTACGAGTCATTGGTGAATGGACCATGTATCTATCATGGCAGGAATGGCAGAACACCCAACCATACCACTCTGCAGTGTAGTTTTCATCACCGAACCGCTGCAGAAGGGGCGAAAGCTGGGGCAAACCGGAGTGGGCCACCGAACCAATGGCGTAGACCTCAATATCCGAACACGCAGCAGCAGCATAAGCCGACCATAGCGGCGCAGAATCAGAGCTTAACCGGAGCAAATTCAACCCCGGTGCATGCGGCCCAAAATCAGAAGACGGTGCAGGCGAAACCGGTGAATGCAGTGAGTGCCCAGGGCAACAACAACAACGGTGGTGCCGGCCAAAGCCAAACGTGGTCCTTTGAGAATCAGAGGTATGAGAACCCCGGTAATGATTATAGGGAAGTACATCAGAGCTACGTGGTGTTTGTGACTGAGTCAACTGATAAGAAGAGTATGCTGAGGCGTGCCAAGGAGGTGAATGCAGTATCTCCGGCGGTGGTGAAATACATGAACTGGTCCGAGCAAGAGATCACTTGGAGCAGGCAAGATACACCTCGGATCATGCCGAGCCCTGGAAACTATGCACTGGTGGTGGATCCGACGTTTTGTGGGCCGACCAACAATGTGAGATTCACCCGAGTCTTGGTGGACAATGGGAGTGCCATAAATATCATGTACCGAGACACAATGGTCAAGCTGGGATACTCACCGAACCAGTTGCAGCCTAGCAGCTGTACATTTCACGGTATTGTGCCCGGGGTCTCTTGTGCACCTATGGGAAAGATTTGGGTCGACGTGGGTTTTGGTACCCGAGATAACAGCCGAGTTGAAAGTCTTGAGTTCGAGGTTGTGGACTTGCAGAGCCCTTACCATGCCTTGCTGGGAAGGCCAGCCTTGGCCAAGTTCATGATCTCCACTCATGTGGCTTACCTAAAGATGAAAATGCCGGGGCCCAAGGGAATAATAACCATTTCTGGTGACTACAAGAAGGCTATGCAATGTGCCTCGGCGGGATCCAGTTTAGCCGAGTCCTTGGTGATCGCGGCGGAGAAGAAGCAACTTCAGAAGGTGGTGGCAATGGCGCAGTCTACTCAGCTCGGCATGTCCGGACTAATTACTCCGGACATGAGCGCTTCATTCGAGGTGCCCAAGGAGACCAAGAAAATCCCGCTGGACTCGGAGAACCCGGAGCGTTTCGCCATCATTGGTACTGGCATGGACGAGAAATAGGAAAGCGCGCTCTGTCACTTCCTCCGTGAGAATCGGGACATTTTTGCATGGTCGGCTAAAGACCTGCCAGGTGTTCCGAGGGAGTTGGCAGAGCACTCTTTGTTTGTTCGGCCAGAGGTGAAACCAGTGCGTCAACCGACGCGGCGGCTCTCAGATGACCGAAGAAAGGTGGTACTCGAAGAACTGGCGAAGTTACTGGCTGCAGGCTTCATCATGGAGTGCTGCATCCGGACTGGATATCTAATCCAGTCCTCGTGGAGAAAAAGAAGGACGAACCGGCGGTAGTCAAGGTGTGGCGCATGTGCATTGACTTCACCAACCTGAACAAGGCGTGCCCGAAGGATCCCTTTCCTTTACCTCGGATTGATCAAGTGATCGATTCTACGGCTGGATGTGAGCTGTTGTCTTTTATTGATGCATATTCTGGTTTTCACCAGATCCCACTGAACACTGATGATCAAATAAAGACTGCCTTTATTACCCCGTACGGGGCGTATTGCTATCGTGTCATGTGTTTCGGTTTGAGAAATGCCGGGGCAACTTATCAAAGGTGTATGCAGAAGTGCTTACATTCTCAAATGGGCAAGAATGTGCAAGTGTATGTCGATGACATTGTTATCAAAACTAAAAAGAAGCATACTCTCATCGAAGACCTCGAAGAGACATTTGCAAATTTAAGAAAGTATCGGTTGAAACTTAACCCGGACAAGTGCACCTTTGGTGTCCCGGCTGGAAAATTGCTCGGTTTCCTCGTATCGAGCCGAGGTATAGAAGTTAACCCGGCTAAGATCCGAGCTATCGAAAGAATGAAGTTGCCGAACTGTTTAAAAGATGTGCAGAAGTTCACGGGATGCCTTGCATCTTTAAGTCGGTTTGTAAGTCGGCTAGGAGAAAAAGCCTTACCATTGTATCAACTTATGAAGAAAAGTACCAGTTTCACTTGGACCCCGCAGGCGGACGCGGCGTTCAATGAGCTGAAGAAGATGTTGTCCACTGCTCCGGTGTTGGCATCCCCTTTGCAGAATGAACCGATGTTGATATACATTGCGGCTACAAACCGGGTCGTAAGTGTTGCAGTGGTGGTGGAGCGAGACGAAGGAGGCAAATCGGTGCAGAGACCAATCTACTACCTGAGCGAGGTGATATCCACGTCGAAGCAAAACTACCCCCACTACCAGAAGATGACGTACGGAGTATACCTGGCGGTTAAGAAACTGAAGCATTACTTCCAAGAGCATCCCATGACGGTGGTATGTGATGCTCCAATCTCGGAGATCATCGGATGCAAGGACGCAACTGGGCGAGTTGCCAAATGGGCGATCGAGGTATCTCCATACACTCCGCATTATGAAAGGCGAGATGCAATCAAGTCGCAGGCGCTGCCGGACTTTTTATGCGATTGGGCCGAGATGCAATATGAGCCGCCCTTGCCGGACTATAATTATTGGAAGATGCACTTTGATGGGTCCAAGACCAAGGTCGGATTAGGTGCCGGCGTAGTCCTAACCTCGCCGAAGCAAGACCAGTTGAAGTATGTGCTGCAAATCCATTTCTCGGCGTCGAACAACGTGGCGGAGTATGAGGCCCTGATCCATGGGCTCAAGGTGGCAAAGGAGATAGGTGTCCGGCGTATAGAATGCTTCGGCGATTCAGCTTTGGTGGTGCATCAATCCACCGGCACTTGGGATGCGTTGGATGCGAACATGGAGTTGTATCGGTTTCATGTGCAAAAGGTGTCTGGGTTCTTCGAAGGATGTGAGTACAAGCACATACCTCGGGGGGAGAATGAAGCCGCCGACGTATTGTCCAAGCTCGGTTCATCCAAAGAACCGGTGCCACCGGGGATAGCGCTGAACCATTTGAGAACTCCTTCAATCAAGCCCTCGCCTGACTCCGAGTCAATTTTCTTACCGCCAAGTTCGGAGTCTGAGCCTATTCCTATGGAGGTAGACGTCGGATGCGTTTGGCCGGACTCGGGGACTGCTTCGCAGTATCCGAGGACTGATGGAGCTTTTCCTATGGAGATAGATGATGGGAACTTCGGGTCTGACCCGGGGACTTCGCACCAACACTCGGGGACTGGCCGAGCAATGGTGGAGGAAATCATGAAGGAGATCATGGCGACCGAACCAATGGAGATAGATGAGAGGCTTTTTCCTCTGCATCCAGTGCCGGAATGGGCGGAGCAGATCATGAACTTCATAGCCGATGGAAGTTTGCCAAGTGATACAACCGAGGCAAGGAGAATCCAGAGGAGAGCTAAGGGATACACCATCATCAACAAGGAGCTATACAAGAGAAGTGTGACCGAGGTGTTGCAGAGGTGTGTCGAACCAGCTGAAGGCAAGGAGATGCTTTTAGAAATCCACCAAGGAGAATGTGGACATCATTGCAGCACAAGAGCTCTGGTGGCCAAGGTGTTCCGGCACGGGTTCTATTGGCCCACCGCCAATGCCGATGCAGAAGATATAGTTCGGAAATGTGAAGGGTGCCAAAGGTTCGCCAAGCAGCAGCACATGCCAGCTTCGGCGCTCAAGACCATTCCTATCACGTGGCCCTTTGCAGTTTGGTGTCTGGACATGGTGGGAGAATTCAAGCCAGCCCGAGGCAATATGACTCACATACTGGTGATGGTGGACAAATTCACTAAGTGGATCGAGGTGAAGCCAATCCGAAAAGTGGATGGTCATACGGCGGTGACCTTTTTGAAGGAAATAATCCTGAGATACGGATATCCTCATAGTATCATTACAGACAACGGCACGAACTTTGCTGTCGGAGAGTTTGCTCGGTTCTGCATGAGTAAGGGAATTCGACTTGACGTAGCCTCGGTGGCTCACCCACAGGCTAATGGGCAAGTAGAGAGGTCAAATGCATTGGTATTGGCCGGAATCAAAGCTCGGTTGGTAGAACCACTGTTGAAAACACCGGGGTGTTGGATCGATGAGATACCAGCAGTTCTGTGGGGTCTAAGGACCACACCGAACAGATCAACTGGCTATACGCCATTTTTCATGGTCTATGGGGCCGAGGCAATGCTGCCAACCGACATTGAATATGATGCGCCCAGAGTGGCAATGTACACAGAAGCCGAGGCTAAAGAAGCTCGGGAAGATGCTGTAGATTGCTCGAGGAAGCAAGAGAATTGGCCTTATCTCGGTCAGCAATATATCAGCAGGGTCTCCGACGTTATCAAAGTCGGCATGTAAAACCCCGAAAGTTTAATGAAGGAGATCTAGTGCTGAGGCTTGTTCAGCGCAGCAAAGGTCGGCACAAGTTGTCACCTCCATGGGAGGGACCATACATTGTGAGCCGAGCTTTGCACAATGATTCGTACTATCTTATAGATGCACAGGAGCCAAGGGGAGATGGGCTGGATAGACCCGATGGAGCTTCAGCGTCCATGGAATGTAGCTCTACTCCGACCCTTCTACTGTTGAAGGAAGTAATGTATGTACCTCGGCTGATCTTTAAATAAAAACTTCGGCACCTCGAGAGTGAGCTCGGGGACTGCCTCGCTCTTATGATTGCATGTTTCTTTTTGTTTGTACTCTTTCTTCGTTCGTATGCCGAACTATTTTGAACCTCGTCTCAAACTTCAAGTACTGTATGCTATGTAACTAATCTTGTGACTCGACTGACGAACGCCAGCATGGCAGTCAAGAGCAAAGACGAAAGAACATGGGAAACATGAAAATGAACTCGGGGACTCGGTCCAAAAAGACAGTTCGGCATATGTCGTTTACTAACCCCTGTTTTTACTTCTTTTTTATGTCGGATGACTTTGAAACATACCTCGGAATTTACCAAGTACTGTATGCTATGAACAACAATCTTGTGACTCGACTGTCGAACGCCAGAATGGCAGACAAGAGCAAAGAATGCCAAATATAGTAAACACGAAAGTAAACTCGAGCAATCATTCAAAAGGATTCGACATAAAGCTTAGAAAAGCATGGTTCGAATGAGCATGATAGTAATAGAGGTAGCAAAGGAACTACTTAAGTTTGATTACATCTGCGTCCCGGCATACCGGGGATTTAATGAAGTTTTTTGGCCAAGCATAAGTTCAGGTCGAGGCATCAGGAATTACGTCGGCAGCAGCCGATGTAGCAGGGATTTCGTCCGGAGCCGAGGTAGCCTGGGAAGTGCTGGCAACGTCGGCAGTAACCTCGGCACCAGGTTGTGGAGAAGCCTCGGTTTCTGCTTCGCGGGTTTCACCGCCGTCACCTTGCTCGGCCTCGACGTCGGATTCTGTTTCGTATTCCTCGTCTTCTGGCTCGTAATCCTCGGCGTCGGAGTAGGTGTCTCCTTCGCTCAAGTTCTTCGTGGTGGCATATCCAGCAAAGTAGTTGGCCATCTTTTGGCGGCGCGCGACAAGGATCGGGTCGGACGACCAAGGTGAGCCTCGCCGGAGAGTGTTCATCTTCTCGAGGTCGATCTTCTCGCACCAAGTCATGATAAACCTGAGAGCGGCATCAGCTCCAGCGCGAGCTGAAGATGAGCGCCACTCTCGCAATCTTCTTTCGGTGTCGCGAAGCTGGGCGGCGAGCTCGGGCGTAGATTTGGGAGCGTCGGCAAGAGGCCATAAGGCTCGGAAAGCAGACGCACCTGCATCAAGAAGTTCCGACCCAATGGTTTTCAAGGGATTGATCCGAGCCTTGATGGCCACGATGTGGTCCTCAACGGTCCAGACGGGGTTCGTCTCCTTACGCCTCTCCCTGTGCCGAGCAGTGATACTGCGGGCCGAGACTTGGGTGTAGGTGAAATGCTCTGCAGAAGGATAGCATGTTAATAATGAAAGAGATAGTTCGGCAAAGAGCCGGTATTGTTGAGGACAAAGCAAAGCTAAGGGGGCAAGAAACTTACCGTCCATCTCGCGGTTGATAGTTTGCAGCGTCGGGAGAAACTGGTTGACCTGCGCTTGCAGAGCTTCCAAAGCCTCTGTGGCCGAGGTGGCGCGGGTCTCGGCTAACTGGAGCGCTTCCTGGTGATCCTTGGCGGCATCCTCCCGAAGTTTCTTCTCTGTTTCGACAACACTGGCCTTTTCCGCCTGCAGCTGCTCTTTTTCAGACGTCCGCAGCTCAGTGATGCGCTTGAGCTCCTTTACCAGACGAGCTACTTCGGCTTTCTCTTGTTGTAGCTTCTCGTCCAAAGAGTTCTTTTCTGCAAGGACGGCCTTGTGCTCGTCGTGGAGTTTCTTGTGGTCAAACAAGAGGGTATGAAAGATATCCGTGCGGACGTTCATAGTATTCTGCAAGGAAGAAAAACATAGCTCGGTTAGAAAGGCTATACCTCGACAAGAGTCTCGGGGACTCGGAGTCAAATCATTGGGAAAATGTTGCCGGGGTATGCCTCGACAGGAGTCTCGGGGACTCGTACCCGAGGTGCATGCTAAAGTAAGATAAAATGGTTTGGATACGTCGGATGAAAATGGAAAGTTGAGATTCAAGCCAAACAATTTTAACTCCGGCGGAGCGTCAATAGTTTACCTCGAATCTCGGGGACTGGGAATGGTGGATATTAGATGAGATACTGCATGAAAGTAAAGAGAATAGGACTTACGTCGATGTTTTGAGCAGCACGCAGGGCAGCAGTTTGTAGATCATATACGCTTCGGCCGCAGGCGCTGTTTCCCGCAGGATGCTCAGCCACCGGAGCAGCTAGGGAGGCCGAGGAGACCTCGTCTGCAGAATTCCAGTCTGCATTGTAGTGTTCCAAGGAGCCGAGGCTCTGGTCACTGTCAGTGCGCAGAGGAGGAAATCCCCACGGTCCGCCCTGCTCGATGCCCCTAACCGAGGCCTCCAAGGCCAAAGCAGCCTCGGAGCTTGAAGCAGGCCGGTTATCCAATATAAGAGATGCCCTCCGAGCATATTCTTCGGCCGGAGGGGCAGTCTCATCAACGGGTGCGGCGAATGGAGGAATTCGGCGTGTCACCGGGGGAGGAGACCTCGGTTGCATCCTTGAAGGAGAAGAGATAGTCAGGGTGCCAGACCCAGATGTTGGTTTGGGGGTGACCTTAGACTTCACCGTCTCTTTCTCTTTCTCCTTGCCCTTCTCCAACGGCAAGGTAGTCTGGCGAACTGGTTTTTGGGGCTGTTGCTTGGGCTGTGCTTGGGCTGTTGCTTCTGCTGATGCTTCTGCTGTTGCTGCTGTTGGTTGCGGGCAGTCTGGCTGCGGGGGGAGAGTCGAGGCTCCGGCAAGGCGGTAGCCGGAGTTCTGGCGCGATTGGTCCCCGCATCCGTTTGAGGACGCGGAGAAGTCTGACCTCGGGTGGGGGCAGATTTCCCCAAGGCCGGGCCAGACCTCGGTGGAGGAGATCCGGGGCGAGAGTTCGTCGGGGTGGTCGTGGCTTCAGAGGCACCAACGGGTGCAGTCATGGAGGATACCTCCTGATCCACGTCTATGGGGTCACTGCAACGAAAGAAGATGGTTAAGTGTTAATACCGAGGTAATATGTTTAAGCAACAAACATTGTTGGCTATAGAAGCAAAGCATTACCCATCCGAGGTAGGAAACCTCTTGCCCCCTCGGGCATGAGGAGGATTTCCGGACTTCTTCAGCCGACGTCTCTTGACCGGAGCCTCAGTGGGTCCGGAGGCTCCAGTGGCGGATGGTTCGGCGGCCGAAGTTGCGGCACCAGCGCGTTTCCGGCTGGTTGCTGGAGTAAAGTTCGGAAGGTGAGGAAGGCAGGAGATAGGTACCGCGTTTATTGGTTCCATGACGAGAAACCCCTCCTCGTCATCCGAAATCTCTTGAACTGAAGCTTGTGCTTGAGGCTTACCCGCGGTGGTGATGCGGGCCGAGGCAATGGGCATATAATCCTCGTTGTCAGGGTCCACGTTGGATGGTGGGTCCTCGACAGGGAGATCCTTGCCGAAGTGGTCCGCAGGATGGACTCCATCCTCGGCGGTCTGGCGGGAGAACAGCTGTATGGCAGACATATGAAAAGGAGTTAGGAAGAAAATTGTCAAGATGAACGTCGGTAGCAAGACCTCGGTGGTAAAGGAGTACGAAGAAAACGTCGGAATAGCGTACCTGTTTCGCTGGCTTGGTCCGGTAGTGGGGTTCCCTTCCCCATGTCCAAGCGTCAGGGATCTTGGACTTGGTGATAGCTCGGACTCGCCGAGCTACCGCGGCGTTGTCCAGTGCAACGTGCGTATGGCGGGTGGGGTCATAAAGACCGCTCATGTGGCAGATCTTGTGAGACCTCGCCTGGAGAGGGGAGACCCTGCGCTTCACGAATGTGCAGGCCAGGTCATCAGCCGTCAGGACTTTCCCGTCGTTTCCGGGGTCCTCCGGGTCCTGCCATTTCGCAATGTACCATGGATGGACTTGAGTTCGCCGCTGTGAGGGGGAGTGTAGTCCCAGTTGAGCTGTTCTGTAGGAGGGCTGAGGTTAAACGCCGGCAGGTTGAGGAGGTCCTCTTCGCCGGAGTTCTTCACGTAAAACCACGTCCGGAGCCACTTGCGAACGGTGTCCGGAGTAGTGATACGTGGGAAGATGGAGTTTCGGCGAGGAGCTACGGTGGCAGCTCCGCAGGCGGTTAATTGCTTGGGCAGATCCTTGTTCTTTGGATCCGGGATCACTTGCCGCTTGAGTTGGAAGTAGCGAGAAAAGAGGTCTACCGTGGCTTTGAGGCCGAGGTATCCCTCAGAGAAGGAAACGATGCAGGAGAGAGTGGTGATGGCGTTGGCGGGGAGGTGATGAACCTGGAGTCCGAACTTGTCGAGGAAGCTCCGGAAGAAATCACTAACGGGCAGTCCGAAGCCGCGCTGGAAGTGCGCGACGAAGACCACCCGTTCCCCTTCCTTGACTTGAGGCTCGAGTTCGCCCTCTGGCAGGCGACATTCTACCCCGGCGGGAATCCGCCGAGTCGCCCTGAGCCACTGGATTTCGTCCGGAGTTACATCCGAACCTTCCCAGCCGGCTCGTTCTCCGACCTCCAGTTCGAGGTCTGGAACCTCGGTTTGTTCCGAAGTCTCAGGAGGAGACATCTCGGCAGAATCAATCTGCAGAGAATGCACAGAAGTTTAGCAAAGGAAAAAGTAAATCTGGAATCTAAGGCTATATCTGGCTAACTCAGGAGGAGTTGGACGGCTATCTAATGTACATAGAGGCACATATATGCTAGGCGAACGTCTGTCCGAGGTATGAAACTCATTTCTACCCAAAAAAGTATGCGAGTAAGATCTACCGGAGGAGGTAAATAGAATTTTATTCAAGAACATATGAAGAACCAAAGCGCGAAGAGGAAGAAACCTAGGGCAATGCCTAGGGTATCAAGAAAGGGAGTACATACCGTGAAAACGAGGTGCTGAAGGGCGGCGCCGGTGACGCGGTCGCAGCGGCGACGAAGGAGCTGCTCGTCGGCGGCGGCTGGAACGCGTTTCTTCTCAACCGGAAGCGGCGGCGCTGGTGCGATGGAGGCGAGACGGCGAGTGAATGAGGAAGAAGAGGGAAGCACTGCCCTGGGCCCGTATTTATAACCGCGGGCGGTAACTGCGCACTACCGCGCGGTTATCGGAGCGGCGAGTGGGATCGTTTGTGCACAATGGCCCACGTGGCACGAAGATAGCGGTGGGCGAGCAGGCCACAGGATCGGTTGCAGGAGGCAAACCGTCGTGCGGCGCGGTTACTGGAGCGCGAAGCGGCGCAAGCGGGAAACCTCCGCTGACGTGGGCCGCGTGGTGGAAAGCACTCGAGTGCTTTGACTATCGTGGACCAGGAAGTGACGGATGGGACACGTGAACAGTGTTCTCTGACCGAAGTCAGTAAGGATGCAGAAATCGAGGGGTTGACGTCCGAGATCTCGGCGGATACTTCGGAAAAGCAGCGTGGCCCGAGGAACAGACCGATGGATTTCTCGGGGTATTGGTTCGGTGACCTGCAAAACATCGTAGCGCATGTGGTTTCGGGTTGAACCTGATGCGGCCTTTCATCCGAGGCTGCGAGACCACATCAGCTTCGGGGACTACTGTCGGGGGGTTACCCCCGGGTAGGGTAATGATGAGGTAAAGACATGTAAGGTTAAGGCAGTAAGCTGTCCGAGGGAACGATTGAGCAAGGACGCAGGAGGCGTCATCCGACGTAAGGTGTACGTCCGAGGTATACTTTCCGAGGTATATCCTCCGAGGTATCAACCTCGGGGCAGTCAGCTAGCTACCACAGGAATAAGATATTCTCTACCGAGGTATATGATCAGGAGTGTTATCCGAGGTTGGCAGCAAGGATCGAGGCATGTCAGAGAGGTCACGGGTGCCGCAGAGCTCGTAGCCCGAGGCTTCAGAGGACGGCGAGGTCCGTCCACGGGATTCCCGGAAGCTCGGGGGCCTAGGAGCTGACTCGGCTATTTCGGGAAAGGTCTACAGGCTAGACCTCGGCAGGCTACTGAAGTATGACCGAAGAGGAAAGCTAGGCCTGGCTGGCCTGACAGTCCGGCCGTTGGGCTGGCAGGAGGCAGAGGCTTGTCTTCTACCTTTTGGCCATGCCATTGTCAGTTGTAGGCAGGGGTAAAAATGTACTTCGGCCTGTGTATATATGCGGCTTCTCTACCTCCAGAGAGGAGGAGGACAAACCCTAGCTCATTTCCCCCTTCGTAGTTTCACCTTCTACCTCGAGCTCTCACTTTGGTAGCAACATACAGCTCGAGGAGCACCTTGTACTGAGAACCACACTGATATATTGAGAGAGGCAAGGCAGGAGTAGGGGTTTTACTTCCTCACGAAGGCCCCGAACCTGGGTACATCGTGGTGTCTTTTGTGTTCTTGGCTTTCTTGGTTTCTTGTTCATGTTCTTGTGGTTTCTTGCATGTTCTTGCTTGTGCACGTCTTGAGTGCATAAACCCTCCCCGGATTCCCCCAACGACCGTTCGGCCCCAACTAAGCCATACCCATGGCATCTGCCGTGATCCCACCACGACAGCAATCAAGGCGGACAAAGCCATGCTTAGGGCTTTCGACAAGATTAGGCGAGGTATGCTCTGGAACTGCAGTGAAACTGTCAGTGGAGGTAAATGCAAGGTCAGCTGGGACAGAGTTTGTCGCCCCAAGATCCTTGGGGGGCTCGGAATTCTTAACCTGGAAAAGTTCTCGCGGGCTCTCAGATTGCGATGGCTGTGGCATGAGTGGGCCTCCCCTGATAAACCTTGGGTGGGAACGGAGACCCCGAATGATGACACCGATATAAACCTATTTAATGCGGCCACCAAGGTGACTGTGGGCAACGGCCTAAAAGCTTCCTTCTGGGGATCATCTTGGCTGGACGGGTTCCCCCAAAAGTCATCGCCCCTGACCTCTTCGAAGCCTCCAAGCGCAAGAACAGATGCGTCCATGCCGCCATTACGGACCACAAATGGATCGCCGACCTCAACGTCACCAATTTCACGGTCCAACATATCTCCCAGTTTGTGCAACTTTGGGAACTCATTCAGGTGACGACCCTCACCCTGATATTGACGACACCATCATCTGGACCCTCTCCACTACGGGGACATACTCGGCCAAGTCCGCCTACAAGGCCCAGTTTCTGGGGGGCACCTCTCGCCCTTTCATGGCCGTTGTCTGGAACACATGGGCTCCTCCTAAGTGCTCCTTCTTCGCCTGGCTTGCTGTCCAGAATCGGCTTTGGACTTCTGATCGTCTCGCCATTAGGGGATGGCCTCACCAACCTGTCTGCCAGCTGTGCAGAAATCAACCGGAGACGGGTCGACACCTTCTGTTCGAATGTCGCTACTCGAAGAGGATCTGGGCGGAGGCCTCCGCTTGGCTAAGGTGCCCATCGCTCATGCAATGCCTTGGGGTCACAAAGGACACAATCTTCGGCTACTGGAAAGACTTGGCCGCCATCCCGTCCCCCTCCCGGGGCGGCCTGAAGACGGCGATCATTCTCATCACCTGGGAGATTTGGAAGGAGAGGAATGCAAGGGTTTTCAACAACACCTTCACTATGCCTTCGACTCTCTTTCAACACATCAAAAGCGAGAGCAAGAACTGGATCCTAGCTGGAGCCAAGAAATTGGCGGAAATTTGCGAGTAGTTGGCATGCCTTGCCAGGGGCCGCCTTTTTCTGGGGCCTTTTGTACCTTTTTTTAGAAATAAATTAGCTTGTCTTTGCTCCTACTTTATCAATATAAAAGGCAAAGCTTTTGCCTTCTTTCTAAAAAAAAAAATGGCTCCAAATTTAGCGCTATAGCGGGATTTAGCGGGCTATTAGCGTCGTTTTCAATTTAGCGTTAAAAGTGCGTAGTTTTAGCGGGAGGGCTCTCGAAAAGTTATAGCGAGGCTATAGCGGAGCTATAGCGGTCTATTTAAAACAGAGTCATAGACAGACAGTAGTACGTCTGGTTGTTAGGCAGGGTTGTACAGGAAGGGGAGTTTTGGCTCTCGGGCACATTGCTGCCCTTTTTTTGAAAATTTTGAAAATCGAACTTTTTTGCTTCAAAAAAATCTGCATTTTTTTACACAACAAGATATACATGTTGTGTAGGTACGCAAGAAATTTCGTAAGAAAATAATAATTTTTATGGCCTACAGAAAAAAGATAAATTTCTGACAGAAAATCCATACTATTGTCACTTGTTGCTGCTCCCCAAATTTCTTATTTTTCTGTAGCTCGTAATAAGATTTGTTTTTCACAAATAATCAGCACCGTACGTAGAGGACATGCATATACATCACCTAGTATTTTGTTTTGATTTTTTTGAAACTCGTTTAATTTTTTTCAATTTTTTTCAAAAAACGGGTGCACTGGCACCCGAGAGCCAAAAGGGATTTCCGGGGTTGTACATTCATATGTTTGTTTGTGGTATTTCCTCCTGTTGCTCTGAAGATTACTGTGCTGCAACGTAACAACAGTTAGCTTGCTAGCTAACTGCCTCATGTGAGTGGCAACCAGGGACGGAGCCAGCAGGGGGCGAGCTGGGGCCATGGCTCCCCCCATGCGGAAATAATTTACGAGACCCCCTAGATATTATGTGGAGTAAAGCTAAGAATCCATGCGTGTGGCCCCCTCTATAGTTTTAGATGTATACTAAGCATACCAAGCTAGACAAATATGAGCACAGAAGATCAGTTGTATTCCCAATGAGGCATGGAGCAGAACCTTTTGACTTTGGTGTCCATGGCCATGTGCTCTCGTACCATCTCTTCACTCTCCATCCCCAAAAGCCAAAAGGCATACGAGCTGCTCATTCTTGCTTCTTCTCACTTTTTTCTTTTCCCCTCTCTCATCTCAACGAAGAGCCCAAGATTCGGATCATGAAGATGGAAATGGACTGAGAAATTACAGGTCTTTCAAGATCCGAATCCCTCCTGCAGTTCGGCTTGCCTAGGTAAAATTTCAATATCTTCAATTCTTCATGTCTTTGTATTTTGGCTGCTAGATTTTCGAGATTACCTACAAACTCAGACAATCTGTATTTTTCCTCTAGGACAGTCATGGTTAAACGGAAGACAATCGATTCCTTTTTCACAAAAAAAGATCAAGCTTCTGCTGTTGATGCATCTCAGCTTATTGTGGTGACTCCGGTGTCTATTTCTCAAGATGAACCGGAATTTGCAAACCCAATTCCTACTGCTCCTGTAGAAAATACAATCGAAATTGAATATGCATCAATTGTTTCCACTGTCAAGGATTTTGTAAAAGGCGATCCATCTTTACGGCGTCAAATTTGGGCTTGTCCTGCTGATAAGCAAGATGAAATTAGAAAAGCTTACATGCAGCTTGGACCATATCAGCCAAAAAAAGATGTTTATCCTTCTTCTGGACAAGAGGGTCACAAGCGCAGGTTTCAGCATCATTGGTTTGAGGCTTTTTCATGGCTAGAATATTCACCTATAAAGGATGCTGCATTTTGCTTCCCATGCTTTCTTTTCTCAAAGAAACCAAAAGGAAAATGTGGATCCACTGCATTTACAGTGAAAGGATTTCAGAAATGGAAAAGGGTGAATAATGGAAAAGATTGCGCCTTTATATGTCACATGGGAAAAGGTTCAAATTCTGCTCACAATTATTCTGTCCAGTGCTATGATAATTTGAAGAATGGCTTTTGCCAAATTGCACGAGTTATGGAAAAAGTATCAAAAGAGGATATTCTCAAAAATAGGTTGCGGCTGAAGACATCAATTGATGTTGTCAAATATTTAGCACTTCAAGCTTGTTCTTTCCGTGGAAATAAGGAGGGTCCTAGCTCAAATAACCAAGGGAATTTTCTTGAAATGGTGAAAGTCTTATCTTCATATAATGAGGAGGTTGCTGCATTATTACTTGGTGCTCCGGGCAATGCTAAGTATAATTCACCAGAAATTCAAAAGGAGATCTTGAATGTGATTGCTACTGATGTGCAAGATTTCATTAAGAAAGAAATTGGTGATGCAAAGTTTTGCTTGCTTGTTGATGAAGCACGAGATGAATCAAAACGAGAACAGATGGCACTAGTTATTCGCTTTGTTGACACGAGTGGACACATTCGAGAGCGGTTCTTTGACCTTGTCCATGTAAGTGATACTACTGCTGCAACTCTTAAGGATGGAATTTGTGCTGTTTTAGATTATCACAAACTGAATCTTCAGAATATTCGTGGACAAGGCTACGATGGGGCTAGTAATATGCGTGGGGAATGGAATGGACTGCAGCAGAAAATTAAACAAGAATGTCCCTATGCATACTATGTTCATTGTTTTGCACATCAGCTACAATTAGCTCTTGTTGCTGCATCAAAGGAAGTGACAGAAGTTCATAACTTTTTTGAACATCTTGCTGTTGTTGTCAACACGGTCGCTTCTTCTTGTAAGAGAAATGATGAACTGCGAGCTTGTCAAGTTGCCGAAATTCAGAATTTGATTGAGCTTAATGAGCTTGAAACAGGAAGTGGAGTCAACCAAATTGGAGCTTTGCAACGACCATGTGACACTAGATGGAGCTCTCATTTTAGCTCCGTTTGCAGTCTTCTCAGTCTGTACAAGCATGCATTAAAAGTTCTCAAAGCTATTGCTTTGAGTAAAGGTGCTTCTCCTACGGCACGAGGAAAGGCTGCAGGTTCTGTCAAACTAATGATGTCATTTGATTTTGTGTTTATTCTCCATGTCATGAAAGAGCTCATGGGAATAACTGATTTGCTTTGCAAGAAGTTACAACAGAAGTCACAAGATATTGTGAATGCTATGCATGACGTTGCCAGTACAAAAGAATTGATTCAAAAATTAAGGGATGATGGTTGGCCTAAACTCTTATGTGATGTGCGCTTGTTTTGCGAGAAGCATGGCATTTCAGTTCCAGATATGGATGGTTTCTATGTTGATTTTATTCGGTCTCGTAAAGCGGATGAGACTTCAGCTAAACATCATTATAAATATGATGTCTTCACCGTTGCAGTTGATCAGCAATTACAGGAGTTAAATAGTAGGTTCAGCGAACAGGCAACAGAGCTCCTTGTTTTGTGTACCTCTCTAGATCCAAGGAACTCATTTAGATCATTCAACATTGAAAATATCTGTCTTCTAGCTACAAAATTTTACCCTTCTGATTTTTCAGAACAGGAAAGGGAAAGCTTGAGGTGTCAGCTGCGACATTATGAGCTTGATGTGCTAAGGAATCCGGATTTTCAGAACTTGTCCACTATTGCTGAACTTTGCCAAAAACTTTTTCAGACTGAGAAGTTGACAGACTATCACTTGATTGACAGGTTAATTCGACTTGTTCTAACATTGCCGGTCTCAACTGCAACATCAGAGCGAGCTTTTTCTGCCATGAAAGTTGTGAAGACTAGACTTAGAAATAAAATGGAGGATGAGTTTCTAAGAGATTGTCTGATAATCTACATTGAGAGGGAGATTGCTTTGGAGTTCACGACCGACAAGCTTATAGATGATTTTGATGCAAGGAAAAAACGTCGAGTAGACTTCAACTAAACTCCACTCATTTTAGCTATTCTGATGATCTGATCCTCGTATGTATTTTGTCTTCTAATGTAAGAAGTATACTTCGGAGCAATATCATGCTATTTTGGCATATTTTAATGTGGAAACTGATGGTTTTTATGACATATATATTTTCTGAAATTGTGTTATCATCACTTGGCCCCCCTTGAATAAATTTCCTGGCTCCGTCCCTGGTGGCAACCACGTTACACAATAAACCTGTTCTGAAGGTAAGTAGTACTGTTTTGCAATGTAACAACATCTTAGCTAGTACAGTAGCTGCCTTTTGTGAGTGGCAATCAAGTTAAACAATTAAGGTTGCTGTGCGTACTTAGCGTGTGTGTTTGTGAGTCCTTGTAATCTCAAAAACTGTATACCACGAGGGCGCGCAGTGGCGCGATGGTGGGCTGTGGCAGTGGCCACCCCACCCGCCCGAGCTCGACTCCCAGCGGGAGCGAGTTTCGGGTGCCTCACCGCGCGGCACTGTTCACGTGAACAGTGACCAGCGCAAAAGCACTGTTCACGTGAACAGTGTTTCGGAGCCAATTTTCACCGCGGTTCTACACTGGTATTGTGGTGTGCCCACCACCGCAGGGTTTCCCGGAAGATCTAGGCTCGCGGAGGCTCAAGTCTTAGTATAGGCTCAAGTCTTAGTATAGTCTGGTTAGGTCTAGCTTGCGCACGGGTGGCGTGTGTGTGGTGTTGTGTGTGTGTGAGTGTGTAGTGCGTGAGTTCAGATACTACAAGATGTATTAAGACCAGGAAATCTCAAAAAAAAAAAAAAAAAAAAACTGTATACCACTTATCAGCTGCTAATCAAGTGTACATTATGCATGTCCCTGGCTATATATAAAAAGCATGTGGTTGATTAATTAACAACAAGACAGATATGCCAGAGCAGTAGGCAGACTAAGGCATGACCTAGTGGTGGGGAGGGGTTGATGCCTTCCCACCCACACGAATTCAAATCCTCATGCTTGCAATTTCGGTGATGTTGCACCCTCTTTTATTAAAAAGATCGTGGGTCTCCTCCCCGTTGAAAAATGACAGACCAGGTAGAGGAGTACTGTGGCGTGACTACTCCTCTGTCGGTGAGCATCCTGTTCTGCAGTTTCTACACTGCCGTACGTGACTACCCGCTGCCTTCTGCAGTACAAAGGCGATGACAGTACGTGAAGTATGATATATACATGATTGATCAGTTTGAGTTAACTAATGGAAAACTTGTGGCTGAACACCATGACACCTGCACCCCCACATTTTTCCGAGTTTTTCTTTTTTATCTCTCAAACAATACAAAATATGGATTTGAAACTCTGCAGATAACTGAACTTTAGAACTAGAATGTGGGAAAAAGTAATTCAGAAACTTTTTGTGCAATTTCAGAATATATTAAATTCAAAATAATATCGTGGGACGCGCTATTCGACTCCGAGGGAGTAGAATAGTTATTCTACACCCACCCCGTATCTTCTCAACTGTACTTGATTTTTACGTCACGTAAAGTTTGCCTTGATTCGTAAGTCATGAACAACGTAAGAAAATATCAACATGACATAAAACTTTTTTTATGCGACGTACAAAAAATATGACGTAAAATACATATTTTTTGTTTTTTATGCTGTTATGACTCATGTATTGCAATTTTATGTCCATTTTTTTTGTGGGACAACACAAATGTAATTATTTTTGTACTAAACATAAATTCTAAATTCTACAGCGTAAAAAAACATGGGTACAAATAACGTATTTTGCACCCTGGGTGCTGAATAGGGTGGCTAATAATATCGTTAGATATCTATTTAACATACGAAAAATCCCGAACTATTTCCCCCAAATTCTATCTCAAATGTTTCAGTGTATATATGGCTTGAGAGATACTACAAAAAAGTGAAGTTGAGAGATATTACAAAAAAAGTGAAGTTGTTTCAGAGGAGAAAAAAACGCGACACGGATCTTGATGCAGATGTGAAATAACGGCCCAGATAGAGGTGTGTACCTGCTCAGAAAATCTAATATCTTAACTAAAACAACAACAACAAGACCGAGGGTGGGAGACGCCACCCCGGCTTGTCATTAAGGTAGAAGGGTGACTTGAACCTGCGACCTGCCGACCATCTGGCCGAATCTGACTGCTCTTTGATTCCATTAATTAATAAGATAGAGAAAACTAACGTTCAACATAAGTACTCGATCAGTTTTTTAGGCTAGTGTGAAGGAAGGTAGCTAGGCAGGGAGGCAGGGAGACAATGAGATGGTCCTGATGTGCCGTGCATATGTATGCGGTCAATCATCGGGTCGGGTCATGTGGTTTGATGCGGCGCGCTTGATGGGGCGTTGCAACCACCGTAGGAATAGAATGATGGATGATAACCAGCAGGCAGCACGCGTGCACACTGCACATGGCCAGCCATGCCATGCCACCACGCACGACCCACTTCTTCGCGTACTTGCAGTAGTGTGCGTCCATCCATCAACCCTTTCCATCTCTCTCTCAGCGCTGTGTGCGTACGTGCAATGTGCATGCTGGAGAACTTGTCCGTGGCGTGATGGTTAGGAGGGTGGTTCTATCTCAGTCCACCAGAGTTCAAATTCTAGGTTTGACACTGGTGTTTCTTATTTAGATGGAATATTATTCAGTAGAAGGCGACGTTCCGTCGACAGCGAGACGCCTGTGTTGATTTCGTCAATCTCAAGACTCGACCCGTCGGCTCAGTCTCTCGGAGATACTCATAGGGGTAGGGTGTGCATGCGTATGTGCATGTATATGTGAGCGTATGCGTTTGTACTGTGTTTAAAAAAAAAGCAAAGAATACGACGCGACGGATCTGGTCTCTCTCGTCCGACTACAGAGCAGTTAGCTAACTACTCATCTACGCACATTTGCATCCACCTTAACTGATTGCTGATTGCGGTGGTGCTGTTTTCTGGGAGCACGCATCACCAACGATTGCATGCACGCCCCCAGCAATTTAATCATGGCGCATCAACTTGCCGGGAATTTTGGTGTGGATAACCAGGACACGACATGCATGGACGTGGGCGGAGCCCCTCACCGGCGTCAAAACTTATGACCAGCAGATCTACTTGACGTCAAAGTTATATAACTCTCAACACTAGCATGCGAAGAGAAATGGCAAAATATTGTAGTGTTGTTCGTCGTTTGATTCATAGGGAAAAACATGTGGCTTTAAGGCCTCATTGACTTGCATGATTTAAAAAATTACATTAATATGAATATTGTAGAAAAAAATCTTTGGTGTAAGCGCATCTTCAAGGGAGAGCTCCCAGACTCGGTGGTCCTACAAGGCGGCGTGTTTCCGTTCTATTCGGTAGCATAGGTCGCTTCTCATTAGTCGTGGTATCTCCTGTTTTCATGTTCGGCTTTGAGATGGTGGTTCGCCCCATCTCATTTATCATTTTTTTTTTCTTTTTGACTTGCTTGTATAGGGATACCCCTCCACTTTGTATCGGTTTGGCCGGTTGAGCTTTATTTATAAAGCGGGGTGAAACTCTATTTCGAGAAATTGAGAGCTCCCATGTAGAACTCCACCAGAAAGCATGACACCCTGGTCAAGGTACCATGCGACCCTGTTGACCACAACGCGTTGATGCTCTAGGCTAGGGCACCATGCAACTGATTTTTTATGACTTCTCTAGGCCTCGTTTGGCAGCAGTGTATTCAGGGGTATTGTTGTGTATTATACACCAGAGTTTTGGTGAAAACACCTCTTACACCCAATCCCCTTCCCTCCTCTCAATCCCCTCCCTAATCACCCTTTCTAAAATTCATGTTGTTTGGCTGGGGCGTTGAAATCGGACGGGGCGGGGTGTCGCGGCAAGCTCCAACGCTGCATGCTTAAAACGCGAGTGGGGTCAAGCGTTTTGAAACACTCCAACCCTACGTGTTTAGCAGTGTTTTGTAGAGTTTTTTGGGGGTTAGCCCGGCTAAGAAATTACACACAAAAACACGTCGAAACACTTGTGCCAAACGAGGCCCTAGGGATCGCATACTATATCGGATTGAGATGATCCAAGAAGAAAAAATGTTTGTCTTAAAAATACAAAGAACTTTGGGCTTGTCACTTTTTCAGTTGAGACAATCTTTCGTACGGCACTGAGTTTCAAACATGGACATTTTTTTTGAAACTTGGACATTTTTCTCTCTTTGGTACGCCATGGAGGCGACTTTCTCCATTCCGTTAGCAATGTGCCCTCGCGCAGCTATATCTCTCACCTGAATTATCCTGATGGAGATTCTGCAACCACCATTCACCTGCGGATCCTCTGTGCGGCCCGCATGCTCGAGTCCCCATGGAGGCGAAGTTCTGCCCGTCGGATTATGTCGGCCTGGAAGATCAATGGTGGCAGGAAACAACAACACAGAGTGTTCTGCGCAACAGATCCGAGCAGCGGATCAGGACGCGCGGCGCCAGCACGCACCGAGAACATCGCTCTCCGCTCCTGGGCCGGGGACGTGCAAAACCAGACTGGAAATTCGCTTCCGCAAATGTAGCACTCCATTTTGCGTGATACACCCTTATCTCCTCCGATATTGCTCATCAGTTTCTCTTACCCATCTCTTGTACTAGTCGGTAAACTCAGCATTGTTTTCAGATATTTCAAGTCTACAGATACAAATATATGCACGAGTTAATGGGTATAGCTAGTACAAAATGCTAGGGTCCGTTGGGCGCGGGAGAGTTCCCTGATTCCTATCTAGAACAATGCAAACTAGTACTAGATGCAATATGCTCGAATCATAAGCCACACATAAATCTTTTGCCATGTTTATGACTGCACCTAATATCATATTTTGCATATTTTTCCCAATTGTATGCGTTAACATGCTTTATATTTAATCATCTTTAATTTGCATTTGAATTTGAATTTGAAAGACGCTCGAGTGTTGGAAAATGATGAGCGACGAGGGGGCAAACTGCGAGAAGACAAAAACAGAAAACTCAACCGGAATCGCGAGCGTACTCTCCCCCACTTCCTTCCAGCAACTTGCCGCCCCTCGCCATCTCCGCTGCCGCGGCCGTCCCTACAGAGCGCGCAGCGGCCCAGATCCCTCCCTCCGGCGAGCCCGCCGCGCGCCCGCCCCCATGGACCGTCTTCGGGCGGGGAGCCCGGTTTACGGGCGGCAGCGCAGCGGGAGCAGCACGGGCTCCACCTCCCCGGGCGGCGTCTCCCCGTCCCACCACCGCTCCTCCTCCACCTCCTCCGCCGCCTCTCTCCCGAGCGTCGGCGCTGGCGCCGGAATCTCCACTGTACGCCGCACGCAGAACGTCGCCGCGCGCGCCGCGGCCGCGAGGCTCGCGCAGGTCATGGCCTCCAGAACGCCGCCGCGGCCACCGGGGACGACGACGACGAGGACGACTACTCCAACGACCACCCGCCCCCGCCCCCGATCAGGTTTGGCAGCGGGGCCCGCGCCCCGCACGGCAGCAACGGCGTCTCCCTGCTCGGCCGCACCGCGAGATCTCCCTCCCCTGCGGTAAGTTTGCTCCCGGATCTCTCGCTGTCCTCTCTCGACGCCGCGTCCCTGCTTCGGAACCGGCTGTTTTGAGCTCGAGCCATGAGCGAATTTAGTCCTAGTTGGTCAATTCGAGGTCAAATCGGTTTCAAACCACGCTTCATTGCTTGAATTTGCAAATGAAAGCTAGTCCCCGTTTGCTAATGCTAAGTCATTTTGTACTCATGTTTCATCGGGAGTGCTTGGGGGAACCGATGAGTGATTACGAATTTTGAATTGGCGTCTCGATCTGCTCAGTTTGCTTACTCCGTGGCCTTCTGCTAATTTGATCTCCTCATGTTTTCATTAGTTAGGTCGGAACATTGTAGAGCCACCTCCTCCAGTCCGGTCAGCATCAGCAGGGAGGTTAGCCAATGTAGCAGCACGGCCGACCGCCACGGTGGTGCCACCGATCAAAACCAACACAACGCTGCGAACCCCGTCTCCTATTCCCCCTGTGGCTGTGGTGGACTCTCCAGTGGAGCGCAGTCGGACGAAAAGGTACATGCAGTGACTTACCCCCAGATCTGCAGAATGTGCACTGTGTTATGCGTACTAGATATAGGATGTTGTGAGCTTCTACATCTACATAATGAATGCATGATACTAGTGTTCATCCAATTAGCAATAGTGAGCGAATTGTACTTCTTGTGTCACTTCAGAATAATTATTGATACTAGCTTACTGCATTAATCGGATCTTGCTATGGGCTTAGTTTGACTTGACATGTCATTAGGTATTTTTACATGTTGCAGTTATGGCCAATATTTTCTTAACTTTACTCAGCATGATGATGCATCAATGTAGCATTGCCCAAGTAACCCATGTCCAATCATTAGGTGCCCATGCACCAACATGTAAACGTGAACTAGACTTAGTAAGTTACTATTATGCTTCTGGGATGTTATTTATAGAATGGCTCAATGGCATCCACATAGTACCTTAAGGCTAAATTTGAAACACCTACTACAGCAGAGAGCATCTGATCTTGTACCTAATAAAATTGAAGCATTTAGTCTAGTTGTGCATGGTTACTAGTGTTACAGTATATGTGGACTGCGCTAGCCCTTTCCATCAGATCGGTCTTTTGGAATAGTTGGTTAGTGCATAAAGCTTGACATGGTATCAGAGCCAATGTCTCGAGTTCGAGTCCTAGCTTCCGCACTTTATTAAAAAATTGTTGTAGGCCCCTTGTGTCCACGTATACGTCTCTTGAGCCATACCTCTTGAGTCATACCTCTGAGTCCACGTATTGGCCGAGGCGTATACCTCTGAGATTTGTGTGCACGTGTTGGCCTCTCCGAGTCACACGTGAGAGGGGGTGTTACAGTATATGTGGACTGCGCTAGCCCTTTCCATCAGATCGGTCTTTTGGAATAGTTGGTTAGTGCATAAAGCTTGACAACTAGGTACTGCAATGTTCACTAATGTGACTGAAATGTTAGCATCTCATCTAAATTGTCAATCGGATCTTAGATTTGGTCAACATCATGGCTGTGTGAGTAGTATGCCTTGTGGCCAGTTAGACATTACTGTGCTAAACTGAATTGTTCTGCATAATCTATTTAGTTGCAGCGAGTATTGTCAATTATAGCAAATAATTCCTTTTGATGCCCTAAAAGAGAGGTTACCCACTAGTTAATACATCTATATATAGCATATTTTAAGTTCCTTACAAAAATTCACCATCATGTGAAACACACACTTTTATGATTTCTGTATGTTACCATGGGCACTGCATTTCTTGTTGCATTTATGCATTGGAAGTTTCGACTTATCACATTTAACTATTTTTTCTAGCTTGAGTTTCCTCGCACCCTTTACTGTACGTTCTAAAAAGAGCAACATTGTATACGTTTTGACCTTTCATGCTTCAGGTTTGACACAGTCCCACATAACTCTAGAGAATCAGCGCCACGGAGAGAGTCATCTACACTTCAAGATGAGGTTTTCCTTATTCTGTAGAAACTACTCCATTCACTTTCAGTAGATACCATTTAATCCAGGGAACATGCAAAAGTTCCTATTCCTCTCATTTGAAACATTCATTAGGTTACTTATTGCTTTTGTGGTTAGTATTAAATGACTTTGGAAATAAAAAAAATTAGATAATGAAGACGAGGGGTATCCCAGGGAAACATGATGATAAAAAAGGGCAGGTCGATAACATGCAATGTCATGTTTCTAGGAACAAAGTATTCGAGAACAGAGGAACTAGTTATTTGCATTTGTTTGTAGTTTCTGGTTAAGCTGTTAGAAGTTCTTTGTAGAAAACTGAAAAGTGCATATCAGCTATTTGAAGACTAACGCAGTGATGTCCTACAGCTTGATATGCTACAAGAGGAGAATGAAAGTGTTCTAGAAAAGGTAATGGCAAACACCACCATTATAGTGCAATGCACTAATCTTTTCTAAGACTGGATTATCTAAGTTTATACTGAATCTGGAAACAGTTAAGGCGTGCTGAAGAAAAATGTGAGGAAGCGGAAGCTAGAGCCAAGGAGCTTGAGAAACAGGTGATATAAGGTCCCACTAAAAATTCTTCTGATTTGCTTTGTAGTCTGACATGTTTGCTCATTTGTAATACATGTTCTGAGTCTGTCTCAACTGTAGAATTCTGAAATATTGGAATAATTTGACCTATTTGTGTTAAGAGAATGTAGAGTTCCTTGCAAAATGAGCTGTATGCGCCTTCTGTTTGTGTATGTAATAGTGTCCTAATATGCAGGTAGCTGCTCTCGGAGACGGGGTATCCTTAGAAGCTCGTCTCTTGAGCAGGTTTGTTCCATGCCTGAATATGCCTATTTCACAAATCAAGAACTGGTTGTAGCATAATATTTACATGAATGCTGGCAGGAAGGAAGCGGCACTTAAACAGAGGGAGGTCAGTTATTCTAGTGTTTTATTCCTGGGTTACTGGCAAGTCATTTCTTCATACTGTTTGCTAGCCATGATCTTGATGAGTAATGGTGAAATTATTGCATTTATAATATTGTTTATTATCCAAACAAGAGGATGAATCCTCTGCACTCTGCAGAACTTCAATGCCATCTTTTTCAGTTTGGTGTTCTGCTAAACTATTATGGCCATGCTAGATCCTTATTCCAAAGTTTTGCTGAGTGACAGAAAGCACATACGTACAGATTTTGCAAGCTATCATGCACTTAGTAGTTGAAGAGACAGTTTCCTTTCAGTTAGCCAACACTATCAGTGATGCTTTGTAATCCCTTCTCTATTTACATTTCCACAGGCTGCACTAAAGGCTGCAAGGGAATCAAATGATGGTAGAAATGGGGACATCAAGCATGAACTCGAGGTAATGATACTTCCTACAAATCAAACACATGATGGCTTTTATTGGTTTCTATGCGGTGCTATATTTGACTCTTCACTCATGCATTAAATAGTCTGCCAAAGAGGAGGTTGCAGCGGCTGTGGACCAGCTAAAGGAGGCAGAGTCTGAGACAAAGGCGCTGCGATCGATGACTCAGAGAATGATCTTAACCCAAGAAGAAATGGTTGGTCTGACTTATGTATGATTCTACTCATTTTGCTTGCTTTTGACATGTAATTTGATCTATTTATTTACTTTACCAGGAAGAAGTTGTCATAAAAAGGTGCTGGCTTGCACGTTATTGGGGCTTAGCAGTTCAATATGGTAAGTTGCTTAAGAAGCCATTTCCTTCTGTGGGAAAAAGTTGAGCATGATTCTCTAATTGTGCTCGCTAGTAAATGAAGGAAAACAAAGCTTATGTAGCATTACACAGCAAATACATTTCTATGGACAGATGTTATATACTGGCTCTTGAAATGAAGTTGGCTAGAGGCTAGCTTGCTTCTGTGATTTACCTTCTTTGGGTAATTTTCAATGGGATATCCCGGCTCTCACCTAGACACATATGATGTTTGCTAATATGTGCATAGGCTTTGCGGAAATTTTGCTATGACGTGCTTATGTTTAGAACTGTCATGACAAAGAATTTGTGAACAATCTACTACCATGCTTGCTAAATCAGATTAAAGTTGGATAACTTCTTATCATACATGGTTGGCCTCTTACATCTTATCACAGTTGTTTTGGAACACAAAAATGTATCCCTCTGCAACTGACCAAGACAAACAGATTCTAGCTAAACACCCACATATCAATAAGCAACTCAACGTCCCAACCAAACAAGATTATCATGGTCCATCAGAATGCCTAGCGGAGCCTTAGATTACAGACAAAGCAAAGCTGTCTTTTTAGGAAACAGTAGGATAGGACCAGTTGAATAAATATATCTAAAAATAAAGCAAGAATAAGTACAAATAAACTAAATACTAAAAAGAAAGGGCACCTAAGAGAATTGTAGAGGCCATTTGTACATGGATGTGATAATCCTTTCTGTTGATGTGTTTCTGAGGATGTTTAACAAGTTTTTGTGTTGTTTGGTTGATGTGTTAGCCTTCATAGGCTTGCCTGGTCTCTTAGGGACTCTTTTGCACCTTGCATGATGGCTGACAAGAGAAGTACTGCTGCTTTAAAATAGAATAATAGCCAATTCATTCTGAGAAGGCAACATGTTCAGGACTTTTGTGCAAGCTGGCTTATTTAGTGCATTCAAATGGTCTTTAAAAATGTTTTTATTTTGTAATTAGTCTCTGTATACTAATAGTTGGTGTCCGCGGTAAATATAGGGCTGGTTCAGGCTTAGAAATCCAATTGCTAACCAGGCCAGCCTAACTATGTATAGACTGGGTCTTTACCTAGGTTAGGGGACCAAAAGGAACAGGACCACCCCTAGCCTGAAATGTTCAAGTCTAGTTCACACGTGCCAGAGATGCTAATTTCTGATTTAATTTTATTTCTATCCTGATTCTTGGTTGTCTGATGGCTTGCTAATAAACTTGAAGGAGTTTATCCTGAGATTGCGGTATCAAAGCATGAACATTGGTCATCTTTAGCCCCTCTTCCTCTGGAGGTTGTTCTCTCTGCTGGTCAAAAGGCTAAGGATGAGCCTCGTAAGCAAGGCAAGTCTGCATCTATATACTGTAGAAGTTGTAGATCATAGTTTATTCCGTGCACACTCCAATGAACTATTCTTGGAATTTATTCAAGCAGGTGAGGATGATGCTCAGAGGAGAAACAGGGTTTTGCGAGACATGAGTGATATAATGGGAGAAGGCAACATTGAGAGCATGCTTTCAGTTGAAATGGGACTCAGAGAGCTCTCATCTTTGAAGGTATTCCTCTACTCTCTTTCCGCAGCAAGTATATTAACATTTTTTCTAGATTACAGCGGTAAAACTACAGATATAGCTCTTGTTCAAACTTCAATATAGGAACAAGCTGCTGCACCAGATATGGTGGGGCATTAGCTTTTAATATTCTACAAAGTTTGTGTTTGACTGAGCCTCTGTTTATTCTACCCAGTGGAATGCCAAGTGAAAACATAATTTAATTTGCTGGCAGAGTTTTCCTTCTGCCAAAACTAAGAATGGTTGATTCAATTTCTGATGTAATAGAGGGACTAAAAACTAACCAGTTTCTTGTATGGAGACTATTTCAACTAATGTGCAAATGACACACAATATGTGCACTTTTAATCTTCTATCACTGTACAATCCCTCTTCTGTCTGTAACTGCTAACTGGCTTTACTATCATTAAGGTCATCAATTTAGTTATCTTCATGTAGGTGGAAGATGCTGTTGTGGTTGCACTTGGTCAACACCGAAGACCTAGCATAGTTAGGCAATTCACATCAGGTTTGTTCTTTTGCATTGTTTCTATCATGCTCATTTGCGTTCTGTCAATCTTCTTCTTTTTCTAAGCCTTTTGTCCCAAACAAGTTGGGGTAGGCTAGATATGAAACCCTTTCACGAGGACTTCCCAGGTGGTCACCGGCTAGTTTTTACGTTGGTTCGCCAAGCCTATCACAACCCTCCTCCTTTACCCGGGCTTGGGACTGGCTATGCCTAGAAGACATAGGAAGTATCATAATTGCTTCTTTACTAATTGGTGGTGGTGCAGCTTTACGATGGCTTCACTTTAATAAGCAAATACTTCTACGTCTGCAATTTATACTTTTATCTTCTTTTAGGTTTACAATGTAATGGTAGGGCACATGACCTGTGATGCTTACTTTTGTAACTTGACTATTTGTAAGGCTCATTAGCCAAACTTTTGTTTGGTTAAACTGCTGAAGGGAAGCCCCTTATCTTCAATCAAGTGGGTCTCATGATGAAGTTTTGAGTTTCCATATGGGGCCAATAATGTGGGTATCTGTTTGAAACATTACATACCCCTCGTATAAGCATATTTGTATTCTTTCCAAGAACTGTTTCACTAGCACCCAGACTTGGTAGTGGTCAATACATGAAAAAAGTGTTGATTGTATCATATATTCCGTAGGTGCATGCACTATATTTCAGTTTACATGAATATCATTCATGGACTCCGTTAAGATGCATTTTTTGTGTCCTTGCTGGCGTACTTTACTAAGCAAGTTATAAATTCTTTTCAGATTATAAATCACCTGGCGAACCTAAATTCTTGGAGGCATTTGGTAATGCGTGCCTTCTTCTAATTGATTTTGTGAACTTACGCCTTTACTGTTTTGAGATTGTATTATAGATATATGTTTTAACTGGGTCTGTAATTTCGTTAAACTGTGACTATTTGACATATTGCAGACCTTAGCCCGGAAGAGGCAGAGGATGTTAGCTTCAAGCATGTAAGACTTTACCAATGTGCACTGCTAAGTTTTTACCAATTATTTACCTGATATTTAATGAACTCCATACCTTACCAAATGCAGGCATGGCTTATATACTTCTGGAGAAGAGCGAAAACTCATCGTATTGAGGAAGATATTGCTGATGAGAGACTTCAGTTTTGGATTGGTCGCAATGCACACGCTCCAAATTCTCATGATGCTATAGATGGTATGATGCTTGTTCCCTGTCACCTATTAGCAAAAAACTAACCACTGGCATATGCCCCTGTTAAATTGCTAGTTTATCTCAATATTTCATTTCATTGCTTTCAGAAGCAAGTGAGTAGTCACTTGCAGAGAACCAAAAGATTGTTTTAATTGTACTACCTCCGATCCATATTAGTGGGCACAACTTTGTCTAGATACACATGTATCTAGTCTAAATACTTAACTAGATACATATGAATTTAGACAAAGCTATGCCCACTAATATGGATCGGAGGGAGTATTTGTATGCATAAACCAGATTAGGTTCCTGTACAGAGCAATTTCACTATTCCCCACTGATATATTATGTTGTCTTATCTGTTATTTTTTCCAATTTACTTGTGCCCGATTTCATTCCGGCCATCCAACTTTTCTGGTTAATATGCCACGATTTCCATTTTCTGTTTTACTGAACAATGTAAGCTTTGGCACTGCAGTGGAGCGGGGTCTGACGGAGCTAAGAAAATTGGGCATAGAGCAGCAATTGTGGGAAGGCACGCGTGCAGACATAGACGAAGCTGCTTTGGCAAACGAGAACGAGTAGGACGTCCGATTATCATGAATTCATGGTTGTCTGTGCTTCTGTGTATCATCATCCCATCACAGTTTTGGAGAAATGGGAACTCTGGTTCCCAGGCGGGTCTCAGGCCCCTGCTTACCATCGAATCAAATCTCCGAGCGATGATTCAGTCCTCCAGCGTTGAGCAACGGACTTGTCCGAATTCCGACAAGGTTGTGTAGTGCATGCGTCCGCCGGTTTCATCTCTTTGTTATAGCAGTTCTGTGACATGTGTAATTGCCTTTTTTCTTTTGACAAGACGACCGATGACCTCACTTCACTCCAGTAATTGTGAATTTTGTGATTACTCCCTATCCCCAAACGCCGGCTAGTTTGTACAAGGATCCTCCACTGAACAAATGAACAGATCACAGGCTATTTTGATTCCACTTGTGCATCCTCATCTTCTACATGTACTTCATTGTTTCTTCTATTGTTGTAATCGTTGAACACTTGTTTTATCATGCAAGGGGCAAGACTTTTGTGCATCGTCTTCTGACTTGTGATGCAGGGTCTTGATCTTCAGATGGGAATGCGACTCTGGGAGTCCACTACTACAGAGACAGTTGGACAGGTGCTTCAAAGGAAAGCTCCCCTCCGCTCCTCTCTCACTGTGTCGCTGTCCGTCCTTTTTGGCTCGTCACATGTGATGCGATCTCCAGACCCCCTACAGGACAGAATCCAACTCAAACTTGTCCTACACGGGCACCGCATTGCAAGATTCAGTTTTGCTCGAACGAGCTCTCTCTAAAAGAAATCCTACTTGGCGCTTCTCCAGCAATGCCTACTGAAACTCATTGTTATTACACATTGTACTCTGTTTTTTCTGTTTTGAGTGAGATTTCGGGCTCCCAGCTCTAGTGATCTCTTTTTTTGACAATCAATACCATATATACTATAGTAGCAAATAGTACATGGTAAAGATACATAAGCTGACTACTACGATTACAAAATAAAGACTAAAAGAGACGAGCAAATTTTCGAGATCTTCAATCCCTTTCTTCTTCCATGATACAATCTTATTCTTTTCTGAAGGCAGTCTTAGAACAATGGCAAAGATACCAAACCACAAACCTGTGAATATCAACGATGGTTCTCCCATAATTTTAATTTTGAGCCGCAATGTCAAACCTTTGTGCACGCACGCAACCATTAAAATAATCAACCAACATCGGCAAGAGTACCAGCACTGATATTTCAGGGAAAAGCAACCGAACAACTTGGTTGACGTCATTAGGAGACGAGAGAACGAATCACCATTGTCAAAGACGTAGTAGCCGAGACAGATATTGCGAGTACAATCCTCCTCGCGACAACCATGTAAAAGATCCAAGATCGATCTGGCGAAGCAAGATCTGAAGAACCATACCTAGACAAATATTATCTTTCAACACCAGTATTGACGCCGGGAAGGAGATCTCGTTGTCGAACGAAGTGCCGAAGATTACTTATTGTAGCCTCTAGTGATCCCTTTATTTAAAACAAATTAAAAATCATATTTATAAGTTTCAGAAAAAACTGGAAAAAAACTGCATGTTGTCAATGATGTATCCCACAAACGTGATTTTTTTATTATTTAAAATACTATATTCTGAGCTATACAAAAATGAGAAATACATGCATCTAAATGTACACAGGTTTACATCTCCAAAATATATAAAGATCTTATCATTTTTGTGTAGCTCATAATAGAATATAAAGTAGTACTTTGAATTGACATTTTGCACGTTTGTGTGATACATCATTGATAACAACATGTAGGATATTTTTTCAGAATTTTAAAAACTTATAAATACGATCATTTTAAAATAAATAAATAGAGGGAGCCCTGGAGTTTGGAAGCCAAAATGACTGTCCGGTTTTTTCTGCATTACCCTGTACAGCATGCCAAAAGTTCCCTGGAAGTCTGGAGCAAGGTGGAGCCGAGGATCTTGGCGACGAGAGGTGTCACGTGGAGTGAATCGCGTCACTAGTAGCCTAGAGTCCTAGACTCGGTGACTCGCTGGCCGGCGGTGGTGGCCACCATGAGCGTTAAGTTTGCAGCCAGACCGGCCGGCAGTACATCTTTCCCTGAATCGGAATGTCCTCGGCGTCGGCGGCGGCCGGTTAATTAGTTTCGTGGCGACGAGGGCAGCGACTGGCCGGCGGTGACTGGTCGGGCTTAGCTCCGGTTGCTGTAGCGTACGCGCCGCGAATTGACCACCTCTTTGTCGATCTCCTTTTTGCGGGTGGAGGGTCAAGAATGGTTTAGAGCCGTCACGGGAAGCCTGGGGGCGCGCTCGTCGCCGCTCGCTCTCCGTTTCTTATTTATTCCCACTCCCTTTCATACCTTGCGCCCCTGGGCATTCATTCACCGAGCTCGTCCATCAATCCATGGCCATGGATCCATGGATGCATGGCCTCATATCCTTTGCCTGCATCATTGCGTCCGCTCGCTAGCTCATTCCCTCGGCTACACGTTAAAGACGATCGATCAGGCCTCTTTGTCGTACCATCGCCGTCCCACACGGTTGGCACTTGCTACTGCCTACTCTACTAGCCAGTGCTGGTGGCAGTAGTACGTACTGCTTTCTACATACAGTTAGGTAGAGCTTGTAGACAGCTAGCTATACGTACGTGAAGAAAAAATATACGTTTTCAGTTTTCTGCGTCGTGCGCATGCAACTCATGAGACTAGCTTAGCTACTGAAATGTGTTTTGTACGTGAGTTTGTAGCCATACATACATACTTGCACATGATGCAGTCTCTCGATCATCAAATCAATCAATAGTTTTAGTCTAACCAAATCTTGCTAGCTACAGAGTTGAAACTGACCTGTCAGCACTCCGCAGTATCTGAGATGTACAGCAAGTCTGAACAGCGGCGATGACATTTAGGGCCTATTTGGTTGCTCATATGGTTTTTGAGGACTTTGCATCCGTGGCTCCACTGGGTCTGGCCCTGGAGAAATGCGAGCTGGGCCATGTTGTGCATGTAGTTTGGTTGCCAACAATGTGCTAGCCAGACCCGTTCGGCTGGATGCAAATTTTCGAGTACACGATGTTTGGTTGATGTTAGTGTTCAGCAGAGCAAATGTCAAGGTGTTTGGTTACGTGCAAATGCCTTGATGTGGTTACCATGTTCCGTGAGTGGTGAACATACCAAAGTTACCAGCAATGTTCATAGGCTTGAACTAAACATGCCCTACTAGTTAGCAAAATAGATGGTGCATCACAAATTCAGCACAACAACTGCTGGTGATGCACCACAAGTTCATCATCTGGGGAGGGTTACTATACCGCCTCGCACCACAAGTTCATCATTTGAGGGGTTAAGTATACCACCTCGCAAAATATACAAATCTGGCATCAGTTTTAGGACGTTCTGCATACATACTAGGGGACATCGTCATAGAGGGCATGACTTCAAGCACATCAGCAGCAACATCATCATCACTCCATCGCCCGGAAGAGCGCACGATAGTAGGAGTAGAACCACGTCTTCCTCTCTATCTCATTTGAGGCAAGATAGGCGAGACGCTCCTCTTCATGATCCATGAGGTAGCTAAGAGCAAGGTGGAGCGTGTTGACCGCAAAAGGATTTTGAACACGCGTTCTGCCGAAGATGATCTTCATCTAGTCATAGTTCTCAATTGGCGTGTTGATGAATCACTCGTCCTTTGGGTTGACCTGAAATGATGGAACTGTTAGTCCAACACAAAGCAAATAGAGAGTAGGACAAATTGAAGAAGTGAGGAAGCTTACAACAACATGCTTCAGGAATGCCGCATCATCCATGTACAAACTGTTGGAATCCTCACGCCATTCCACTCCTTCAGTTTGTGCCAAAGTGCGGACATATGTCCACCTATATCTCCACTTTCTGAGATGATTGTACAACTGGGTGTTGCTCACCATGGCGCCGCAGAAAAGCAGAACATCTTTGCAAACCTTGTCAAGTTCTTGTCTTTCATGATGCAGTCATTAGGCAGCCCATCCTTGACGAGCTCGGCCATCCTAGTGAGCACGAAGGTGGACAAAGCACTTGACCACTGCATTGGTGCCCCGTTCCTCACCCTTTGCACAGCGATGAACTCTGTCGGCTTCCCCCTTTGCTGTGTGCCGGACATGGAAGGTGCCGGAACGTACCGAATCGGCTTCGCGGACAGAGGTAGATGATAGATCGGGGTCCTACAAGATCGAAGTAGTACCGCATCAAGAGGTAAGCATGGACAACAAGATTGAAGAAGTACCGCATCAAGAGATAAGCATGGACAACAAGATTGAAGAACTACCGCATCAAGATTGAAGAACAAGCACATACTACCCAGATGTACTAGATACTACCACATACTACTCAGATGTAACCAGACAATACCAGATCTAGGGTAGCAACGGAGAAGCAGACTTACAATAGCCGGGAAGCAACGGAGGAGGAGGAGCTGGAGGAGGACATCTCGGAGTCAGGACGAAGACCGTTTGCCGCCGATGACCAGATCTGACCGTCGGAGGAGTAGCCGCCGCTGCTCTATGCAAAACCTGCTAAGGGGAGAGCTCGGAGGGGGGAAAATGGTGGCGGGAGTTCCGGCGGGGAGGCGGCGGGGGTGAAATAGGCGAGCGAAATTGAAGGGTGGTGACCGATATTTGTCCCGCCGCTTTTTCGCCTGCGCGCGCGAGCTCGTGCCATCTCCGAGGTTGGACGAACTCGGCTCCGCGTTCCCCTCCCCTGCACGAGCTACAGGGCGCTGGAGGGTGGCTCAGCGGAAACGGCCGATTCGGCCGTTCCTAGCGGGCCTGGCCCGAGCTGCTTTAATGTTCGTGCGGTGCAGGAACGCGAGCCGGGCCAGGGAACCAAATGGCCGAAATTTGCATCGCCAGGGCCTGGTTGGGACTCCGTGGGCTACCAAACACGCCCTTAAGTTCCTCCAACCGCGGAGTTGCGTCGATCAGCTTACACAATCGATCTATCTTTAGCCCAACCTTCATGAGTATGTGGCGTTGGTCTCGGCCGAAAGATGGCGATTTTTGTGTTGAGTTCGTGGTTGGAGGCTGCAGATCTGGCTTCCTCCTCCAATGTTGTCGCATGGGGTGTTAGATTTAGCATATCCGGGGTGTTGTCATGGTCTAATTCTTTCAACGATAGTGGTTTTGCTTTAAATCTCAATTTGAGATGACCTACACGAAAAATGAAAAAAAAAATGTGGATATGAGTATAATGAAAGGTGCATATTTTCAAAACTATAAAATTTATCATTTTGTCAATTTTTATGCAACCCAAAATTCAGACAATTTTGTGTTGTGATTTTGCATGCTCGTGGGATACATCATTTGACTACATGCATAATATTTTGATATATTTTTAAACATATAAGTAGGTTTTTTAAAAATAAAATAAAGGGACCACTATAGTTCGGGAGGTAAAGATAGTGTTCCCACGCAAAATTAATGGCTCACATCAATTTGGTGTCTCTCGATTTTTTTGATAAAGTACTCCATACCAAACAGCTCTCGACTTGTCGTATAATAACAAATCAATATGGCACGTTTGATGCAATTCATAGAACAATTCAACGAAATTGTGATGTTCCCCCAAAGAAATCAATTTGCGACTTCTCTTGTGGCAACAATTTGCTTTGCATATTCGCACTCATTTTTTTTCCTACATCATATAACATGTTATCTTAACACACTGATTAACTTTCGCCTTTCAGTTTTCCTTGTTGTGGTACAAAAAAGAGTTGCTTTAGGCGCGTGAACTTGTCGGCTAGTGATTTTAATTCTCCAATCGTTTAACATGAAGATGCTTTATCGTGTTGTTGTTTAGATAATGGATTATAAAGTCGTGGTCTCGGCATCATAGATGCACACAACCAAACAACATCTATTACACGTCCATCCGTTTTTAATTCTTGCGGGATTCAACATGTCATACTATCTTGTTTCTATTGTTTTCGTATCACCTGTTTTGAAAATGCTACGAACTAAAGAGGCCCTGGTAGTAGTACTACTACAGGTATAGATGGACAGTTCTATGCTTTGTATGCTGTATGCTGTATGCAGTTAGTGCCTCCAACTCCAAGTTGCAGCTACTAGTGGCCTCTCATCAAACCAATCAATAGTTTCAATCTAACCAAATCTTGCTAGCCACCAAGTTGAAACTGACCTATCAGCAATAGTACATATATGAGATGTACAACGAGTTTAAACAACGGTGATGACATTTAAGTCCTCCCCAGAACTGCATTGATCAGCTTACACAATCGATCTATGTTTAGCCTAACTTAAAACAACAGACTGATTAGCACAATAATAGTTTCCATGTTTAGCATTTTCTTTAGTGAAAATTGTTTATAGTCTATATTAGTAACCCTGTAGAGCTATTGATAGCCTACTGGTACTATATATTAAGAGGTATAATATTATTAGCCATTGGATCATGCAAAATTAACATCTCACGTCAATTTTTTAGATAGACATCTCATGTCAATTTGTTGCAACTTAAAATTTACACTAGTCCATGGGAATCCAATCAACTTGTCACTTGTCGTATATTAGCATTGTATGCACTTTAGAAATAACCTAAGCATGATAAATATCCAATCAACTTGTGATGTCCCTAAAAAAATCAACATTTTACTTCTCTTGCGACGACAATTTGCTTTCCATAGTTCATAATTTTTTACTACATCGAACGAGAAATTTTACTAACGCACTGATTAACTTGTCGCCTTCCGATTTTCCTGATTACGGTACAAAAATGAGCTGCTTTAACGCGTGAACTTGTCGGCTTGTGATTTAATTCTCCAATCGTATAACACGAACTTGCTTTATCTCATTGTTGTTTACATAATTGAAGATAGAGCCGTCGTGGTCTCTGCATCATAGAGGCACACAACCAACTTGGCAACTCGTAATTTCTCCTATTATCATAGCGATATGTACATACTGTCCATGTCAAATTAGGCCGGCGAATCGCAAGAAAAACTCAATTCTCTTCCTCCCACTTTACACACGTGAGCCCTGGTTGGGAGGGCAGCCCTTTTTGAGTTTTCCCTCCAATAATTCCATTCCCCTGTGTTGCATCCGATGATGTTCTCTCGCTCAGCTCCGGCAGGGTCACAAGATGCATGGGAGAGCTTGTAATTTGCATTCCACACGTACATACACTCGAGGGGTTGAGTAGGAATGCAATCATGTACCCCTTCTCTCATTCTCAAACCGTGAACAGAATTATCACTCGCTTGTTGTGCCCCTTTCTCTCTTTTTTACCACATTTTTATAGAGAAGCATGCATGCACAGCTAATGTATTATATTTACACATAACACCATTGAATTATAATGTGAAGCAAGATAAGCTAAGCAAACAACCGGAACAATGTCTATTACACAATATTATATGCAGCTGCAGTGGCATTTGGATGAAGGCTAGAGTTAGTTTATATCAAAAGAGAAAAAGACATAAGAATTGGCTGGATGGAACTACATAGTTCCTACGTAGTTATCCCAACTATTTTCTTCTTTAAGATACACTAACTACTATACCTATTTAGCGGGTTATCGATTATCTACATGTCTGGAACACTATATAAATACGTTCCGCTAACCGACCTTTTCGTACTATATACAAAAATTGAAACAAAAAACTTAGGCAATTTAGCCAAAGCCAGGACAAATCAGGTTTGCAAAGTGGGTGGCAAAGCGTTTGTTGCTTCTTTTTTGTGTTTGAAGTAATCTTCTCTTAATCTTTTTCCTTATTAGAAAAAAAACTAAGCAACCTTCTTTGCTTGTGGGCAAGCAAAACGGAGAAACAAACAGAGGCATCTGTTGCACGGCACCATCCAAATGTCAGAAACAGAAAGCCAGCTCATTGCCATGGAATGCTTCTCCATAGAACCGCACACGTGTCACTCTTCCAACAAACTTTTTTTTTAGTAAACAATCGTAATGTTTCATCTCCTATCTACCTTCCATCTTAGCCTCACAGGACAGCACGATATGGCGTAAGAACAAAACTGAAAAAAGACAAAAATTTGAGAAACAACAAGATCGAAGCAAACAAAAGCTTTACTGGTCCCAATTAAGCTAGGAAGCATATGTGCGTATACTCCATGTAAATACCAGGGAGCATAGCACACAGAATTCCATGCTTTTCGTGCACTGAATCTTCCTATTCCTTTCCATGTCACGTACGTACGTGAGCCTAGTCACTGCAAATATATCCATGCCTGAATATAATCCGTTTATCACTCTTCCAAAAGAATCCACTCATCTGTTGCAAAAAAAAGGATACGCTTCAATTTTCTTTAACAAAATGTATTGTTTTGAGTTTTCGAGTTTCAGGTGGAGTTGTTTTAGTTAAACCACATTTCATTCATTCATTAGTAGGAGCACAAACCCACACGTACCAGAATACGGTTGGACCCAGTGGCGGGTATACATGTATCCAAGGGGTGCACATGACACCGGGTAGGGATAAATTTCTTGGTAAAATAGCAAATTTTCACCACATATGCACCCCAAATATATGTTTTTTTTCCTCTTGGTGCATCGGTAGGCACCCTGGTGCTATATGATGTAGCTCAGCCACTGATTAGGCCAACATTTTGCAAAAAGGACCCCACCAAAATGATCACAAAGACCCTTGGGGGACCTCAAAGCAACAACCCTCATCCACCACCATATGTCACCGTCGTCGAAACTCCACCAGACATAGGGGAGACACCAACTTGCCAGGACCAAAGAAACGTCATAGCAGTCAGAACTACGTTGTTAACCAATGAAGTAGGAGGCTGCGCGACCCGAATCCATCTGGCTCATCGGCAGGGGATCTTCCCCCACGCCTGTCAGCCCGCAACTCCGTTGTCCTCATCCGACGTTGTGGAAGAGGCGACCCGAAGTCGCCTACCTTCATCCGACTTTCCCGTGGGATGGCCGAGCTAGGAGGAGGCATGATTCTAGTTGGTAGGGTTCAAATTTCGCGCCAAAATGCATTTAATTAGTACGAATAATCTTGCGGATTCATAAGAATGGTGTGTTACGAAAATGTAGAAGCGGCAGCGCGCAAGGTCACCAATCTACACGCCGATTCACACCTGCTCCGCCAGACAGTGTTGAAGTCGACTTATTCCCACTCACCGTTGTAGTCGTCGGATGAACTTTCAAGTAAATTGATGTACACCCCCAAACTCGAAAAATGCATCCGACGGCTACAATGGTAAATAGGAATAATGCCGCTGGTGACACATCTTATTTTTGGTGATGTTGTATGTGTGTATGGTAACTCTTGTAATGTGCAAAAATAAAAAGAACATGCATACCCAGTTACCAAGAAGTGAGGAAAGCTTCTGAAAATTACAGCTTTCGGAGGCGTATGCAAGATAGGTAGCTGCAGCCGCTGCCAGCCACTGGCCTCTGCGTCCTATAAGAAGGGAAGCCAGCCAACCGAGAAGGGTTCGAGTTGCAGAGGAGAGGCGAGCAAGGATAGGATAATTAAGCAGTAGTAACTGACTGAGCGGGCTTGCCCAGGACCCGGCGGAGAAGAGGGCGCGATGCAGGACCCGGCGGAGAAGGTGGACGAGATGGCCGGAGGCGGGGGCGACTGGGCGTACATCGCATCGGACGCGATGGCGACGGCGGGCTTCCAGGCGTCGTTCCCGTTCCCCTGCGGCAGGGACGTCATGTCCACGCCGACGTCGGCGTCGCTGCTCATGTCCATGGAGCACGCTGCGCTCTTCGACTTCCACGCGGCCTTCCCCACCTCGTCGTCCTCCAACCCCGCCGCGCCCGCGCTCCCGGCCTTCCACGACTTCGCGTCCGGCGGCGTCGGCAACCCCTTCGACGTCGACGCGCCGCCGTTCATGCTCGAGGCCTCGGGGGCGGCGCCGGGTGGGCAGAAAGGCGGGTTCTTGGCGCCCCCGCCGCTGGCGTTCGCCGACGGGATGGGGTGGGACGACGAGGACGAGGACGAGATGGATCAGCAGAGCGTGGACGCCTCCTCCTTGGGGGTCTCGGCTTCGCTGGAGAATGCCGGCGCGGCCGTCGCCGCGGCGCCGGGGGGTGGTGGCGGCGGCGGCGGCGGGGGCAACGGGAGGGGCAAGAGGAAGGGGATGCCAGCCAAGAACCTCATGGCGGAGCGGCGCCGCCGGAAGAAGCTCAACGACCGCCTCTACATGCTGCGCTCCGTCGTCCCCAAGATCAGCAAGGTGACAAATGCTCCTGTCATTTCCATGTTAATTTAATCGCCTACTTGTTGCCATCTCTACTGTACTTATATGCTGTTGTTTTTACCAAGATTTAGTTCATGAGGTTATGCTAGTACTAGCAAATACAGGGAGTGGTATGGTGGATTGTTCTTGCAATTGATGGTAATTATTGGTGATGAAATCTTGAATTGGGATGCATTTAGATCACAAAAGCATCCTTTTTTAGTACATCTATGGTGTTCTTGGTATCATGTTGTTCCATCTCTTGGCAATGTTCATAGAGCAAGAAAATCTTCCATTATATTTTTTTCTCTAGTCCCGGTTCCCGCGGGAAATTTCTTGTTTCATGCACGAATTGAACTTATTCACGTGGAACGGCGAGCAACATAAATCTTCCATTATCTATTGGAGCGCGGGAAATTTTCCATGTTTCATGCAGGAATTGAACTTATTCACGTGAAGCGGGGAGCAATAAAACTCTTCCAATATCTAAGAAAATCTCTATGCGCATTTGGAGCATCAATTTTTCTTCCTTGTTTCTTGCGGTAATCGAACTAATTCATGTGAAATTCATTTATCGCAAACTGTTTTTTTCAAGCTTATCCACATGAGATTCATTTGTCGCAAACTATTTTTTTTAACTTATCCAATTCATTTGTCGCATTTTTTTTTAAACTTATCCACTGAAATTCATTTGTCGCAAACTTTTTTGCCACTAAAAATTACTCCTTCCATTTAACTACAAGATTTGATCATGGAACTTTTTGTTTGTTAAGGAATCCCTTCTAAGCTTGATGTATGTTTGTTTTACTGTCTAGCCATGGTAGATATCAGCTCTGAACCTACATTCAAATGTCGTTTCTTGTTGTTTTTTATTTTACTGTTGCTTGAGGTTATTTCTTGGGATCTGTAATTGTGTGACAAAGCCAGACTAAAAGGTGGAAATTTAACACAGTGCCATGCACAAGGTGTTACCGAAAGCGACCTACCAAGTGCATTTTGTTTTCCCTGTGTCCTTGATAGCTCTTGGTGTTGGAGGTTTTTGTCTTTTGCTTTTGTTGGTTCCCTTGACAAAGTCCTGCTCTTGGATGTGCATTTTCCTGCACTTGTTTCATGTAATCAGCTTACTTTCTTCACATTGATCGAGATGGTTTTGAGCAGTAAACAGTGATCTGAAGTACAATTCTTGAACAGTAAAAGATGTTGTAACAATTGAGGGCTTTGTATCCTTAGATGCTACTAGTAATTTGCAGTTGACCAGCAGCTCATCTCATCACCAGTTTTCTTCTCCTGTGTCACAGATGGACAGAGCTTCAATCCTTGGTGATGCAATAGACTACCTGAAGGAACTCCTGCAGAAGATCGGTGACCTTCACAATGAGCTCGAGTCTACCCCAAGCTCTGCTGCACTTGGTGGACAAGCAGCAGCTAGCTTCCACCCCTCGACTCCCACACTGCAGCCATTCCCTGGCCGCATCAAGGAGGAGCGCTGCCCGGCCTCGTTTCCTAGCCCCAGTGGCCAGCAGGCAACGGTTAGTCCATTTCCTTCTGTAACGAAATTTGACATCTGTTGTGTCTTCTTTTTTAGAAAAACAGGAGATCACTCCCGACTCCACTGAAGAAGCCCGCTGTTGTGTGTTTACTACTAAAAATGTTAACTGTCCTCGTTAATTTGTGTTTCAGGTCGAGGTGAGGATGAGGGAAGGGCAGGCGGTGAACATCCACATGTTCTGCGCGCGCAGGCCGGGCATCCTGCTGTCCACCATGAGGGCCCTCGACAGCCTCGGCCTCGACATTGAGCAGGCGGTCATCAGCTGTTTCAATGGGTTTGCAATGGATGTTTTCCGCGCCGAGGTTTGTAATTTCACACTTCCTGATCTACTACTCTAGAGAGCATGTAACTGTGGCGGTGTGTACTGATTCTGTCAATGTACATTTCCACATGTGTTTTGTTCAAATCCTGCCGTTGCGTTCACCCATCTTTATGGTCTGATGGCTGATGTGTTTCTGTTCTTCTGTCGATCCAGCAATGCAGGGATGGTCCTGGGCTGCTGCCTGAAGATATTAAGGCCGTGCTCCTGCACTGTGCCGGTCTCCAGGGCGCGATGTAGACGAAAGACCTCCGGGATGATGATGTTGATGGTCATGGCCCTTTCCTCCAAGGGACTCCATTAGCGGCCATCCTAGGCATTGGGTGGTACTGTCCTTCCTAGGTGTATAAAAACTTTGTTGTTGTCGTTCTATCAGTTTCCTGGGCGATTTCGTGCGATGAGGCTCGCCATCTGCAGGCATGAGCGACGACTATGTAGCCCGGATCTCTTTGTGTGTTATCTTTTTCTGCCGTTGAACTATCTCCAACTTTCTTCCATGGTGAATGATGGGATGGGAAATATGAACTGTGTGTCTTTCCTTTTGCATACATATCCGTCCGTGGCGTCAGTCATGATCGTGCTGATGGTGCACAAAAGATTCAGCCGGTCAGGACAATGATTGCATGATGCAGTTTGTTGTCGTTGCAGAAGACGAGCTGGGACTGTGGACTGAATTGAATTCTCGCTGGAATTGAATTGATTTCTCCGGCCTCTTGTTATTTACTTATGCAAAACTGCTTCTGTACTTCTGGAGTGTAGCCTGCAGGCTGGCTGAATCATCATAATCATAACCCATGTGCGATTCTGCAGTGAGAGAGGTAGACTGGTGCGTGAATGGAGGAGGATTAGTTGGCGGTTGGATTGGATTTGGATTTGGATTGGCTGCTTCTCTGCCATGGCTCAGTCGTCCCTGTCCCCGGGCTTGGCAGGATTGTGCTTGTGCTATTCAGGCGGGCGGGGGCAGTTCTTGAATTCTGCCGTCACGCTCCCAGGCCGATCTGCAGATGTAGAACTGCTGGTTTCACGGAAAATATTAGACTCGCTTATTTTTCAGAATTTGACCGTTCGTCCTTGACACATAGGAATAGGATGATTGGTATCGTGGAGGAAAGAGGAGGCAGTGAATTCCTACTCGCTCTTGTTTCTTTTTTCTAGGGTCGCCCCTCCTCTCTTTCTTGCTGTGTTACACAGCTGTTCTGTAAGACTTCGGCTCGTCGATCCTTCTTTTCCTTCTATATAAATACATGCAGTCCTCCTGCATGGTTCTAAAATAAATTTGGGGCCCTCAGTTCAACCAACGAGTATGTGCTATATGTCAAAAATAATATACCGTTGAATTCATGTTCGAAAGATGTTTCTTATTGTATATGTTTTGTGAGATGAAACTCATATTTTGTTGATCAAATTGATTACCTTAAAATACATGGTGGTTTTATAAACCTAGAAGGGGAGAGTATAACTTTTTCCAAATGTTACTAAACAAAGAAAATTAAAGGTACACCCAAATGAATATGAGCAATTGATTTGGCTCATACCTACTAGTATTACTTCTCATTGGTTGTATGGGGTTAATTGCTCGGTATTAGCACACACTTAATGTGATGCATGTGAAAAACAGTGAACAAAATGCTACTCTAAAATTATCACCACTTGTATACTAACTCAATCATTGTTGGTCATCACGGGTTTATAAGCCACACATGTAACTTTGGTTCCTCTATTCGACAAATAAAATATGTGCTATATGCCAAGAAAAAACATTGAATTCATGTTCAAAAGAAGTTTCTAATTGTATATGTTTTTTGAGATGTAACTCATATTCCGCTGGTCAGTTTGATGATGTTAAAATATGTGCTAGCCTTATAAACCTAAAACGGGAAATTATTATTTTTCAAATGTTACTAAACAAAGAAACTTTAAGGTGCACCCAAGAGAATATGAGAAATTGGGTTGGCTCATGCCCAGAGTCGGAGCTATGCACCCCAAGAAAAAATTAGTAAAAAACCGGTGCATTTTGGCCCATTTACGTTCAAAACCAGCGGTAATTGGCCCATTTTCCCCCAGTAATGGCCCAACATCACTCTACAACCCATTTACCCCTACCCTTCCAGCCCACTGCTCATGCCTATTTGTTACTTCTTTACAATTGTACGTTTTTTTTTTTGAGGGGTTTTACAGTTGTACGTGGCTCGACCAACTGTAAAAAAAAAAACACGGTATTACAAAACACTTCATCACGGTTTGTATAATGACTTAGGCCCTGTTTGAATACAGAGTTTTAGGCGAACTGGTTTTCTGAAAACTCATGTAACCGTGTAATAGCCTAAAACTTTGTTTGGGTGCGGAAGCAAAAACGGGATTAAGCAAAATTCAGTTTCCACAAAGCCGGGAAAACGAGGTTTGACAAAAAACAACTAATACTCGTTGCTCATCACGAACCACTTAGTGATCGTAGCTCATCACGGAAGAAAACACTTCCTGGTCACCGCCTTTCAGTGATTGATTATGCATTGTGTTATTTGTGTCTTGTTCGGCTTGGATCTTGTTGTTTAACTTAATGTTCTTATTAGCCTGGCTACATTGGTTATTTAGAACTTGAATCTGCTCGTTTAGTCTACTTTGCTTGCCGTCTGTTTTCCAAAAATAAAATATAGAATACGAAGTCCATATAGGCTTGAAGTGTTATCGACTAGAAGTCTCCTAAAGAAATAGTTTTAGAGTGGCTCGACCCCACAATTTTTAGATGCAAAGAAAAAGACTCTTTGCAGTTTTGAGGACCTTGCCATTCTCAGCTATTACTGCTAAAAATACCGAAAAGTGTCAAGTTTTTAAAAGTGATCTCAAAAGATCAAATAATCAAACGAAGCCAAATCATCAAATTTTCTATTTTTGAGAGTTACACAAAATGAAGCAACCTACTTCAATCGCCAATGAGATCCACCAGGCGTAAAACCGGATCTCCGCTAAGAGTGGAACAAATGTAACTGAAAGCATGTTGCATTGTGTAAAACTTTGGATACTCTCTAGCAACTAAGCTTTCAATTTTTAAGTGTCTCTCAAAAAGCATGGTCCCATTTACTAGAAAGATGTTTTTTTCTTGATTCTAACTACTTGATCTAGTTCTTGAAAAGTTTATATTAGAGGATCTCGTGGGTAGTTTAAAGGATATCTAAGTTAATTACATTTGCATTAGGCGACTAAACTTTATTTAAGGAATTCTTTTAAGTGTAGTTCCATGAAAAAAAACGCAATGATGGTGGGAGACCCCACCCCCACAAAAACGAAAAAATGGTCTAAGAACTTATTTAAATGCATTCTTTCTATTTTATTTGAGTCATACGAAATCTGCACTATCAAGTAGGGTGAGTATCGAGTCATGAGGGAATCCATTTCATCCAATATACGTTACCACAAGATTCACAGAAAACATATTGCCCCAAAGCCCCATTGAATTGTTGTTGTTTTCCCTCTCTCGCTAGTCTAGAAATTGGTCTGGACTGTCTGGGTTGGTCTGGGCATGTACAAACAGTTCCCCATAATACGCCCCGGACGTGTGGATATCAGCCTGATCTGTACAGAGCATCTTGTAATCCTACCCAATATTTCTATAGAGCATCTAGAAGATAGCACTAAGCATCACCCGACACTGCTTGTTCGACTAAGCAGTTCCAATCCATGAATCAATACGGACAAAACTTTCACAACACATCTAAATCAGAGCATACAGAATAAATCCCGCCTCAAACAGTTGTATGGTTTTTACAGGAAGGTGTTTCTGAGGGCTCGAACATGTATATATCTGTTTTCTGTGCTAACCCCTCGGATCACCTGACCTACACCGGCCCCTTTTCATTACTGTAGGTAAAACACTGATATCTGATTATACATATACGTGGCTCCTCTCCCGAGTCGCTCCTCTCCCGAGCGGCTCTGGAGACCCCCCACCCGCCGAACCCTAGCCCCCCGTCGATCTCCTCCGCTCAGGCCGCTGCTGCTGCCCTCCCGACGGCGGTGGCGGCGCCCATCCCGTCGAAGACGGTGGGCAGGAGAGGCGCTCCGCGGCGGCGCATCACGGGAAAGGTGGGACGCAGGCTGTGGGTGCAGGGCGGCGCGGCCGTGGCCTGAGGGCCTCCGACGGACCTGCGGCGAGGAGCTTGTGGCGCTCTGCCGTGCGGTCGAGATCTCCGGTAGGCGGCGATCTGGCGGACCAATCTGGGCCGTGAGCCCGATCTGGATCTTTCAGGGCCTGTCCTGCACGGAGGCTGGCTGTTCTCGGCGATGTGCTACCTTCTCCTCTGCGGCCAGTCCGGCTGGAGTTGACCGGCGGCGTGGGGACCGTTGGTCTTGCGAATAAAGGCGGTGGTCCTTGGTTCCGAATCACGTCGAGATGAAGATCTGCTTGACGCCGGTACCTTGATCTGGCAAGAGTGTCGAGTTTCGGAAGGCTCCGCCGGTGATCTTTCATGGGTTAATTCCTAGAGATTGCTGGATCGGAGGGATTCGGTCGCGCCGGAGGGAGCGGCGTGAAGCTCTGCTTCTGTGCCATCATGGGCAAATCCATGGTGTAGTCAGAGGCGGGAATGTCATGAAAGCTGTGATTAAAGGACTAGCAAATGGTGATTGGAGGCTTTGCGGCGATGAGGAACTTGCTTGGAGTTGCAGGAGGCGGAGCAGCGGTATGTTAGTGGGGGCAATATCACAGGTGAAGTTCAAAGTCCTACCTTTCAGGGTGAAGATCCAAGGTCTGGCCTTAACTGGTTGTGCCTGGCAATGGTCTTGCTGAAGACATTGTTTTGAGAGCGGGGACTATCTTCAGGGTGAAAACCCAAGGTCTGGCCTTAATTGGTTGTGTCTGGCACTGTTCTTCTTGAAGGCGTTGCTTTTGAAGATTTGGACATCAGGTGGTGTCTTGGTGGTGGTTGTGCGGCTGTTGCAGTGACTGTAACTCTGTAGCGGGACTTTTCTTTTATTTCTTCTTCTTATTGTCTTTCGGCTGTGTGCATCCGTAATAGCTTTGGTTATTGCGTTGTTGCAGAGATTGGGTGTATTTTGTATCTCCGCGATATTAATAAACACTCTTTATCTAAAAAACACTGATATCTAACATTGCCTGGAAGCTTCCAATGTTATGAATTTGATTGGGGTAGTTTGTGAAGGTTGGAGGCCACTTCGAGGTCCTCTAACAGTGAAGTGGTAAGTACGTTGTTGAGCTTTGTCAAGGGAGAAGAAAGTTGGATATGTGGGATTTTGTGGCGTTGTTGACCACAGCCTCTCCAACAGAGATTAAAGTTCCCTTCAAGGAAATTGAACTTCGAGATAAATCTTGTGTCTTAGTCTTCTCTGTGATTAACTCTATCGTTGTTTTACTTTGTTTAGTGATAATCTCTAGCTTAGTATCTTATTGCTAGTGTTATGCCTTTGACATATAAGATTGTATCACCTAGTTGCATTTAGAGAACATTTATATTCGCGGTTTCTATGAAATCAACAAAAATAGTAAAGAGAAGTTTTTTTTTACTTTAGCCACCCCTCTATTAAACCATATGTGATCCTTTAATTGGTATTGTACCGAGGACTTTTAGTCAGGGTTCAAAACCTAAAGAGTAATGATGGAGACGACGTTGAGAAGACTACTTGGATGTTTATCAAAAGGATTTGTTCTAGGAGTTTGGCGAGACACTGGCGGGAAGGGTCTTGATGGCTTAAAAAAGATGCCACATTGAGATTCGCGTATCATGTTATGTAGTAAAACTTTACTCTATCCAACCCCAACACCTTGCATATCCACAATCCTTGCCATGAAACTACTCTAGAGGGCACAAATTATGCACACTGAAAAATTCTATGAGGTGTCACCTTAAAATTCCTTCCTGTATTCTTTGGGAAATTGTGGATAACGCTTACAACTTACAAGCCCAAATATGACGAAATAGGCCGTAGCCCCGCTATATTAATATAGCAAACCACCCGATACAACCAACAGACACGAAATGCTGGGGCGGCAGCAAACATACACCCAAAGAGAAGAAAAGAAGAAAAAACAGAAAGGAGACATAGGCGGTTTGACTAAGCGACGGTGACCCGCAACCGTTGCGCCCTCTCCGACGAAGTACCACCACGCTTCTAGCACCGGAACGACGAGTACCAAGCAGCACCTTCAAGAAGGAAAGCCATGCTGCTGCCCGGACCAGCGCACTGGTTCTAGGGTTTCCCCCGGTACAAAGGGAAGCGGATACAGGGTAGCCACGACGCCCTTCAGGAAGGAAAGGTGCCACCTAGGGGCAGCACCGCGTCGGTGTCGGACGAACCGACAAGGATTTCTCCCGAAAGCCCTATCCACAGCCCTTGGCGATCCGTAGCACAGGAGCCCCGCGAGGACGAGCCTCGACACCACCCGACAAGCCCCCACCAACATGCGCCAAAGCGATTCCGAGCACACCAACGCCGTCTCCCCAAAGTAGTCGTCACGAGATCTACAAGACGAGGGCGAGGAGAAGCATGAACCGGGGTCAGCAGTATCACGGCCGCGCGGGAGGGAACAACCGCCACCACCATGGACGGTAGTCGACCGGACGTCGCAGCAGAGCAAACCAGTCCCCGTCAGGTCCGGCCGGGCCCAACGGGCCCGTAAAGCCTCCTCGGGGCACACCAGTCCTAATAGAGTTCGGTCGGGCCCCTTCTGGGCCCGTGAAACTCGCCGCCACGCTGCAACAGGAGCCGTCGTCACCGCTGCCCCCAGCAACCTCTACCTCACCGTCAAACTGCAGAACGCAACCCGGAGCAGGCGGCCCGCCCGGACCCAGATGGGGCCCGCCGGGCTCAGATCTGGGCCGCATGGCCCAGCCGCCATTGCTCCCGTGCGCATCGCTCCACTGCGCCGCCCCTGCGCGGTCTCCTTCAGGCGCGGGTAAAGAAGAACCGCCGCCGCCGGCACCGCCCGAGGCTCGCTCGGCGGCTCGCGCCAACGGCGGCGGAGGAGGAGAGGGGAGGCGGGGTAGCGGGGGAGCGGGGAAGGAGAGGAGCCGGTGCCGCGCCGGCCGCCGCGGGGCGGCGCGGTCGCGGGAGGGGAGGGGTCAGCCGTAAGAAATATCACAAGCCCAAATATGCGAATGATAACCATCACAAAGAACAACGAGATGTCCAACTCAATGTCAAAACATCTGGTATGCTAAAAATCCATGCCGCGAGAGATATACCCCATGATTTTCATGTGCTCAACTTCCAAAGAAAATTTTCCAATTAATCGCGTTGTAGATTGGCTGCACTGCTTATGATGTAGATTGTGTGCAACTTGCCCATGCACCTTGTATTCTCTCCTTTTATCTTCTTATGAGTTTCTAAAAAAAGAAAAAGTATGTAAATAATTCTATGTCATATGCATTGGCAAAAATGCATCCAAAAATACGAGTGTTTCTGACCTAGACAAAAGATATGTTTACGCCTTGAGGTCTTGGTAGCGTAATCTAGCGAACCCGTCTTCGGCCCCAGTCAGTAAAGAGTCAGCAGTCCAGTCTCCCCTGCTACCGAAACCGAGCTAGGAGAAGAAAGAAAATGGCGGTCGCGCTCCGATTCGCCGCCACCCCACGCAGCCTCGCGCCGTCTACAACTCCGACGAGTGCCTCTCGCGTGCATGGAGGAAGAGCGGCACGCACCGATTCCCTGGCCGCCACTCGCCGTGGCATCAGACTGGCAATGGCGGCCGCGGATTCCGCTCGCTGCCGGGCCAAGAGAGGGGCCGATGGCGACGGCGTCCTGGGGGGATTCGCCGTCCACGGAGGCACCGAAGCGGAAGGGGGAGATCAGCTAAGCGTGGTGATGAAGTTCGGGGGCTCGTCCTTGTCGTCGGCGGCCAGGATGCGGGAGGTGGCGGAACTCATCCTCGCCTTCCCCGAGGAGCGCCCCGTCGTCGTCCTCTCCGCCATGGGGAAGACCACCAACCTCATCCTACTCGTACGATTCCGTGCGACCTTGATTTTTGTTTTGGCAAAAAGTTGCTGACTCGCTGTTCCAATGCATCAACAATATTCAGTCACGGGGAATGTTAGGCTCTTAGCTGAAGTAAAGTCTATCCCTTTGGTCATAATGAGTCGGAAATCGAGAAACTGTCAGGAATTAGCTGATGCCATGTGAAATTCTATCTTTGTACATAATTTGCTGCCGTAGACTTGCAGTGGATCAACACTGACTATAAACAATACATAGGGGAAGTTAACCTGAGATTAAACCTTGCTTCAAGATTCGCTGTTGCATTGTAGCCAAGATATCTGAGTACAGGGAAACTTAAATGGCATTTTGAAATTTTGATTGTTTGCTGGTTATGCTGAAATGCATCGTATGTGTGCTCTCTTATTCTTAGGCTGGGGAGAAGGCAGTGGATGTGGAGTGATCCATGTTTCCGAAATCGAAGAGTGGAACATGCTCAAAGATCTTCATATTAAGTACGTATATTTTTCAGTCTGTTTATTAGGGGAACATGTTTCACAGTTTCACTTGATGGTGACTTGTTTGCTGTCAATCCAGGACAGTGGATGAACTTGGACTGCCAAGATCTGTGATAAATAGTAATCCCACTTACCTCATGTGGATTTTTGTTTCATTTTTCCTTAATATGATAAGCTTACTGTTCCCGTTGAACAAAAAATGCAGCTTCCCTAGATGAACTGCAGCAGCTCTTGAAAGGTGTTGCCATGATGAAAGAGCTGACGCTTCGCACCACTGACTACATTGTCTCATTTGGAGAATGCATGTCCACGCGGATTTTTGCTGCTTATTTAAACAAAATTGGGGTCAAAGCGCGGCAGGTACTTCTTGATGTGTCTCTAAATTAGCTAGTCTCTAAATTTCAAACAGATTAAATTTCTGCTGCGTTTGTAATATAATGTAAAATCATGTTGGTTTTTAATTGTATTTGCTAACGTTTTTGCAGTGTGACGCATTTGATATTGGTTTCATAACAACAGACGATTTCGGTAATGCGGATATCTTGGAAGCAACTTATCCCGCTGTTGCAAAGAGACTACATGGAGACTGGATTCGGGATCCAGCAATACCTATTGTAACCGGGTTCCTCGGAAAGGTATACTCACTACGATTGACTTTTCATTTTTGGAGTGCAACTTTTAATTAATTGCAATTGCCATCACCTGCAGGGCTGGAAAACAGGTGCTGTTACTACTTTAGGCCGAGGTGGCAGTGACTTGACTGCTACAACCATTGGTAAAGCCTTGGGACTGAGAGAAATTCAGGTCCATGTGAAGTCTGAATAGATAGTAAATAAACTGTACTTCGATTTCAGAGGGAAATAATACATTCTACAGTTGACTGTTCCAGTTTACTTACCATGCTAATTCATTTAGAACTTATTGCTTTCCCCCATTATTACCAATTTTGTCTGAAAGATTATCACTGCTTCTGATAGGTATGGAAGGATGTTGATGGTGTGCTGACTTGTGATCCAAATATCCATCCAAATGCAAAGACTGTCCCGTACTTGACCTTTGAAGAGGCTTCTGAACTTGCTTATTTTGGTGCCCAGGTATGCCTTGAGAAGTTAAGAACAAATTTCTTAAGAAACTGAATCGCAATGATCGCTAAAAATGGACAATTCGTGTTGATTGTAGTTCCTTTTGCTCAGAAAATGAATCATGTGGTGCAAGTCCTTGGAAAAAGTAATATGTGTATACTTTGCTTTATTTACCTGGGAAAATATCTTGCATGTTTTCAAAATTATCAAAGACTCTTACAAAATATTTCTACAAACCATTGTTCTTCAGAACTAAAAAATCTTTATTCAGAATTAGAGGTGTAAAAGAAATGTCCTCTGGTCTCTTCTTCTACTAATGCTATTCATGGAGTTAAGGAGCTTGGTTGTTATTTGTTTTAGTAGTCATCAACTCATCATGAACAGCCCATAATCCATATATGTGTCATGTCAGTTTCAGTTACTCTTCCTAGAGTGTTTTTTCAGACTCTCTCTCTTGATATGTCCTTCTGTCAGTGGTGCAGGAACCTTCCCTCTTGTTAATTAAAAAAATTGCAAAGCGTTTGCACACCCCCAAAAAATACAATAGTTGCTCGTATTGTTTAAATGGGATTTTTATCTCGTGTTTTTTAGGAAAGACTCATCTTTATTTCGTTGTTGTGCTCTAAACAGGTTTTGCATCCACAGTCGATGAGACCTGCTAGAGAAGGTGATATACCAGTTAGGGTTAAGAATTCATACAACCCTAAAGCTCCAGGCACCCTTATAACTAAACACAGAGAGATGGATCAGGTTTGTGGCAGATTAATTAAGGCATGTCTTCACATCAGAACCACATAGCTCTCAAGCCATTGATTCCTTTTCTTTTCACCACATAGGCTGTGCTGACTAGCATAGTGCTGAAGTCAAATGTCACTATGTTGGATATAGCGAGCACTCGGATGCTTGGTCAATTTGGTTTCCTGGCGAAGGTACGTCGAGCCAGCTAGACATTCAGTTTGGTCCACATCTGATGATACTGATTTGTATGCGCGCTTGAGCAGGTGTTCTCTATATTTGAAGATCTAGGCATGTCTGTAGATTGTGTGGCGACTAGTGAAGTCAGCATTTCTGTGACGCTTGATCCATCAAAGATCTGGAGCAGGGAGCTTATTCAGCAGGCAAGTGCATCCAATGTCAAATAGCTATGTATACTTTTGATAGAACTGGACTACATTCCTTCTTATGTGAAATGAAGTCGATGATGTTTTGTTTCTTGACCATTTATTCAGAGAATGTATTTATGCTAGCTTTCTCATTGCTTGGTAGAATGAAACAGGTTTCTTAGAAACATCGTATCCTCTTCATTGCCGTCTCAACTCTTGAACTTGCAATTTTTGTAGGAACTTGACCATGTGGTGGAAGAGCTGGAGAAGATCGCAGTCGTCCACCTACTCCAGCAGAGGGCGATAATCTCGCTCATTGGGAACGTGCGACGGTCATCTCTCATACTAGAGAAGGTACATTACTCTACTCTCCTCACAGAAACATCTCATCAGGGTAGTCGTGTCGAACCATTGCGCTAACCATGTAGCACATCATCCTATAAGGCCTTCCATGTGCTGAGGAAAAACGGGGTGAACGTCCAGATGATCTCCCAAGGCGCATCAAAGGTAACCAACCAACGAACCAATCCCCTCCATTACATGAAACAACTGCAGCTTCATATTCTAGGATTCTGGTGTGAGTGTGATGTTGGTTCAAACATTTGATTTCGCCGTGTTACTCAGGTGAACATGTCGCTGATCGTCCACGACAGCGAGGCGAGGCGGTGCGTGGAAGCCCTCCACCAGGCCTTCTTCGAGGGCGGCGACTCCCTGATGACGACAGGGATGGACGAGGAGAACCTGCGTCCGATTTCGTCAGTATAGGGCTACCATGTGTCAGACCGGCTCGCTCTTGATTCCCCTTTGTGCATGAACAAACAGGGTGTGTACTTGTAGACTGTAGTGAGCAAGTACAGTGTACATGTATGTACACGACGTATACACATACACAGTACATGAATAATCGAGCCCTGTGGGCTGTGCCCGTGTGAGTTGCCGGTTGGTCGCCCATTGACAATGATGGGCTGCTTGCTTGATGCTGCTGGTGGGCGCCTAAACGTGAAGAAGATTCTGGCCCAAACGAGGCTCGTCAAGGACGCCTTTCGCTTGCTGCTAGCTAGTCCCTGTGCTGTGCAGTCAAGCGGCTTCACTACGGCATGGAGCATGGTGGTCCGTGGACGAGGAAGACGACCAGCCTGCCTATCACCATCGTCCAGGACGACGTACGGGACACGGTGATCCACGCCGCAGTGCCAAGGTCCATGCTACTGCATCTGCATGGTAGCGCTGCACCACGCGTGGTGTCCAGTACTAGTATCATAGCATGAGAAAAACGAGGTTATCAATGCCAAACTAAAATTACTCCTAGCAGTAGTCCTAGCAGCAGCGGACGGGACGATGAATCTGGCTATATGGGGTGGGCCCCAGGCTGCGAGGGTGGGGCCCACGGGGGCACGGGTAGCGAGCAATGCATACTGTGGTAAAAGCGAGGCTTGTCGCGTCGCGCTTTGGACTCGGCCAGATTCAGATTCGTCTCTGTCCGTCAGTCAGTCAGTCGACGCTGCGCTGCGGCGAGAGGACGAAGACGAGGGAATCATCAGCGACTCACCCGTCGCCCTCCGTTGGGTGGGCCCCGCCGTGTCAGCGCGCTCTACGACTGGCCGATGCCGTGCGAGTCGGGGTCAAGTCACGTGAGCGCGTCGCTGGGCCCGCGTGTCGGTAGCCTCGCTCCATCGATCTCCAGCTTGCTCATGGACGTCGTCGTGGGCTCGTGGCCGGCGTCACGCTCCAGACCCAGTCAAAAGCTTGAGCGCACTTCAGTTCAGGGGTGTGGTCAAAGCTTTGCTCACCACGGCAAGCCAGGTTGCGCCGTGCCGCGTACACCCTGCCCACTCAAGATGGCAATTTTCCCCACGGGGGCGGGTACCCGTGGGATATACCCGCTACGAACCGGGGATGGGGGGCAAATTGTCTCCACGGGGATTACTTGGCGGGTACCCGATAGTCTAACGGGGCGGGGATGGGGGGCAAATTCGCCCCGTGGAGCCTCCATGGATACCGTCAACTACTGACATGTGGGACATCCTTCCACCGGCAGGCCAACCCAGTGCCCATGCCACGGCCCAAGAGGCCAAGACCAGCCCAACCCACCCTACCTAACCTAGATCTGCACGAATCAATCCAGGAGAACCACACACACACACACGCGCGACGCGAACGCGCCCCTCTCCCCTCGCTCGCTTCTCTTCCTCACAGGTCACAGCGCCGCCGTCCCTTCCTCACGAATCCGCGCAACGCCCTACTCCTCCTCTCCTCTTCCTATAGTCTCTCCCGACGAGCTCGCCTGCACGCCAGCTGTATCCACGCACCACGCTCCGTCGCTCGCTTCCATCCCCGCCTCCACACACCATGCTCCATCGCTCGCTTCCATCCCGTCGCCGGCAGCCCGCCTCGACGCACCAGTCCGCGGTGATGAATTTTATTCCTTCACCTCATTTGTACTCCTTGACAAACAACGGGGCGAGTCCGTGAGGAGATGGCTGTTGGCGAGCAGTTGCAGCGGTGAGGTCCCCGATGGGGAACGGGTACCCGCCGGTTTCGGGGATGGGGATCGTTTTGTCCCCGCGAAGCTTCACGGGGCTCACGGGTATGGGGATTGGCGGGGATCGGGGCGGGGACGGTGGAGTCATCCCCGGTCATACCCCTCCCCGTTGCCACCTTGACTGCCCACTTCACGGCATGATTTCCAGGTCAGTCGAATCTCGTCTAGGTCCAACCATGATTGTTACTAGGTAATTTCGGCGCGGCGGCACGCCGCGGCCTTAGTGAGAAAGAGTGGTGACATTTTTAATTTTCGTATTGTTGAATAATTTTTTGTGGGAAAATATTTATTGTATAAATATCCAACAAATCTTGTACGGAAACTGTTGTAAACCAATAAAAATTGTTGAATATTTTCCGGGAGGGAAAATTATTTGAAAACTAATCCAACAATTCTTGAACAAAATGAACATTTCTTAGTTTTTGTGGAAAGTTTGGAAGTTTCGTAATTTTTTAATTTCGAAAATTTCTTAGTTCCACTTTTGTACACAATGGATATTTGGTCTAACTTTGTTAAATCTTTATTGGTTTCAAGATTATTGTGATTTTTTTTTGAATGTACTGTTAATTCATATTTTGTTAGATGTTCTGTCATTTGTATGGAAAAGAAAATTGGTGAAAGTTGTGATTTGTGAGTAGAGAGAAAAAAAGTAGAAACTTCTAAAATGTTGGAAAGGTAAGGAGCGTTTTTAAAAAAAATGCGTGTTCTTAGGTCCAATATGAAATATATATGCTGTTAAAAATAATGGTACTGAAATGAGTTTGGGAAAAGTTATTTGGTGATGATGTTAATAAAATTAGTTTGTAATATCTGGGTAATGCAACTACCTTTGTGCAAAAGGACCGCGCGGTTTTATTCCGGGCGGCCGTTTCACATTTTGTAGGAAACGCGAGGACTTTTCCGCAAAAAGTGGTGCGCGGGTATTTTTTGATGCAAAAAGTTTTATTCCGGAGAAGGCTAAAGCATGAAAGTTGTTTGGAAGGGTGATATGCATCCACTCATGAAAGGAAAATTCAAATGGGCGACTGAGCGCGACGAATTTGACAAAATTCGTTGAATGTTTTTGCGAATTTAGATCACAAATTAATGAGGTAGGGTGAACAAAACTCGAAACCGATCACGGGAATGGAAACTATTCGTCGGCGCTCATATATTTCATGTGTACAATTTTTGGATAAGCGGGTTTTTTTTTTTGCCGCACAAAAAAAAAATGTACTGCAGTACCCCGCGGGTATTGTAGCGGCTACAATAGCCGAAGCGCTCTCAGGCTTCGATTTTTGGTTGTCCTTAAGAATATATATAACTTTTTGGAAAACAAAAAAAATCGGAAAAAAAACGCAAAAAAAAAATCGGGAAAAAGGAGTACTGTTCATGTGGGCCCACCCCCGCACTGTTACTGTAGACTTCTACAGCGCGAGGGTGGCTGAGAGGCCGGCGATTTGCATGTCTTTAATATATGTAGTAATGATGAACAGCTGATAGAATCATAGTACTCCCTCCGATCCATATTAGTGGGCATAGATTTGTTTAAATCCATATGTATCTAGTTAAATATTTAGACTAGATACATGTGTATCTAGATAAAGTTGTGCCCACTAATATGGATCGGAGGTAGTATGATTTTCACGTGCTTTGCAGCAAATTAAGACCATGAAAATGAGCTCAGTTGCCACAAGCTAGGACGGGCCGTTCAAAGCAACTCGCGTCAATATCATCTCTTGGCGATCCGTTGGTTGGTTGTATGGTATGCATGGTCCTACACGAACGATACAGGCGGAAGCAGGTTCCTATCACCACCCGCCCGCCCGCCGAGACCTATCCCCTCCCCTACGGCCGGCGGCAAAGGGACCGAAAGAGACTTGCACACAACAAAAACCTCACACCGGACGTTGCTGTTACTCTATCGGCACGGCTTCGGGCGTCCGACTTGTGGACCAGACGAGAGGCAGAAGACAAGGCGAAAACGAAAATCGCCACCATCGATCTCATCTCATCTCCCCAGCAGCATAGCACGGCACCAAGTGGCAACCAGATGCCAATTTTCTTTTCCACGGAGAGGGACTGGCGCTCCATTTTTCCATGGAAGGGAAACAGGGCGTCGACAAGGGGAGCACACCTGCGCCCGCCACCAACACCACGAAACGCCCCTCCTACCGGCGGTACCCTTCTTTTTCCCTCTACCACCGATCCAACACCAACACCACTGCACCGTTCCTGTCATCGACCAAAAACAACACCAGTTGCTGCAAGCGAAACGTCCACACCAACACCCTCCATTTGCACAGACCACTCGGCAAGGAGGGGCCCAACGGAGGCACTCAACGGAACGGACACGCTTGCCTTCCACTACTCCCTGTATGCACCCGATCGATCAATCAATCATGACACAGCACCAGATATGTATGAGGTGCAGATTGAACATCTATGCACCCCAGGATCGCTACAGACAGCGACACCCCACCACCACATCTCCCACTCTATAGCCATTAATACATTAAACAGGATCAGACGTACATATACCATTGTCACTCCCGGAATAGCTACTGCTGGTACTAGGTTAATACAGTACTTACTAACACTAGCTAGGATAGATATAGATAGATATTTACATCACTTGGAGGGGTAGTAAAACTAAAGAGCAAGCGTTCAAGCAAGGGCGTTGATAACTTGGCCCTAAATCTTTCTGCCAAGAGCAAACCAACGGATTAACAAATTACGCAGAGTTCTCTACATTTCCTAGGGGACTAAATCCAAAGAAGGGGGGAGGGGGCGATCACCAATAGCAGCAACAAGACATCACTGGGTTACTTCATGGCTGGGACCCGCGGGCAGGATACCTCACCTCATGCCTCAATCGGCTTGCACACAACCTGCACAAACATCAAGGCCAACAACTGAAAGGTGAGTCGCTTTCGGTGATGCTTCTCGCAGCAAAAACAACAATATCATGTGACCATGCTTGCAGATCAAGAATCGGTGAGGCGCTTCATATAAAAAGGAAACTGAATACTACTCAATATAGCAGGCATAATTCAAACAAATGTGACAAGCTAAAAACAAAAATATCAACTTGACCAGTAGCATAATAATTTCAAAAGGCGCGTACCTAGTTGGCTAGTTATCTAAGTGGCTTGACGTGGCAAGATGAGCCTTCTCGATTGTGCCATCACCATCCACTGAGCCTTCCTCCTTCCTTGGGGTAGACGACGATTTCGAGTTCATCTTCTGGACCTCCTCCTTCGTGTAAATGAAGATCTTGCGCACTATGCTGCAGAATTCTCTGTTCACGGAAAAATGTAGTTTAGTACCTAGTACTAAGGAAGGGGAATTCTGCTGCATAAATATCAAGCAAGCACCGAGACTTACTCCCATGGATCATCTCCCACGAGCATCATGTCACCCTCATTATCGGTATAAACAATCTGCCAGTTTTTGTTTGAAGATGTCAATTCACCGTCAAATTCAAACATCTTGTCTAGCTCAGCTGTGAGTTCATCGTAGTCGCTAAACTTTGACAAATCCACCGATCTACCAAGTGCAACACCTTGTTTATGAACCTGCAAAACCATCCAAGATTTCATATAAATTAGACAGGACCAAAAGATAATGCGATAGAATTCAACAACGATCACGCGCATACATAGTATCCTCACGCATGGACCAACTAGTGCCGCTCATAACAATACAAATTAACAAGGAAATTTGTGAACAAAGGCAACAGATTTATTAAGAAATGTTCAAGGGCTCAAGCTTTGATCAAGGAAATCAAATATCAATTGATCTCTTTTTCAACAACCACAACAGCATAACCAATAATACCAGAAGCTATTGGAACTATTGATGCTATCAGAACATGAAAAACATAAAATATGAGGCAGCCTAAAACAAAATGTCTATGTGCAAATTTGTTCAGCTTGAACTAGGAATGCAAATGTTTATGGCAAACAAGTATTCAATAGTTAATACTACTTTAGTCAACATGAGAACAAGCTTGATATTTCAAGTGAACTAACATGAATGTACAATATATTCTCGGCTGGTAGCAGAAACTGAACAGGCAATAATGGTCACAAAGAAGTATCAATAGCAAGTACAGACCAGCAGATGGCATGAACATAACAGAAATCACGGTGATACCTTTGTGCAGCTCCTTGTTGAAGCACCATGCGACTTGCTTTGGACGTCTTTTGAACTTTGAGGAGCTTGCTGAATGCCTTTCTCATTATCAGTTGTCCCAGCAGTGCTTACGGATACCTCAGGAACACAATCATTCTGTGCATGTTGCAACTGATTTAATGATGCAGATGGTTGAGTTTGTAGCAGAGGCTCATGTGTTGCAGCCATAGGGGAGCTCAAGTGGTTAGAAGGGGCACTGGCAGTATCGACTTTAAACCCAAAGATCTTGAAACCACTGCCTTCCCTTGTTTTCTCTAAGTCAACAGGAGCTATTGATGCATGAGGCCTGATCACTCGTGGGTGTTCAGCCCGAGAGAACTGCTGATTTAACCAACTTGATGGGTGCTCTTCAAATCTGAAACCGTGTGCTTGATCTCTGGAATTACCATACACAGTGCTCTGGCTGTTCCACAAATGCAAGTCATTGGCCTCCGTTTGCATCTTCGTGCTTGATTCAACAGTAAAGGAAGGTTGCTGATGCATATACAAGTATGGGTCTGAGTAGTGACGAGCAGAACTGTGATCCTGAAACTGGTTCTTGAATGAACTCAGACGATTAGGAGCCTCCTCGTAAGTCTGCATGAAGAAGCCTGGGGAATCACCAAAAGACTGAGCACCAGAGCACGCATCCTTGAAGTCAGCTTCACGCCTTCCCAACTGCATCCAGTTATCCATAGAGGGCCTCTGCTGGAAAGCTAGTGGACTGTTTTTTCCAATGTTTGGGGATGGTGACCACATCATAGGCTTCTGAACAGAAGCATCAGAGTCATTAGTGTCAGCTAGGTTGTTGGTCCTCAAGGTCATTTGTTCTTGACCTTGCAAGACCATGCTATTTTGATTTCTTTGTGCTTGAGCAGAATCCATATCAACCTTAGTCGCACCTGTAAATGGCAGCGATAATTCAAGTTTCAGATACAGAACATATATTTTTCATCAAGCATCCACTAAGACTAACAACGAGTTTCTATGGTTACCTTCTTTTGTAAGAACAGATGATTCAGGAGAAGCTGCAGGAACATTTGGTCTAGGCCTTTTGACCCGAGAAAGAGGAAGCGGGTTAACAGGAGGTGATGACGCAGGCTCTATTTTCCAAGGAGAGACTCTATCCGGGCGTGGAATAGTTGAAGGCTCATCCCAACGCACCTAAGTTGATGAACCAATACTCCATAAGCATCTGAATGTTCCAGTCAATACAAAATAATAGTAATGATAACAACAGTTACCTTGAGGGATCTCCAGCTTGATTCAGGCCACAGTTGGTCAAGATTTTCACTGCCAACTATAGTTCCAGTAAACCTACATGACAATAAAAACAATAGATTACAAATGATGACTTCGTGTTGCTGGGGGTAATGCACAGAAAACCGCATTTGTAGGGAGAGCAGAGAAAATACAATAGTTACCTCTGCTCTGGTGCCTCCTCCCCTTCAAACCTCATCCTGAACCTCATCCCAATAGAATAGTTGTTTTTCACAGATTCCATATACTGATCATACGGTATAATGAACTCTGAAGGGCTCGTCCTAAAATCAAAGCAAACAATTAGACAGTTGGAATGAATTGATGTATACAAATAAAACAGTAAGACTGCAGTAGACATGCCAACATACCTAGGTTTGTAGTAGACAGTGAACATGCTTTTGGTGTTGATAGCGTGCCATGCAGTTGCAAGTACTCCAAGGTGCATACTATGACTCGATATGACTGAAGAAGGAACATTGGACAGCTGTCTCATAGCCCTCCTAACGCCAACACGAAGCTCTCCACTCTCTCCTCTGCATGGAGTAGAAAACATTTAGCAATAGATCGGGAGGTGCTATGTTGGGAAGCGAAGAAACAACAACAGACCTGAGGAAAATGAAGGCGTCCCCAGCAACAAGCCTTTTGGAACTGACAAACACACTCCAACCACTCTGAAGGAGATGCCTCCTAGGTTGCCCTGTTGATTTGCAATCAGTTAGCACAATTATCATGGGATTATCATTGATGCTATCAACATCAAGTACAAGATAGGCAGATTTGATGTATTGCATTGTCGGCTGATGGCTAAGCTACAACCAGATGGTCTGCTGAGAGTTGATCTGCTTCGGATCACACTGGCATACATACTACCTGGCGATGTAAAACTGCCATGGATCACATGAGGGCAAGGAACACAAAGTTACCTCTGAAGATGTGGCGGAAGCGCCAGTCCATGCCATGCAGATCCTTCGCCACAAGCTCTTGTGTTGGAGGCGACTGGGTCATATCCTGTCAAAACAGATCAGGTCAGCGGATGCCACAAAACGCCGGCAAGCTGTACACATGATGGAACGAACGGGTTCGCTGCTAAATTCCCAGTGTAGAATCCACACATACCAGGGGAGGGAGGCACTCATCAGCGTGGCGGCGCAGCACAGAGAAGCCGCCATGTGTGCTGGTGTCAGATGCCGTCAGCGTCTTGCAGAACGACCGCACCACCGGCCTCACCGGCGTAGCGCCAGTTGTAGAGGTCGACTTGTCCACCGCAGTCTCGTTTTGCTACAAAAAAAATACGAACAGAGCAGAAATGAACACCTCCTCAAGCCGAGGAAAAACTCCGGAAAATCGTTGAAAGAGTAAGAGAAATCAGTGTAGAGCTGCTTACTTCTGGCTCGGGCATGAGCATGACCTGCGCGTAGACTTCGTCGGTGTCGGTCTCTGCCTGCCAAAATTCAGCAGAACAAGTCAGCGAACGGAATCGAGTTTCGGAGCACGCGAGCAGCGAAGGAAATTTTCTGGGCCAGAGCGAAATTGAACTCGAGAATTGGGCGGAAAGGGAGAGCGGGCACCTTGAGCTCGACGTTGATGACGCGGCAGAGCAGCTTGGAAGGCAGATCGTAGAGGCGCATCTGGTTGCCGGCGACCTGGTTCATGGAGGCCTCACCTGGAAACCAAAAAACAAAAAACAGCGCGTGAGCAAAGCGAATTCAGCGCGCGAACCGAAGGGGAACAGCCTCCCGGGGCCGAATCGAGGAATTGAGCGAGGAGGAGGCGGGAAGGAGCGGCAAGGGTACCTGCTCGATGTGTCCCTGCGGGAAGTAGAAGACGAGGTCCCCGACGCGCGGGACGGTGACGAGCGGGCCGGCGCAGGCGTGCCAGAGCTCATCAAAGAGCGGATCCCCTGCTCGGAACAAAAACCAGCAAAAACGTCAGGAACGAGAAGGAGGAGGGTCGGGAAGGCTCCGTGTTGACCAGATCTGGAGACTTGCGTACCTGCGGAGGGGGTCTGCGGCGGCGCCATGGCGGCGGCGGGCATCGCTGCGTCTGCTTCGGCGGCGGCGGCGGGGCGGGAAACCCTAGCGGAGGGAGGAAAGGGGGGGGGGGGGGGGGGGAGGGAGTAGTAGAGCAGCAAGGGAAGGAGCGGCAGTAGAAATGGGATGTTTTGTGGGGAGGAAGGAGGAGATGGGGTAGGCGGATTTGGTGGTGGTCTCTTTGTAGGGGGTAGAGAGAGAAAGACACACACACCCACGCAAAGCGGAGGGGAGAGAGAGGGAGAGCCGGCTGGGACGAAAGCGAGCCGATGAGCCGAGCCGAGCCGAGAGGTGGGCTGGCGGTGCTGGACCGGTGGCGACCGGGGCGCGTGCGGCGTGGACCACGGGTCGGAGTCCGGTTCGAGGAGGGTGGGGCCCTGCGGGTGTGGCGCTGTCTGGTCTGACCGGGCTGCAGCGAATGGGTGGCCGCAGCACTGCCCACAGCTTTTTACGACCGAGGTGAGTGAGCAGAGCCATTCATTTCCCACTGGGACAGTCCATTTGACTCCTCCTTCCACGTACACGCACCACCACGCCACTCTCCTATTCTTCTCCGAATAGTTTCTGTTTACCCCAGAAATCCATTTTGGCTCCGGGAGCACATGCTCCCGGTATGCTGAAAAAAAATTCAAAAATTCAAAACTTGTCAAAAAAATCCGAAAAAAATCATGCACGTACCTGAGCATGTCACACACCACCGTGTCAAATTTGGCGACGAATCGACATCGTATGCGCCCTGTGCAAAATTGACAAAGTTCTGACAGAATATGAGATCTAAAATTTGTATTTTCAGATCTGAGATTTGTCTTTTTTGCACAGGGCGCATACGATGTCGATTCGTCGCCAAATTTGACACGGTGGTGCGTGACATGCTCAGGTACATGCATGATTTTTTTCGGAATTTTTCAACAAGTTTTGAATTTTTGAAAATTTTTTAAACATACCGGGAGCATGTGCTCCCGGGAGCCAAAACGCGTTTCTCCTGTTTACCCGTCCTATTTTCAACCAGTATATAATACTGTCGTCGTTTTTACATGTAGAAAGAAAATTGATATCGTCGTTTTTTATACTTGAATTTAGACAAATCTATGCCCACTAATATGGATTGGAGGGAGTAGTAATATTTTGGCAAATGATTTGTTTGGACGAATCGGCGCAGTTGTAGTTCTACTTAGTACAGAACAAACTATTCTATGCCAAGATATTTCGCTGGTGGTTGATGTGGACGTGCAAGGTGTCTACTTCGTTTCCCCCACGTGTTTGCATCACCCGCGTTTCTGGTTAACTAGCTTAAGGGTAAGCATGGACCATACTTTACAAACAAATATTCCAACGCCAGACTATATGGATTAGTTGGTTCACACAATTTCAACAGGGAGTGCTCAGGCTGCGACCTTCGACCATAAAAGGAAAAAAAAATAGCAATAGCATGAGCGACACCATTAGCAATAATGCACTTTCAAATTAAGTGGCAACTCTAAAATTTGCAAAACCAAATTCCAATTACATGCAGAGAAATATAAAAAAAGACAAATCCAACATGAATAGTGTCACAAAAGGAGAAAAACACAAAATGGCATTATTCACATAACAATTTATCTCTTGCCCCACAACATGGTATCATCTAAGTTGTTGTATCACTAGATATTTTCCCCACAACATGGCAGTGGCTAGACCTCATGCCCGAGTCGGACTCCGCGCTCATCCAATGGTGGACAACATGCTCTTCACAACACAGTTTTGAGTGATTTGTGTAGGGCGATGATCTTTTGTTTTCTGGTGCATCTTTTTAGACTGAAGGCTTGAAATGAGGCCGGATTTAAATTAACGAAGCCATCAACAACCTGGCTAGGAGTTCGGGTGCATCTTCATATTGTTTTATGGATCAACGACCCGTCTGTAGCGTCAATCCTTGACATGATCAAATTCCGAAGCACAATGGTTTAATTCGTGCACCACACATGCCTAATTCAACACCCGTCTTACGAAATATGCACTGGCGCTCATGGAAAATCGATTTATTTTTGTAAGGAACACTCTACATACCTTGAGAAGTGAATGCCCTCGATCAATTTATTGGTCGAGCCTCCTCGACAACTGAAGGGGTGAGGTTACTCCATGCTGATGCACACACCTCTCCATCCGATCCCAGTGTCATTATTTTTGTGAACCAGTCCTCAAAAGAAGTCATATATTTTATAAAAATCAAACTATCTAAAGTTTACACACAAAAATTCCAACGCCAAACTATATGGATTAGTTGGTTTACACAATTTCAACATTAAGTGATCAGGTCGCAACCTTCGGGGTATAAAAAGAAAAATGGCAATAGCATGAGTGACACCATTAGCAATAATGCATTTTCGATAGTCAGAGGTGAAACACGGTACAATCTTGAGCAAGTCTCGACGAACACGCGGGCTCCCATGGCGGTTTTGATTTGGCGGTCAATAGAGCCGAGGAGTCGTCACCTCTTCGCCTGGCTTTCGGTACACGAGCACAATTGAACACCCTACCGACTTGAAGCGCATCCAAGCTAACATGTCCTCTTTGTGATGAAGAAATGGAAACCCAGTCGCACCTTTTGCGAGCTTGCGTAGTCACTAGGAAGCATACGACAAGGTACTCTCGGCATGGCAACGGCTAGACCTCATGCCTGAGTCGGACTCCGAGCTCATCAATGGTGGACAATATGCTCCTCATAACACACTTTGAATGATTTGTGTATGGCGACGATCTTTGTTTACCGGTGCATGTCCATAGTGTTCTATGGAGCCGGTAGTGTCCATTCTTGACATGAGATTCAGAAGCACAAGGGCTTAATTCATGCACCACACATGCCTAATTAAGCACTCGTCTTATAAAAAATATGCACTGGCGCTCAAGGGAAAAATCGGTTTATTTTTGTAAGCAACTGTGTACACACGTTGAGTTGTGCATGCCCTAAGTCAAGTTTTTGCTCGAGCCTGTTCCACAAGTGAAGGGGTCAAGATACTCCATGTCGACATAGACACCTCACCATCTTATCCCAATGTAATTTTTTTGTGAAACCTAATTGGTATGATGTGCCATCATTCCGCAAAAGAAGTCATTTTTTAAATAAAAAATCAAACTATGTAAAGTTTGGCGAAATTTTTATAAAAAACATTAGCATGTACGGAGTACAATACAAATCAATATCCGGGGCAGACGACTGTAGGAACGACCGACCGTAGGCGTACCAAATCATGTCCCGATTGGGATACGCCGGCGCGTGGAGCGCTCAATTTCCTCTGGCGACACGGCAAGGCGGGGAGACAAAGGATTAAAGGAAGCCCGGAAATGGATAGACACCCGTTCGCGGCCGGACACGGCATGCGCCACACGGCTTTGCCTCTTTCGAGCGCCCGACGGCGACACTGCCCCGCCAGATGCGGTACTGTACAGGTTGGTAGGTAGAGTACGTGCCAGCGTTACCGCATTAACGTGTTTCACGTACGAGTACGTCGTAGAAGTACGTAGCAGCAGTATCCATCTGTGTGTATGTATGTGGTGGGGCCCAGGGTCCAGAGACACAGCCGATAGACTAGTGTAAACAGGAGTGGAGACAGCACCGAAAGGCCGAGACACGAAAAGGCGACAATGATGTGATCAGCAAGTGCTTTGCTTTGCTTTGATTATACTAAGTAGAAGCAAATAATGGAGTACTTAGTACTGTATAATACTCTGCTGCCACTGTTAGCAAATCAGGAGCAAAGCTAAGATGAGCTCGCGTGCGGAGACAGCAGAACGGAGACGGAGCTAGCCTGCCGTCGTCAGTCGAAAGAGCAAATAATTGACGTGCCAAGTTGCTAACAGGAGAATATTCATCAAGAAATAAAAAATTGCCTACAAAAGATAACGGAGACGCTGACGGCCTGCGTGGATCGACCTGCTGTCAAGGCATCGGACGGCACCGCAGCGCGTGTCCCCGCTCCCATCGCCGTGGGGCCTCCGCTCCCGGACTAAACTAATCACCCCAACTTGCTAATTAATCCCCCATTAGCGACACGGTAAGACTAACCATAGTGGGGAGTAACATAAGCTAGTATCATGCATATGATACTAGCATATGTTACTACCTCTATAGTGGGTAGTATCATAGGGGTGGTAACATAGAGAGACTCATTTATTGCTTTGTGGGATCTATAATAGTATTTCAACTTTGTGATCTATTTGTGGCATGTATCAATATGACAATTTATTTGTTGGTAAGCATGGATAAATAGAAGAATAAAAAAATTTAATGGATCCACAATAAATAATAAAGTGCCAATATATATATATATCTATAATGTCATTGGCGATACATGGATGAAAACTCGAAAATAATCTATCCTCGTCCAAACTTTTTCCAGATATGCTCAATCAAATCATTTTTTAGAGCCTTATGCATTGGACGATCACGAATACTAGCATCCCTTTGAAGAACCTCGGCAAATACTGGCATGTCACCGTGAACAAATACCGATGGAAGGACAATTGAAGAGCCTGCTTCCTCATTCAAATCAAGAATATTTGCGGCCTCTTCTTTTTCATCATCGACTATCATGTTGTGTAGAATGATGCAAGCCAACATAATATTATGGATATCACCCCGGTCATATAATCGTGCAGGACGCCGTAAGATAGACCATCGCGCCTGGAGCACACCAAATGCACGTTCCACATCCTTCCTTGCTCCTTCTTGATGTGCAGCAAATAATTTGTGCTTTTCCGTCTGAGCCATGGGTATTGACTTCACAAATGATGCCCACTCGGGGTATATTCCATCGACAAGGTAATAGCCAAGTTGATATTCCTTCTCGTTGACACTATAATTCACTCGAGGAGCTTGCCCTTTCATTTGCTCAAAGAACAACGTCGATTGACTAAGCACGTTGATGTCATTATTGGATCCGGCAAGACCAAAAAAGGCATGCCATATCCAAAGATCTTGAGAAGCAACCGCCTCGAGAATAGAGTGGTGGTGGTGGTGTTGAGAAGGAATCATGTGGGAAGTACCAGCAAAGTGGAAATTATACGGATGCATTGGCTGCATTGGTGGGAATTGTCCAAAACTAAGCAAACCTTCAGGTGCAGGGGTATACAATGGCCTCCTATTACAAGTATAATAATTCATGAATTAAACATGTGACAATGGAGATAGCATTTATAAACTGAAACAATAGAAACTTTGGTAGATCATGACAATATTCAGTACCACATCATCTAATGCAGCACAACACTACAATTTAACAGTCCCAGGTGAAGTTACCTAAATAACTGAATACATGCAAATTAAACATAGTAGCAACTACACAGCAAGCACATGCATCTTGTTTGGAAATCGTTGCTACTTTGTCTGCTGATGGAAATGCACCTAGTTATGTACTATCTGTTCAACACATCTTGAAGTTTAGTACTATTTCAGCTACGGAGGAAACAATTTCGAAATACTACAGAACAACATAGCAGTACCATTTCATTGTCAGGTAAATAATTTAAAAACCAGGGCATCCGTATTGTCTACGAGAATTTCTTCACCAATGAAGAAGCAAAACGAACTCAAATATACAGAGCAGGTCTAATTATGTAGCAAGAACAGAAGGAAATTTACCACTGATTCAAAGAGGGGTTGACAGAGGAGCTCGTCGGGGCGCCGGGGTAGAAGTGTGGCGGTGTTGAGGTGTTGCCGGAGGGGCTCGTCGTGGTGCCGGGGTAGAAGTTCGCTGGGGCAGAGGGATTCGTGTAGGAGCTCATCGGGGCGCCAGATTTCGCCATGGTTCGATTGGAGCTGCGTCCGGCGCCGCCGCCTGCAGGAGGAACAGAGAGGGGAGATGGGAGATGGAGGGGTCGAGGGGTAGGAGTGTGGGCGCGGGAGATGGAGCTGGCGGCGATTTGGTAGGAGGGCGGGCGCGGGAGATGGAGCTGCTGGGCGGGAGGAATTGCTGCGGAGGAGGAAAGGATGGAGCTGCGCACGGGATCCCTTCGCCATTATTTCTTCTCGTAACCAGCGCGTTGTTCCGGTATCCACCTATGTTACCGTAATCATCTCTCTCTTCTTTAATAGTGTGCCACATCAGCGTTTTTGCCAGGGTGGACTGCATGATACTGGTTATGTTACCAGCACTATGGCCAGTCTAATGGTCTCGGCATCCGCATCGGCATCTCCACCCGCGCGCGATTAGATTAAATATTCCGTGGCTGCGTGCTATATTCCGTGGCTGCGTGCTCCGCGTACACACGCAGGCTGGCTGTCTCCTGCGTCGCGGCCTCGGACATGTACAGAGCCAGGGAGAAAGCTTATCGCCGTCATCATTACATTACCGGGTCATCTGAGACCCAAGGCAGAGATAGCGATGTTTTTCTAATCGTTTTCTTAGCTTATCTCCCGACGGGAAGACCTAACCAAGCTCCTGTTGCCTCCAAGGAATCCCTGAATATTTTATTCGATCCACTCACTGCGGAGGATTAGTATACTATTTTTGCTAGAGAAGTATACTTTTCAGTTTCTTAATCTGGTTACCCCGGAAGGTTAACATGGTTTGTTTAATAAAGCTAGTGCTACTCGGCTCCAGTGTGGTGACGATGACGGGTTTACTTTTACTTTTTCACGCTAGTCTCTTCTTTGACTTGTCTCCTGTAGCCGGTCCGACACGGCGAACGGATCGGGGACGACGCGGCTTAAACTGCCTTTCCTTTGGCTCCTCTGCTTTCATCGTTCGTCCTAGCCTTAGGATTGACTCCAACGGGCCGACGCAAATGGACGCGCGTTTGGTCCGTTTGCGTCGGCAACAGGACGCGTGTCCGGTCCAGATCTGCCCCTTTTCGGCCACTGCGTCCAACGGGGCCGACGCATTGAGTCGGCCAGTCAGGGTTTTTGATCATTTTGATTATTTTTTGCCAAGGTTTTTATCACATTGCAACAAAACAAGTATAAAACATAATCCCGGCCTCACACAGGCCATGTCTGCCGTCTGGGTACATACCAAAATATTACAAATCCGGCCATCGGCCATAGTTCAACACCGGCATGCAACATAATAAATAGAAGGACCGAGATTTGATCAATCTTGGTCCATGTAGTACCTTTGCTTCTTGAGGTAGTAGGCCTTCTTCCTAGGGGTGAAGGCCGAGATATCCATGTCCATGATCCTGGCCTCCTCGGCGTGTAAGGCAAGATCAAGGTTCTTGGCCTTCAGGTCGACCTCCCTTGCTCTTACCTCGACCTCCTTGGCCCTTGCCTCGGCTTCCCGTGCTCTAGTCCGAGCATTTTTCTCTTCTATATCGAGCCTCTTCTTTTGCAATTCGAAGAAGAGCTTGGAAGACGCCTCTCTCTCTAGGCGTTCCTTTTCTATCCTCTCCTTCTTGTCACACGTCTTGTCCTTTTGGGATAGGACCCGTTCAATGTCTCTTGCAACGCAAGGGTTGTTGCATCGCGTTTCAACTCGGCCTTCGAGTTGTTCTTCCCCTTGGCCTCCCCTCCTTCTCCGTTGTGGCCTCTTCCTTATCAACTGGCTGTCCACCTTGCTTGAGGGAGGCGTAGAGGTCCTTCCACTTCTGCTGGTCCTTGAGTGCCCGGTAGCAATGGGTCAAGTTGAAAGTCTTCTTATATTGAGCCTGGAAGGTTTCCAAAGCTTGCAACACCTGTGCATACAAGGTTATAGCAACCAAAATCATTGCAACCAAAATGCATAAGAAGGGAAGATGAATTACCAATTCCTTCACTCCATAGCCACTTTGCGGCCGGGCTTCAACGTTTTCAACGGAGCCGCAGAACTTGCTCATCTCCCCTTGTATGTGGAGCCACCTCTTGGAGATAGATGTCTCGGTCCGCAGCGTTTGAATGTTATAGGGCGGAAGGATTCTGCATTCATTGTAGCGCTTGGTGAACCGGCCCCAATATGCCGACCCTCTTTACTCGGCCCCGAGAATTTGGTCGGTTTCAACCTCGATCCAGGACTCGCAAATGAGCATGTCTTCCTCAGACGTGAATGAGGCGCCCCTTTGGCTGATCTTCCTCTTCATGGCCAGGGATTGGGTGTCGAGCTTGTCTAGGAAAACCGGCTCAACCTCGATGTTGATCACATCGGGGCTGGTCGGCGGAACTTCATCTTCTCCGGCATTGTAGTCGTCGTCGGCGTACTGGGTGTTGTCCCTGACCATGTCCTGGAGGACGTCCTCCCGTCGTAGCCGTCCTCCTCCTCATAGTACCTAGGGTCACCCGGCGACGGCCTGGGCAAATCGCCGAACAGGTTACGGGCAGCCTGGGCGGCGACCACTGCCGGGGCAGCTGCACGCGCTGCCGCAGTCTGCGCCGCGGGCGAGTGTGCGGCCAAAGGTGTAGCGGGCGCGTTGAGATCAAGGGTAGGTACCTCGACCGCGGATTCGGCTGAGGTAGGGGAAACCCGCGACGACATGGTTCCAGGGAGGTACCCGTACGCAGGCGATGGTGCCTTCGCGGAAGATCTCGACCTTGGCGGTCGGGCCGCCGAGGCGTTGGAGCTGGCCGCCGCAGTCGCGACCCCGACCGCGGCCGCGGTTGGGGTAATCCCAATCAGGAGGAGGGCAGCGGTGGCGGCCCTGGACACGAGGTCAGAGGTGTCATCCTCGCCCTGCTGCTTGGCGGCGACCTTCTTGGCGGCGTCGAGCTGGTCCTGCTTCAACCTCTTCCTCCGGGCGCCCCGCTTCTTGGTCTCTGCGGCCCTCTGCTCTGGCGTGAGTTCCTTCTTTACTTTCTTTTTAGCCTGGGGCGCAGGTCCAGCGGCGGTGCCGGCGGCGTCTGGTCCAAACTCAGCGGCGGCCGCGGCGGCGGCGGAGGCAGCGTCGGCCATGGCTAGGGCTGGAGTGTGGACTGGGGTATTGGGAGAGAAGAGACCGGTGTGAATTTTGCCGAGAGAGCGAACTGGAGGAGGACACAAAGCGGTCCGCCGCGCGTCCGTGGCCGACGCATTCCTCCAGGAATGCGTCGCGGCGGACAGAAAAACGGACCGCAGTCCGTTTGCGTCGTCCCGTTGGGCCGTATTTTTGGCTCCAGCGGACAGGGACGGACGCGCGCGGACTCGATGCGTCGACCGTTGGAGTCATCCTTACACTCACCGGCCGCCAGCTAGCTGCAGCCATGGAATTGCTCCAAGGTTAAAGCTCGAGCTTGTGCCAGCTCACCGCATGGGCTAATTTGATATCAACACGTGTAATTTACAAGGTGAACAAAGCGATCTTACTTTAATCGCAAGAGCGAGAATATAAGCACAGCTGGATTTTCCTGTTGCGGGTAATACAGCTGTAGTTAATTAGTCGTATGTAGTCAACGATGCCAGTTTATCCCTATAACTATAATACCTGCGGATTAATTATGTTCATATTTTGTTCTGTTTTTGAATGGGTATAAGCCTCTTTCGACGTGGAGTACAAGCCTGACAAACTCTGATCTCGTCAGGCAATGTACATCGTGCTTCGTCTAGCCGAGCTAAATAAATACGCATACCGTACTACGTGTCGTCTCTGCATCGCTATTACCATTTCTGTACCTAGTAAACTGGCCGGAACTGTGTCTGTACTTAGTGGACTAGTCCGAGTATATGCTTCATGTATATTCTCGAGACGGACTTGTTAGCCTCCGCCACAACGCTGTTGGATGGCGACCGGCCCAGCGATAATATCTATGCTACGCCTCCAGTGTTGACATTTCGTTTGTTTTATCTTTATATCTTGATGTTTTTTTTTTTGAGAATCTACTAGCCTTGATTTGCTGGCGCAAGTGTATTTGCACGCGACCTGTAATTGGGACCTGTATTTGGCCGAGCGAGACGAGCGCCGGGCTAATGGTAATATTAATAACGTCAGTAATATTTAAACCGGCCGGAGACGAAGCACAATGAGCTCCGGCCAGCCAGCCGTCCCGTCGGTCCGAGGACAGTCCAGCAGTGGGCGTCCCCACGGCGGTGCAGTGGAGACAGAGAAAGGCAGATGCCGCACTGCATCGACCACCCATGAACCACACTGACAGGTTCCATCGGAGGAGTCGCCTCCGTCCATCGTACGGTCCGAACAGGCCCCGCCTCCTCCGCTCCATCCACTGCACTTGCACCGCGCCTCGGCCGGTCATGGTGCAGGCGGACGGCGTCGACGGTGGGCCGTACAGGCCGTAGCCTAGTCGCAGTATGCAGAGCCCGATGAGTCACGGGTGCGCGGTCCTGGGCCCTGCGCGCTCTGCTCCGTAGCAGCACGCCGCCCGTCGGCCTGTGGGCCCGTCGTGTTCGCCTGATGACCGATTGTTATTTCTCGCTCGAAACCAAGGTGGGCCAGTAATGTTAGGAAACCTTGCCGAGACCGTAAAAAATAATCCTAAAAAAATTGATTTAGGGCAACTCCGGCGCACCTCAAATATTATATCCGTCGTTTGGGGGTGTCGGACATATGTACGCAAACACTTTGTATAGTGCTCCAACGGCGCTCTCTAAATGGATAATGATATGTCCGGTTAGACCATTTTTTCCACATTTTGGCCCCTTTTATAGTTTGCATATAACTATCGCTAGATAATATTTAGCAGTGAAATAAATTATAAAAGAACTAAAATGATTAACACAGTTCACACAATAATTCAACTTAGCATTCAATTCTTTTAATAATCCTACAAATTGATAAATTGTCCAACACAAGAAATGAAACGAAGGACTATTTTTTCATGTGTCCATCCCCGTGTGCTCAACGGATCATTTTGGAGCTGTACATGGACACCCCGTCTTCGTCATCATCGAACGAATTATCATAAGATGTTTCCATAATTCAATATAGAAAAACTCATCGCAGCTAAACTGTATCACCAAGCACCTTGTGTGCGGAGACCGTGAAGGGAGCTACGACCGACGATAGAAAGCAAAGCTACCATGGCCAAATACGAAGGCAAAACCGACACTCGAGCTCAATCCGAGTGAAAGATCGAGGGTGAATAGCATTTTATAAAATTGTAGCATAATTGACACATTGCATGTAATATTTCATCAAGTAGATATGTGTGTGTATGCAGAACAGTACAACTTGAAGAAATACATAGCGTTAGGAGCATAGATTGACGGTGCGGCGCATTGAGCCAAGTGTGATGGATAATATCCAAGACAAAGTACATACTTCAATGTTATGAAAAGAGCATGCAACATGAAGAGACCATTCTTCAAGCATATATGAGTTTCGTTAAAAACATGCTTGAGACTGGTCACTTGAATTTCTAATATACTCACATATTGGTTACTTGATACCGGTGGAAATGATCTTAAGTTCATAAGGACGAGCAGTCTTCAAGCAACTTGTGACAACTACTTTTGATACCAGCAGCCACATGATTCTTCAAGATCATCAGGACGGGCATTTGTCCAAGTAATCGTTGGGCACTCTTATCCATAGGCACACAAATGAGCAACATGTATTGGACACACAGTTGTAACGTGCTGATACAGTATAGATAAAAGTACAAATTCCTAAGGAGAAATGGAACAAAGTGTTTGTCAACTGAGTATAAGAAGGTTGATAATAAATTGGGTCACAAGGATCACGACTGATTTGTTTCACTGAGTTCGAGTTATTGGCACCAACTCTATATCTCCGTTTAGAGAGGCTATTCACACATGCACTCTTGTCCATAAGCACTCGTGTTGGCCCGCAATCATAACCCACTTGCGTACGAGCATCACTCTATCTTGAACCAAACAATATTTTGTATTGGCGCAAGCATCGCCCGCTTAGCCCGATCATTAGTGGTGGATCTTTCGATAGGTCATCCCTAAACTTTGCCCCTGCAAATCCACACTCGGAGGCGACCATGGTAGTCGACACCTTGGACGCTCGACGGTCGACACCAGGTAGGAGATGCCAAATCTCCAAGAGTAACAAAGATGGTCATCTCAGATATATATAATTGTATGCGCTGGTCATTATGTGAAGAATAATAGAACTTGTATATTGATTGATTTGATCAAGCCGTATTACAAAGTATATAAGGGCAATATCCCAACCGACATAGGCTAGACGTAGACTTGGAGTACAAACCGAATAGGATTACAACGAGGAGAAGGTATCGTAATACAATAGTCTAACATCCCCCCGCAGTCTCAACGGGAGGCTCGATGACGTTGAGACTGAATCGAATATCTGTAAATGGCTTAGTTGCAAGCCCCTTGGTGAAGATGTCAGCAAATTGTGCCGTTGTGGGAACATGGAGAACGCGTACTTGTCCCAAAGCAACTTTCTCCCGAACAAAGTGAATGTCGATCTCGATATGCTTAGTGCGTCGATGCTGCACTGGATTTCCTGACATATAAACTGCAGAAATATTATCACAGTAAACCACTGTGGCCTGATGAAGAGGGCGATGAAGTTCCTCAAGTAATTGGCGCAACCAAACTGTTTCGGCAACTGCATGTGCAACAGCCCTGTACTCTGCCTCAGCCGATGAACGAGAGACCGTAAGCTGGTGCTTCGAAGACCAAGAAATAAGATTGTTACCAAGATAAACACAGTATCCTGAAGTGGATCGACGAGTGTCTGGACAACCAGCCCAGTCAGCATCCGAATAAGCTGTCAATGATGCAGGTGATGAGGAATTTATGTGGAGACCGTGATCAATAGTTCCTTTAACATAACGAAGAATACGTTTGACATGATTATAATGTGGGACACGGGGATCATGCATAAAAAGACAGGCTTGTTGCACAGCATAGGATAACTCAGGGCGGGTAAGAGTAAGATACTGAAGGGCACCGGTTAAACTACGATAAAGAGTAGGATCAGAATAAAGTTCACCATCAGAGGAGAGTTTAGAAGTGGTATCTACAGGAGTGCGAGAGGGTTGACAATCTAACATACCGGCCTTGTTTAAAAGATCAAGAGAATACTGACGTTGAGAAAGAAAGAGACCATTATTATCACGTGTGACAGCAATACCCAAAAAATGATGGAGAGAACCTAAATCAGTCATGGAAAATTCTTGCTGGAGGAGAGAGATAATATGTTGAAGAAAGTCAGAAGAAGAGGCTGTAAGAACAATATCATCGACATAAAGGAGAAGATAGGCAACTTGACTGTTAGAATGGTAAATAAAAAGAGAATAATCAGAACGAGAAGGAGAAAAACCTATAGTTTGAAGGAAGGTAGAGAAGCGTTGAAACCATGCACGGGGAGCTTGTTTAAGACCATAGAGAGATTTGTGGAGAAGACAAACATGATTGGGAGAAGTAGAATCCTCGAAACCTAATGGTTGTTGACAATATACTGTTTCACTAAGAGAGCCGTGAAGAAAAGCATTTTTAACGTCTAATTGATGAATTGGCCATGTGGATGAAACCGCTATACTAAGAATAGTTCGGATAGTGCTAGGTTTGACTACAGGAGAGAAAGTCTCATCATAATCTATACCGTGTTGTTGAGAGAAACCACGACAAACCCAACGAGCTTTATACCGAGAGAGAATACCGTCAGAGTGAAATTTTTGGCGAAACACCCATTTACCAGAGACAACATTTGCATTAGGAGGGCGTGGAACTAGATGCCAGGTGTTGTTGGAGAGAAGTGCATTGTATTCATCACGCATGGCAGCGGCCCAGTTAGGATCTAGAAGAGCAGAATTGTAAGTTTTAGGGATAGGAGAGAGATTGGTGGTGACATGCAAATTAAGTTTGTGAATTGGTTGAGAAAAACCTGATTTGGCACGGGTGCGCATAGTGTGGTCATTGATAGGAGCAAGAACAGGGACGGCACGTGGTGGTAGGGCTGGTGGTGACGGGGAGGGGGAGGTGTCCGGCGCAGCGGAGGGTGCGGACACGGGCGAGTCTGTCGCGGCAGAGAAATCAGGCGTTTGGGCTGCCGCGACAGAGGATGACGTAGTGATGACAGGAGATGGGGGCGATGGGGGCGCTGCCGCGGCAGAGGAAAAGGGCAAATCCGCTGCCGTGACAGGAATATCGGGTGATGCAACAGAAGATTGGGGTGCGTGATCGGATGTGAGATCGGGTGTGAGATGGGTGAAGAGAGGAGTTTTGTTGCGAGAATGAGTTGAGTGGGATGCAGAGTTGGGACTGCTGACTATGGAGGAGGGAGTAGAGAATGGAAAAACTTTTTCATCGAAGGTTACATGACGAGATATATGTATACGACCAGAAACAAGATCAAGACACCTATAGCCTTTGTGTTCATCGGAGTATCCTAAGAAGACACATGGAAGTGATCGTGGGGACAGTTTATTAATTGTTGTGGCGGAGACATTAGGAAAGCAAAGACAACCGAAGACTCGTAGCTCAGAGTAGTTAGGGTTAGAAAGAAAAAGAGAGTAAAAGGGAGTTGTTTTAGGATTTACACTGGATGGGCGAATGTTCAAGAGATAAGTGGCAGTGTGCAGTGCTTCGGCCCAGAAAGTGGGTGGCATGGACGCCTGGATAAGAAGTGTTCTAATAATGTCATTTATTGTGCGAAGAGAGCGTTCAGCTTTGCCATTTTGGGGGGAAGTATATGGACAGGAAAACCGAAAGAGAATGCCGCGCTGGAGGAAAAGATTTCGATTTGCAAGATTTTTAAATTCTGTACCATTATCGCATTGTATGAATCGGATAGGAAGAAGAAAATGAGTGGCAACATAACGTTGAAAGTTAATAAAAATTGTATGTACATCAGATTTGTTTCTTAGAGGAAAGGTCCATATAAAATGGGTGTAATCATCTAAAATAACGAGATAATATTTGAAACCAGAAATACTTAATATTGGAGAGGTCCACAAATCACAATGAAGAAGCTCAAAAGGAAACGTACTAGAAGAGCTAGAGGAACTAAAGGGCAACCTAACATGTTTTCCTTGTTGACATGAAACACATAGAGAGGAATTATGAAGATCTTTATTACATGGAATAGAGAAATCACTAAGTAGAGAGGACAGCGTGGCACTATTGGGATGACCTAAACGCCGATGCCAAAGGTCGACCGTAGCAAGCATGGTGGATGGAAGCGCAGTAGTGGCAGCATCATGGATTGAGTAGAGGTCGCCGGAGCTATCGAAGCGTGCGATCTCCGCCTTGGTTTGGAAATCCTTCACAGAAAGGCCAAAGGGATCAAATTCGACAGAGACATGATTATCAGTGGTGAAACGTCGAACAGAAATTAAATTTTTGATGAGTGCTGGTGCAACTAAGACATCGCTAAGGAGAAGTGGTTTGGTTGTAGATGGAATTTGAGTATGACCAACACATGAAATAGGAGTGGAGGAACCATCACCAAGTGTTATGGAAGAAAAATATGATGGAGTGCAATTTGACAGCATATTATTGGATGAAGACATATGACTAGATGCACCAGAATCAAAGATCCAAGCAGTACCTGTGTTACCTTGTGCAGCAAAATTATTCATGGCCTGTAGAAACGCAGCTTGATCCCAGCTCGGGGCGTTGGTAGAGGGCGGCGCTGTTGGTGGTGTAGGTGCGGGCGCAGGTGGTGTTGCCGCATACGTGGGGAGCTGCATCGGCGGGTAGTAGGCTCCTGAATCAGCATGATAGAGTGGAGTCGACATCGGAGCACCATACTGGATCGGCGGGGCAGCAGCAAAAGGAGCCATGGCGGGGGCAGTATAATAGGCCTGAGCAGGTGGACGAACACCAAGAAAACCAGGGGAGCCGGTGTGTGGGCGCATCCCCGGCTGCCATGCACCTGAATATGCGGGAGGGGCGCCGACGGGAGAGGGTGCAGACCACGGCATAGACCACGCCTGGACGAGTCCTGTCCATGGATCATGAGGAGGGCGCCAGGCTGGAGGGGCCGATGTTGATGTCGAGGCACTAGTGGGAGGAGCTGGAGGCGTGGCTGCATGTTGAGGCGCCGAGGTAGGCCGTGGGGGGAAGTACATGGGGTTCTTCCCGCGGTAGTTTGGACTTGGGCGCCATCCAGGGGGAGGTTGCACGGGAGGTAGTGGTGCTGCCGGGGCTGCCGTGGCAGGAGGTTGCGGCGGCCGTGGCGAGGCAGTGAAGACTTGGGACCGTGCTTCCTTGCGCGCAATTGCGTCAGCGGCTGACTGAAGGAGGGAGCGCACCTCGGCAAAGGAGGGACAGGGCCGCATGAGGGGTATGAAGGCGGCTTGCGTCCTGAACTCATCACCGAGTCCTTGGAGGAGGATGTTGACAAGCTGGCGATCACCCACGGGATCACCCAACTCACGAAGCTCATCGGCCATCGTCTGAAGTCGCTGACAATAGTTACTGAGGGAAGATGCTCCCTGAACGGTGTTGCGAATCTCGGTGTTGAGGGTGTTGATGCGAGCGTCGGCATTGTCCTGGAAGAGACGACGAAGGGCAGCCCAGAGAGCGGCTGCGGTAGAGGCTTCTCGGAAGACAAGGTTGAAGATCTCGGTCGACACGCGCGAGTAGATCCATTGGATGATGGAGAGGTCATCTTTGACCCAGCGAGGATCATCGAGGCGCGGGACAGAGTCGGCGGCAATGTGGGCGCGCAGATTGCAGCGGCCAAGGTGTATGTCGAAAAGATGGCACCAATGGTAGTAATTGTGGGCTGCTAGGTCTAGGGTAATTGGGATAAGAGATGTAACATCTGAGATTGTATCGGCTAAAGAAATTGTAGTGGGGATTGTAGGAGCTAGGGTTAGAGAGGTAGAGGGAGCTGTTTGGGCGGCGAGTGTGGCGGCGGCCATGGCAGCGCGCCACTCAAAGTAGCCGCGCGGCGGCGGCGGTGGTGGAGTTGGGACGGCCATGCCCTAGGATCGTCGCTCTGATACCATGAAGAATAATAGAACTTGTATATTGATTGATTTGATCAAGCCGTATTACAAAGTATATAAGGGCAATATCCCAACCGACATAGGCTAGACGTAGACTTGGAGTACAAACCGAATAGGATTACAACGAGGAGAAGGTATCGTAATACAATAGTCTAACATTATGGTTACTCGCTTGCTCTCTCAACATATAAAAGTGGATACATGAGAGAGCAAGGGGGCATGGAGATACAAGATATGCAACGGGTATTCTCCACCCCAATCTTCCCAAGTTTGCTCGTTATACTGTTATAGTTGGAGTGGTATATATAGACAACTAGAAAAATACCTCACACGATTGCAGCGGGAACCTTAAAAAAAATTATAGTATAAAAGAAAGGATATTTAATGCCTGAAATGGAAATATCTCAGAAATATGGAGGATTTGATAAGCCATAATAGTTGAAAATCTAAATTTAATTAATATGAAATGATGTATATTTAACCACTAAATATTGACGATGTGAAAAATTGTATGGCTAAAAGAATTTATAATGTGAATAGTTTGCATGTATGGATGAATATCATCAATAAATATGGAATGACATGGATAAATGAATGTCTCAAATAGTGGATGATGTGGTGATGACATGGATAAATAAATGACTCAAATAGTGAATGACGTTGACACCTTGCATGTAAAGATAGACTAATTTAATAGATGTTAGTTGGGTTTTGTCTTATAAGAAGTATATATTGGTAATTCTACCCGTTGGAGAAAAGATGGTTGTTAATGGATAATTTCAGCAGCAAGTTTTTTCAGTGGTTGACCTCCTCTTTGGATCATACGTACATGAGAACGAGATCAACCACATTGATTCTTTATGTGAATCACCATGAAGCTCAGACTTAACTAGAATTCGCTTTTCAAGACATGAGATGTTGAACTCAACATACGTCTACTGGGTCGTGGCCTCTGCTGGACTCAACACAATTCTACTAGGACGCATCCTTTGTCGTCAAGCTCGTATTAATCCAGTGTCTCAAGCATTCATAGTTGGCTGAATCGTGAATGCTAACATCACATATACAACATGTGAGGCACTGAGCTCAACAAATGTCTACTAGGTACTAGCCCGCAACCTCTCTCTTCAACTTTGTGTCTAAAGCAAGTAAAGTGAAGTGGTTATAAGTCTCACCAAAGATGATGATTTTACATGATTGCAACAGTCATCTAGAACTCATATTCATGATTATGAAGATCGAACTCCTAGGCATCAGCTTATCATCATGAGGTACTAACCTCAGCACAAGTTTATTAGGCCGCATCCTTTTGTCTTCAACCTTGTGTTGAAACTAGTATTTTATAATGTTAAAGCTGCTGATGCCAAGGGATATTTCCTACATGACTTTTACATATAATGACTATGAATGATTAAGCACGTGCAAGTTCCAAATATCATTCAAGACCTACCCCTTTGATAGTACGGTTTTTCCTATGTGACTCAAAGCTATAAAAAAGATAACTACTGTCTTCAACCTTGGCTTCGAGTCTTCATGTGCGCTGGATCAGCCCTGAGCTCCGGGAATAATACGTGTCTTGAGATTCAAGTACGCCATATGAGAGGCGTTGTCTTCATCGAGCGACTCCGTCGTTTTGTCTTCATTTATACGGTCTTCATGCAATGTTTTTATGTGACGTATTTTCATGTGCACCCATCGGTCACTCAGTGAGTATTGGTGTCTTGGAGTTCAAGTTGTCGTCACACAATAGATATACGCCTAACGTGGGCCTACCCTTTGGGTTCCCCACCATGGGTATACCTGGTGCAATCCTGCCTACAGCGCACCGGGTGGCCCTCATACGGCCCGCAACAGCAGCCCAACATGGAAGCCCATTGCCAAGGAGTATGTCCCAAGTCAAGCATAGTCCATGGCGGTTTAGAGTTTCCTTACCTGTTGAAAGGACATTTTATTTGTCCCTCGTGATTTTGTGTGTTAGGCAACAACACTAGCGATATTCTGATTGGTTGCCAAGTGCTGCAGATATTACTTGATAGATTTATTTGATGCATCGAACGCCGAGTAGAAAAGTCTGGGATTTTTGTTGTTGCTGATACTCCCAGGCCGGAGTCTCCGGTCTGTATGGACCAGAGTCTCCGGTCCCAGGAGTTCTTGACGAAGAGCACAAAGTGGCTTCTCCCTCTGGTCTCAGTCCGGAGGGACTCCGGAGTCTTGCCGGAATCTTTGACCTGGCCGGAGTCTCCGGCCTCAGGGGGCCAAAGTCTCCGGTCCCTGTTTCAAGACTCCGCCCTGCCCATCTTCTGCGTCAAAGTGCGACACCTTCTCGTCTCAGTCTGGAGGAAGACCGGAGTTTTGCCGGAGTCTTTGCCATGGCCGGAGTCTCCGGCCTCAGGTGCCAAAGTCCCCGGCCCTCATCGAAAAGTCTCCGGGCGAAGCAAATCGAGCTCCATCGTGCGACAACCCCTGTTCTCACTCCGGAGTCTTGGCGGATTGTTGCCGGAGTCTCTGGTCTAGGCCGGAGTCTCCGGTCACTAACCCCGGAGTCTTCGGTGTGACATGTTCTCCAACGGGCAGAAATCTGGGAGGGGTATAAATACCCATCCACCTACCTCCAGCCAGCTAGCTCGCCCAACATTGAAGAACACCATTATTGCAAGCTCAAGAATCACTAGGTCTCCCAATCCCTCCACCCAAACTCGTTGATCTTTGGAGGATTGAAGGAGAAGGCCCGGATCTACATCTTCACCAAGCCGATTTAATTTCCCCCTCATTCACTTGAGGGCCCCTTTGCTAGGGTTTCCATTGGGAAAACCTAGCTCTTGTTGTACTCACTTGTTGTCTTTGTGATAGATTGTAGCTGTTCGGGAGCCCCCAATCCAGTTGTGGGTTGCGCCCCGATTGTTGTTGTAAAGGCTCCGGACTCCGCCTTGAAGGTTTCCGATAGTTGAAGGTGAACCAAACCTTTGTGGTGCGGTTCATCATAGAAGAAGGTGAAGCCTTTGTGGCTGTTGAGTTGACCTTTGTGGTAGCTCACACCTCTCCAACGAGACGTACTCCCCTAAAAAGGAGGAACTCGGGAATACATCCTTGTCTCCGCGTGCTTTCACTTCGGTTACCTCTATCCTTGTTATAGCTTTTACTTCGTGTATCTTGCTTAGTTGCTAGCTTGTCATATAGGTAAATTCACCGTAGTTGCATATCTAGAGAATTTACCTTTTGTGTCAAGCCTAATTTGAAAAAGTACTAAAATTGAAGTAGCACCTATTCACCCCCCCTCTAGGTGTCATACGATCCTTTCAATTGGTATCAGAGCCTCGGCTCTCTTGTTGGGCTTAACTACCCGAGAGAAGTATGACAGGTGTGGATGATCCTCGAAGGACCAAGCCACTCCGGCATCCATGGCCGATCTCAAAACGATGGAGACATCATTGAAATCGTCCATGGATACCCAATTTGGTGAGATGCGTGACTTGCTCACGAAACTCACAAGTGGCAAGGTTCCTTCGGAGACCATCCCACTAGAGGACTCCGCTAACTCCGATGACGGTGAAACCGAGGAGGAAAAAGAGAAAAAGAAAGGGGTTAATAAAACCGAACCTATTAAACCCTCCTCATCCACACCACACCCGAAGGTGGGAAGCCGGGTACCATGAGGTTCCCTTTGTACTCTCCGACCCACCTATCCCTCATCCTCGCATAAACCCTTTAGGTCCTCCACCTAAGCTTAATGCTTTAGCTTTTACTAGTTGGCAACACTCAATGAGATCTCATGTCAACAGTGCCTCTATCGAGCTTTGGAGGATCATTCAAGTGGGATACAAGGCCGTGGATCCAAACAACTTGACAAGGAGAGAGGTGGTTGATGCTCAACTCAATGCCACCGCTCTACACATGCTTGAACTTGCCGTTGGTGAAAAGGATATTCATCACATTCAACATCTCACCACCGCCAAAGAAGCTTGGGATTGTCTCTCCGAGGCATTCCTTGGAAATGAGAGCATGAAGAGGAATAGATTTGATGCTTTGAACAATGAGCCGAAGGCTTCTACATGCTTGAGGGTGAAACTCATGAAGAGATGTATGGAAGACTCAAGACCCTTGCCCAAGCCTTTTATAATGTTGGGGCAAAGTATGCGGATGATGCTTGGGTCAAAAGGAAGTATGTGAATGCTCTCATGCCCTTCGAGCCCGTTGACTTGAAGGCCATACAAGGAAGACACAACTACCTTGAAATGACCTCTAATGAAGTTATGCAAGAGATGCAAGCTTCCAAGGTTGCCACCAAAAATGCTCTAGACAACCGTGCTAGGGCCATGGGAATGAAACAAGGTTCTTCACTTGCTTTGAAGGCCAAAGTGGTGTGCCTAGATGATAGTGTGGAAGTTGAAGCATGCCCAAGCAACATTCTTCCCGATGATCTCGAACAAGCCTACCATGATCACTTGGCTCTTGCCACAAGACATTTTGGCGTGACCCGGCCAAGGCAAAGGCTCAAGTTGATCTAAGGAACAATCCAAGTGGGAAGAAGGAGTTTGCTATAGGACAAAGACTTGCTACAATTGTCATGACAAGCATCACTTCATCAAAGATTGTCCTTATGAGAATATAGAACAACATGGTGGAAGGCTTGTTCCAAAAGATCAATCAAACGATACAAAAGAAGCCTTTTGTCAAGAGAAGCCATTCTTCAAGAAAGCGCAAGAATTGTGTTGATGACTCAAGAAGAGTATCCTTCTGATGATTCCGAAGAAGAAGATGAACCCACTCGTGAGGTGGCCGCTTTGGCCATAGTCTCAACTCCATCACCTTCTCTCTTTGAATCCCCCAATGAGAACTCTCCATCAACACCGCTCGTTGCCTCATGGCCAGTCACCGAGGTATCATCTTCTACTCCCAAGACTATGCATGAAATGGATGATAACTCTAGTCTTGTGATTAAAGAACTTTCGATACTTTTGTGGCTAACTTGCAAGGTGAAGCTAAAAGCATGTTGAGGCTCTCATGAGCCAACTTGGTGCGCCGAAGACCTCCTTGAGGTCAAGGGCAAAATTGAGAGAGAGGATCTCTTACCATAGCATCCTTGAATGCTTCTCTTGAAGAAGAGAGTGAATATAGAACTTCTCTTGAGGAAAGACTTGAGTCCCTTGATGATAAAAATGATGAAATAATTGCTAAAATCATTAAGGATAGAGACCATGTCTTTGCTAAATATAAAGTGATTAAAAAGGAGAAAGCCGAATTTGTGGTTGCTAATGCTAGACTCTTGAGGATATGGAGAAACTTGACAAGGCTCACAAGGCCTTGGAAAGTACTCACTCTCTTCTAGTCAAGTCTCATGAGCAACTTCAAACTCAACTTTCTAAATCTAACTCACCTAGCACTTCTACTCCTTCATGTGATCATGCAAATGTTATTGAGGAAAATGCTAGGTTGAAGGTTGAGCTTGCCAAGGCCACTAGTGCCAAGACCTCAATTCCCAAAGGTAAAGAAAAGGTTGTTGCTCATGTTGTTGAGCAAAAGCAACACAAAGGGAAGGAGGGTCTTGGTTATGTAGCCAAGGCAAAGAAGAAGAAGAGCAACAACAAGGCCAAGCCCGCACAAACCAAGACTCCATTGCGAGTGGGAATGCCACTAGGGGCAAGACCACTCGTAGTGACTTTGCGGGAGATGCTAACCCTCACTACATTCTATATGTTGATTATTATGGTGATGTTTATGCAAAATATGTTGGTCCTTATGATGGTTATGTTGCTCTGCTATTTGGGTTCCTAAGACCTTGTTGCTAACCAAAGAGGACCCATTGCAAATGGGTACCTAAAACCAAGCAATGATTTCTTGTAGGACTATGCTTCCGGTGGGTCTAAATGGGTGGTTGATAGTGGATGCACTAGTCATATGACCGGAAGCAAGGAGATCATGACGGAGTTGGGACCAAATATAAATCAAGCATCCGTCTCCTATGGTGATAAATCAAAAGCGGAGGTAAAGGGCCTCGGCAAGGTGGTAGTTGCAAAGGATATCACCCTTGTAAATGTCATGCTTGTCGAGTCCCTCGGTTACAATCTTATGTCCGTTCGTGCACTTAATAAGATGAACTTTGATGTCCATTTTACTATTGATATGGTGGTACTCTTGAGGAGCAAGACTCTAAAGGTCATGTTCGTTGGGTATGTTGAAAATGAGTTGTTTGTGGTGGACTTTTCGGGGTCAACCAACACTCAAGCAATATGCCTATTCGGAAAGGCCGACGGGGTGGTTGTGGCATCGCCGCTTGTCCCATGTCAACATGAGAACTTTGCAAAGTCTTCACAAGGGTGGCCACATTCTTGGACTAAAAGACAATGTTTCTTTTTCTAGAGATCGTCTTTGTAGGGCTTGTGTTGAAGGAAAGATGCATGATTCTCCCCATCCAAGCAAGACCATCATTTCATCAAAGAGGATATTGGAACTTCTTCATGTTGATCTCTTTGGTGCCGTGCCTCAACCAGTCTTGGTGGGAAGAATATTGCTTGGTGATTGTTGATGACTATTCAAGATTTACTTGGGTTTATTTCTTCAAGACGAAGGATGAGACCAACAAGCCGTCATCGACTTCTCCAATGAAGTTCAACGCCAACACAATGTCCCATATTGGCCATTAGGAGTGACAATGGCTCCGAGTTCAAGAACTACACCCTAAATGAGTTTCTTAGTGAAGAGGGATTCGTCATCAATATTCCGCTGCATATACCCCTCAACAAAATGGTGTAGCCGAAAGGAAGAACCGGACCCTCATGGATATGGCAAGGTCTATGTTGGCGGAGTTTAATCTCCACTCTTCTTGTGGGCCGAGCATCTCCACGGCGTGTCATTCATCAAACCGGCTATTCTTTCGCAAAGGCAAGAAGTTTACACCTTATGAGATGCTCACCGGCAACAAGCCCAATGTCTCCTACTACCGAGTATTTGGTTGTAAGTGTTTCTATAAGATCAAAGGTGTTCGTTTGTCTAAATTTGAATCTAAAGCTTTAGAGGGTGTTTTTGTTGGGTACGGTGCCGAATCTCACACCTATAGAGTCTATGACAAAACCTCCGGGAAAGTCATAGAATCTTGTGTGAGGTTCGATGAGAATGACGGCTCCCAAGTGGCGCAATTTCATGTTTGTGATGTAGATAATGAGGAGCCTCAAGATGCAATAAGAAGAATGGGCATTGGTTTCCATCGCCCCGTTGAGATTCATTGAGCCTCCTCAAGCAAGTCCAAGCTCCACTCAAGTGGAGACCTCATCATCACAAGTTGAACGGCGCCTACATGGAAGCAAATGATGCACCAACCCAAGAACAAGTTCAAGACCCTCCTCATGTTGACCAAGTTGCTATGCAAGAACCAAGTTCTCCTATTGTTGATGCTAGCCAAGGTCAAGACCAAGATCAACCCTCTCCTTCTATTGTTGAAGATGTGCATAATGATGATCAAGGTCAACATTCCGGTCAAGACGGGGACTCAAATGATCAAGATGATCAAGAGATACCTCCAAGATGCAATAGAGATATCGAAGCCCGTCGTAAAGCAAGAGTTGCAAGAGACTTTGAATAAAGGTCACAAGCTAGAAGCAATCCTTGGTGACCTAAAATGTTACCACAAGAAGACAATTGGCAAGCTTTAGTGAACATCAAGCTCATATTCCATGGTGGAACCAAAGAAAGTGTTTGAAGCTCTTGAAGATCCGGATTGGTTGGAAGCTATGCATGATGAACTCAATAACTTCAAGCGCAACAAAGTGTGGAATTAGTTGAGAAGCCAAAGATTGCCGCAATGTTATAGGCACTAAGTGGATATTCAAGAACAAGCAAGATGAGCATGGAATGGTTGTGAGGAACAAGGCAAGATTGGTTGCACAAGGATACTCTCAAGTTGAAGGCATTGATTTTGGAGAGACTTATGCACCCGTGGCTCGCCTTGAGTCCATCCGTATCCTTCTTGCATATGCATCACATCATAACTTTAAATTGCAACAAATGGATGTGAAAAGTGCCTTTCTTAATGGTCCTTTAAAGGAGTTGGTATATGTTAAGCAACCACCGGGTTTCGAGGATCCCAATTCCCTAACCATGTCTACAAGCTTGATAAGGCGCTCTATGGTCTTAAACAAGCACCTCGTGCGTGGTATGAGCACCTTAGAGAGCTTCTAGTAGACCGTGGATTTGAATTGGGAAATCGATCCCACTCTCTTTACCAAGAGGGTTAAAGGGGAGCTTTTCATATGCCAACTTTATGTTGATGATATTATTTTGGCTCATCTAACAAAGCTTTCAATGATGAATTTTCAAAGCTTATGACCGATAGGTTCGAGATGTCTATGATGGGCGAATTGAAGTTCTTTCTTGGTTTTGAGATCAAGCAATTGAATGAAGGGACTTTCATCTCTCAAACCAAATATACCCAAGACATGCTCAAGAGGTTCAATATGCAAAATGCTAAGGAGAAGCGGTTTCCCATGGACACCAAATGCCATCTTGAACTTAACCCAGGGTATCGATGTTGATCAAAAACTTTATCGCTCTATGATTGGTTCTTTGCTTTATCTTTGTGCATCTAGACCCGATATTGTGTTGAGTGTAGGGGTGTGTGCAAGGTATCAAGCGCTCCTAAAGAAAGCCACTTGAAGCGGTCAATAGAATCCTTCGATATTTGGTTTATACCCCAAGGTTTGGTTTGTGGTACCCAAAGGGCACTAATTTCTCTCTTGCCGGGTACACGGATTCGGATTGGGCGGTTGCAAGGATGATAGGAAATCAACTTCCGGGGCATGCCAATTCTTGGTAGGTCCTTGGTGAGTTGGTCTTCTAAGAAGCAAAATTGCATATCTCTCTCCCCGCCGAAGCCGAGTATGTGGCGGCCGCTAGTGCATGCACTCAATTGTTATGGATGAGGCAAACTTTAAAGGAATACGGTGTCAATTGTGACAAAGTGCCTCTTTTGTGTGACAATGAAAGTGCTATCAAGATTGGCCACAACCGGTGCAACACTCAAGAACGAAGCATATTGAGATTCGTCATCATTTTATTCGGGATCATATTGCCCGTGGTGATATTGAGCTTGGCTATATTCCAACCAAAGACCAACTTGCCGATATTTTCACGAAGCCACTTGATGAAGCAAGATTCACTTATTTGAGGCATGAGCTAAATATCGTGGATTCAAGGAGCTTGACTTGACTATCTTGCATACACACCTATATTTTGACTATCTATTTGGTTTAGGTGTAGGCATGGACATAGGGGGAGTGCGGTCCTAACCATTGGACTATCCCTCCCCCCATTATGCCGACATTAAGAAATCATTTGCTTCTCTATATTCGTTCTATGAATTGTGAGCTTAAATGACGAGTAGTGGTGTGAACCCAAGATATATCTTCGCGGTGTCACGCCACATATACTCATACATGGTGGCCTAGGCCACCGCCCTCTTCTTTGTGAAGAGTTGGAGTCATGTGGTTCTTATTTGGGTCTTCATTGAAAACCATTTGGATTTTTTTTACCTATCTCCTCGTTTTATGAAAAACACTCAAACTTGGCATTTCACTTGTTTGATTCTTGCAAGTTTGATGTGAAGTACCATTTCCAGTGACATTCTGTCTTAACCTAAGCCTAACTTCTCTTAAACATTGCTCCTCTAGCCACTTGCATGTCCTCCACTTTAAATCTGGCATTTTTGGGTCGCCGGGGGCCGGAGACTCCGGTGTCTTATACCGGAGACTCCGGCTGACTGAAGTCTCCGCCTCAAACCACGGACTCCGGTGCGTTTGTGATGAGGGGAGAATACCTATTTCTACCATTGCACCACCGCCTCCATTTATTCTCACTATTGGAGCTTTCAGTTTTACCGTCCCTCCAGAAGATGAGGTGAAGCCCACGTTTAGGACTCCGCCAAGCTAGAGGCATGTCGTGGAGATTGAGGTGTTCCACATAGTATGCTATTTTATTTTTGTGTGTTTTATTTTTAGTTGGTTCGAACCATGTTTGGGTTCAGCCGGTTTGATTTTGTGTTAGGTTCGGTTTGGGCCTGTCCAACCGAGTTAGGTTTTGAGTCACCCATATAATGGGTTCGGCAGCCGCCATGTATCCGGAGACAAGAATTTGAGATTAAAAGTATCGTGAGGTTCGTCCCAAGATGGGTCGCCGTATCGAGGTATTGCTGGTTTATGATTGCTGATCATTTCGATCTGTTGTTTGCGCATTACGTGGGGTTGATTCCATCGATCCAACGTTGCTGTTCTTGGTTCGCCGTGAAATATTGGGACTAAAATCCTTTTGGATCACGTTGATCCTTATCATCTTGGTATCAGATTCGTCGGGTTTCTCACGGCGAGTTCGTTCTGAGATTTATCTGCTGCTCTTGATTTGCCGTTGGAAGTATTGCTGCCGGAGGCACCACGCCAAGACACCGGTCCTGTTGATTTGCTGCTGCCGTTTGCCATTCGTGGACGCTCTGCTGGAGGCTAGTCCTGCCTTGGATCACGAGGGACTCTCTACCGCCGCCACAATCCAGTTGTGCGTCGCTAGGTTTCTGTAGATCCGATCAGTTTCGGTGAAGGATTGATCGCAAGTGGAAGTTGTTTCTGTTACGATCGGAGATCGGATCGGACTGCAGTTTGCGTTCGAAAAAAATAGCAAAGGAAGGTACGATCTGCTAAGTATTGGATCGGTATGCTAAGGAATTCTACTTCAATTCCTATTTGCTTTCCGTGTTTCCTTGCACGTACTTGCACGTACGTGAAAGTTACCTATTGATCAGATCAGCCTACAGATCTTTTCCGAGTTGTTTGTCTCTTGCTGCTGATCCATATCGTGTTCAGCTTGGAGTTCTAGTCCAAGTCGTGATCTACTGGGAGTCAGCCTGCTACAAAGGAGAACACCGCAATCGTTTTGCCGTGATCTGGAGCTCGCTCGCCTTGTCGCACGACCATCGACGGCGTCTGCTTTCCTGCGATCGGCTGTTTCCGCACGTGACGACGAGAGACCAACAACTACTGCTTGATCTGTGATCTGCTGTTTTTGCTGAAGATGTCTAAGTTTGAGATTGCTGAAAATTCTACTGCTGCTGCTGCCGCACCTAAGCCGAAGGAGGTTCCTCTTCTGGTTTATGCTGATGATCTTCTTGCCAATGTTCGTGAGGGGTTTGACAAAACCTGCATTTACATTAAGGATTGTACGGATGCTTTGGAGGAGAGGTTAAACAGCAAATTTGAGGACATCAATACTAGGCTCGATGCCTTGACGGATAACCTCATAAATCCGCGCCGTACGGAGCCCCCTACTGCTGATACATTACAGGATGCACTACCACGGCGTGATGGACCAGCTGATGGTCGTCGCCGTCCCGCGGCACCGGCACTTGGTGGCGTTGATGCTGATTTGGAGGACAATGCTGGATATGCACCCCAACAACGCACTTTTGATGCTCGTCCCCGCCGCCGCTGTTCGTTTTGGGCAGGCTGCACATGTTCCTTTGGATGATGGTATTGGGCGTGTTAAAATTTCCATACCACCTTTCTCCGGCGCGGGCAGTCCCGAGGATTATTTGGAGTGGGAGATGCGTGTAAATCATATTTTTGCAGCCCACAATTACACTGAGGAGAAAAGGCTTCAACTTGCAGCTATTGAGTTCTCTGGTTATGTACTGATTTGGTGGAGCCAAATTTTGCGTATGCACAATTGTCCAACATCGTGGAGAGGTATGAAAGAGCTCATGCGACGTCGTTTCGTTCCTGAGCATTACAAGCGAGAGATGTACAATAAATTACTGCAGCTTACTCAAGGTATAAAATATGTGGATGAGTATTATAAAGAGATGGAGTTGTTGATGATACGTACAGGAACAACGGAGGACCGGAGGCCACAATGTCTCGGTTTTTCAATGGTCTGAATATTGAGGTGCAAGATCGTGTGGAGATGGTCATCTACTATAGTCTTCAGGACCTTGTGCACCAAGCTGAGCGTGCGGAGCAACAACTCAAACAACGTCAAGCTACATCCCCTGTATCTACATGGCGTTGTTCCAATAGTGAGGCTATTGGTCCTAGTGTTAAGCCAACACCTTCTACACGCTCCAATAATATTTCTCTCAAGGTGCCAAAATCTGGAGTCTCCAAAGCTGCTTCTAGTACGCAGTCCACAACACACATTGAGTGTTTTACTTGTGGAGACCGAGGACACATGAGGCGTGAATGCCCTAATGCTAAGAGGGTGATGCTCACACAAGATGGCTATATTTCTGCTAGCGATGAGGAGAATATTGATGAGCCGTCTAGTAAGAACTCTGATGACAACAAGGTTGATGTGTATCCTGAGGATGCTGCTCCTAATTGCAAAAGTTTGATGGTGCAACGTGTGCCACAAGACTGCATAGAGGGACAAGGGCAGCGCTGGAATATTTTTCAGACCCAATGCACTGTCAAGGATACCAGTTGCAAGCTGATTGTGGATGGTGGCAGCTACACCAATATCGTCAGCAAGAGCTTGGTTGATTCATTGTCTTTACCTACATGGAAGCATCCGCAGCCACATTGTGTTGAGTGGTAGTATAATTCAGGCAAGCTGAATGTAACACATAAGGCGCGTCTGAATTTTTTTGTAGGTGATTATGAGGACACGGTGGTCTGCGATGTATTGCCTATGGATGCATGTCACGTGCTTTTAGGCCGACCGTGGCAGTTTGCTCGACATTCTGTTCATAATGGGTGTACCAATGTGTATTCCTTGTGGCATAAAGGGAAGCGTCATGTGCTGCAGCCTATGTGTGACGAGGATATCAAAGTGAATGTCGTCGATGTGAAGAAGAAGGTTCCAAGTGTCAAGCTGAAACCGAGGACGGTTTCCTCTCAAGTTGGGGGGGGGGGGGGGGCGGGGATGATGAGGGGAGAATACCTATTTCTACCATTGCACCACCGCCTCCATTTATTCTCACTATTGGAGCTTTCAGTTTTGCCGTCCCTCCAGAAGATGAGGGTTGTCACGGCAGATGTTACCAGGGGGTAACTTGAGATGAGGGGCAAGGCGGCTTTGGTGTCCAAGAGTTGGTCTAGCTCTACGGGGAGAAGATATTTTTTACCCAGGTTCAGGTCCCCTCGATGGAGGATCCCTACGTCCTGCTATAAATCACTATATGATGACATATTACATGGTGCGCCAATGGCGATCGCCAGGTTTGGATGACTCCGGCGTGGGAGCTCTCTCCTGAGCTCTCCCTATTTTGTCCATCTTATTCGGCCTCCCTTTCTATGACCTAGGAGCCGGCTTATAAAGGCATCCGGGTCTCCTTGTCGCTTACAAGGTAAGTCCGGGTTCTACCCGTACTCAGAGTCCTACTCTATCTCTTCTAACTCTTCGTGTCCTCCAAGTCTTGGACTCCGTGATGTGTACCACCTCTGGGTCTTCTGGAACCTTCCTTCTGTAGGCCGGGTTACCGACAAGCTCTCCGGCCCATCAGTATAACCCGGCCCATGCTGATGGTTAGCTGGCCTGGCCGGGTTTCCTGCCTGGCGGGTCATGCTTCCCTCTTCATGGGCCTACCGGGTTATAATCCCCCCATCAGTAGCCCCCAGGGTCACTCGGGCGCCGGGTTGGCATGCTCTTCTTCTAGTTTCAAACTTCATTTCACAAGGAGAGCCGCCATCCTTGGTGTCCGGGTTAACCTCTTGAAAATAAGAAATACTCATAAAATATAAAGACCGGGTTACATTGCTTTTTTCCTTTAGCTAGGCCGGCTCTTCTTGGCGGTCCATATCATAACCCGGCCACCATCTACTGGGTTCATACGCCTCCAGTTTTCTATTCAGCACTTGGTCTTGAGTATTCAGGATAACCTCCTGAAAATAAGACAAATAAATATTTAAAGGAATAAATCCCGGGTTACACTTGCTAGGCCAGCTCGCTTTGGCGGTCCAATTTATAACCCGATTTTTTCTTCCTGGGTTCGTATGCCTCCAGGTTTATCTCAAAATCATCCTGCAAATCCTGCCAAGAATATTCCCATGTTTTCTTCTGTGGGTCCTTTTGACTCGATTTTTTATGGAACCTACTCATACGGAGGCTGTGCTGAAGGATGCTCCAGGTTCCTATGATCCGAACTTGTTGAAGCCAACTCACACGGAGGCTATCTTTCAAGACCCGGCTTTTGAAGACCCGGCGCAAATACCTCCAGCTTACTAGTTCTCATAAATATTAACCTCAATTTTTCTCATGTATATAACCTGTAGCCCCCCAAGCTCCAAGTTTATCACCTCGCGATAACTTGGTGCTTGTGATAGATATAAAACTTCAAACTGTGTAGCCCCCAAGTGCGGGGTGCATGCCTGCAGCGACCTGGGACTTTTGCATCTTGTACCTCTGAAAGAAATTTTGAACTTCAAATTCTGTAGCCCCCAAGTGTCGGGTTGCGTGCCTGCAGCAGCCTGAGACTTCTTCGTTAATTCGAAAAATTTAACTTCACACTGAGTAGCCCCCAAGCGCCGGGTTCGCTGTCCACAGCCACCTGGGACTTTGATAATTTGCCTTGGATAAACTTTTGACTAGTGTAGCCCCCAAGTGCCGGGTTGCATGCCTGCAGCCACCCGGGACTCACACTTTTCCTTTTGTAACCTTGTAAAATTTGAAGCATTGTAGCCCCCAAGCGCCGGGTTGTATGCCTGCAGTAGCTCGGAGCTCATTTTTCAATATTTGTATCACTTAGAAATTGTAGCCCCAAGTGTCAGTTCTTTCCCCTGCAACAACTCGGGGTCTTCAAATCAATTGACTGTAAATATTACCAGTGGGACAATTGTAATATCTGGTCGAACCATCCGTGACAACTCGTCAATGGTCGTGAAATAATTAGAGCCGGCCACTGTCGAGTCATTGATTGGTGCCTGAACTTATTGCTTGAACTTATTGCTTGAACTCTCATCAGAGCTTTCACTTATTGCTTGAACTGTGATGGTCTCGCACGAGTACAGCAATAGCACCGGCTTCTTTTTTCTTTTTATCGCTTGAAACAAGATCACGTAGTCCTCATCTTTTGCAATAAACTTTTCAAACTTTGAAGATGCCTTGCTCCGTAAACCGGCAAGCGCAAGCAATTTCTGTCTTTGCCTGGCAAATCGGCCAATTATGAAATCTTAGCTCTGATCAGACCTGGCGAAAATCAATAAAGATGACCCTGCTTTCTACTGCCGGATTACAAATTAAACCTGCAAATATTTTTCCCTGTACATAAAATAATATCACTTAATCCGATAAGCTTGTAATAAATTAGTAACTTATGAATATTTTTGCTGATGGTGTACATGCACCGTGAGGATTTTGCTTTTTTAATGAACGTGATCTGTCGTTCTGCAAATCCTTTGGTTTAGATGACCCTTTTGGTTTCTTTAACTATGAGCCGGCTTTCGCATGGATTTTCTCTGTCGCAACTTCTCTGATAAAAACAGGGTCAGGCAAGTCCCAATGGGCCTCATGACTGGTTGAATTTACAGGTGAGCAATCAGGCCATATAAGTGCGAGTCACATCAAACTCAACAGCAAGATAACCAAGAATAAAACTGGTGGCATAAAAGTCGGGTCTTGGGATTGCAGCTACAAACTATTCAAGTGAGAGCCCCCAAGACCTGGATCAATGTTTATAAAGTAAAGGCTTAACTATGCAACATTACCCCATTGATCCATATACTGATGAGACACACTCTGTGGGCATCTGCTATAAATTTGCTATGAAGCACTCATAGGCACGCTAACCGAAGTTGCGAAGCACTCCTGGGCTAAGCTAAATTTTTGTTGCAAAGCACTCCTGGGCTAAGCTAACAGAAGTTGCGTAGCACTCTTGGGCTAAGCTAATTTTTGTTGCAAAGCACTCCTGTGCATCGCTAACCGAAGTTGCGTAGCACTCTTGGGCTAAGCTAATTTTTGTAGCAAAGCACTCCTGGGCATCGCTAACCAAAGTTGCGTAGCACTCTTGGCCGCATATGACTCGGGCGTGACCCGCGCGCGCGATGCGGAAGCCACTTGCGCGGCTTTCTTGACGACAACACTGCCGTGATCTCTGCTAGTGCCGGCTTTCTTCTTGCGAACCAAATTGTAGATGCGACTCCTCCATGACCGGTTTTCCGGGTTTTTAGCCGGCTCTTCTATCTCTTCCAACGAATCTCTGCTCCCAGTTTTCATCCGAAATTATGGATGAAGCGACCTTCTTTCTGGTTGCTGATGATCTCGACGATGTTCTCCATCCTTCACAGTGCTTCTCCCTTGATGAGTACACTCTTGGCCGAAGGCTCCACGGTGGGCGCCAACTGTCGTGGGGTTGTCACGGCAGATGTTACCAGGGGGTAACTTGAGATGAGGGGCAAGGCGGCTCTGGTGTCCAGGAGTTGGTCTAGCTCTACGGGGGAGAAGATATTTTTTACCCAGGTTCAGGTCCCCTCGATGGAGGATCCCTACGTCCTGCTATAAATCACTATATGATGACAAATTACATGGTGCGCCAATGGCGATCGCCGGGTTTGGATGACTCCGGCGTGGGAGCTCTCTCCTGAGCTCTCCCTATTTTGTCTATCTTATTCGGCCTCCCTTTCTATGACCTAGGAGCCGGCTTATAAAGGCATCCGGGTCTCCTTGTCGCTTACAAGGTAAGTCCGGGTTCTACCCGTACTCAGAGTCCTACTCTATCTCTTCTAACTCTTCGTGTCCTCCAAGTCTTGGACTCCGTGATGCGTACCACCTCTGGGTCTTCTGGAACCTTCCTTCTGTAGGCCGGGTTACCGACAAGCTCTCCGGCCCATCAGTATAACCCGGCCCATGCTGATGGTTAGCTGGCCTGGCCGGGTTTCCTGCCTGGCGGGTCATGCTTCCCTCTTCATGGGCCTACCGGGTTATAATCCCCCATCAACTCCGCCAAGCTAGAGGCATGTCGTGGAGGTTGAGGTGTTCCACGTAGTATGCTATTTTATTATCGTGTGTTTTATTTTTAGTTGGTTCGAACCATGTTTGGGTTCAGCCGGTTTGAGTTTGTGTTAGGTTCGGTTTGGCCCTGTCCAACCGAGTTAGGTTTTGAGTGCGGTGACCCAGCACACCACTGCATGTTGTAGTGTACAAGTCGTTGATGTAACACGCACGGAAGGACCTCTCCGCAAATATTACATCCCTCAGAGTAGTACAACAGAAACATAGCCGGTCCAAGGTTACACTATAGGATTACAACACTATTCAATACAAAATCTCAAGACCCTTCTTTTATATTGAAGCAAGTCTCGTGCAAATGAAATACGGAATGGTCCAAATCGTAGTACTGAGCTGAATATCAGCTCTAACCCTAATTCCTGATCCACTACTGCTGTTGTCACACCCTAATCTATTCCATCTAGAATATCTTTATCCAGGGTTGTACTCCTTCGTCCCTTAGATGTTTTCTCCATTAGCAATGTGGTCGTCGTGTGCACCCTTGCACTGGTGTCGTCATTGCTCCATTGGCACGGTTGTCGTTGTTGCTCCACTGTTAAGTAGTCGTTGACTCCTTCAAGCTCCACCGGTAGAGTTGACTCCTTGTTGATTACATCATCAACGTCGTGATGGATAATTGGCAACTCCTCTGATGGCTCCAAAAATCTAAGCAGGGGGTCAACGGGGAAAGGGTGAGCAACACGAGCGTTACTCAGCAAGTTCAAATTATAGGTGATAAGGTGTTTTATGCACTTGCTGCTGCCATGACCAACGGTCATTGACATAATTCAAGTTTTGGAAAAGATTTCTTCAAAAGGTCAAGTTTCATTTCAGAAAACTATGCTCACAGTCTCCACGGGTTCATAGTCATCACTTGGGATGCCTTTCCCGCTGCAGTCTGTAGTTCCTTCCGGGAACACGGATGTGACAGTCACAATTTCTTGTTGTTGACTCTGCAGAGCTGCGTAACTTTACCCATGAGAGATCCCCAGCCTTGTTGCCTTTCCGGGTTGCAGGCCCGTCCATACTTCCATGGTATGGGGTCCGGTCTGAGTCCAAAGCCAATCACTTCCCTCTCCGCACAACACATATCCGCCCATTTGTGGCGCGGCCGGTAACAAAGACCGCTATCCCGCCACCCCTCCTGAGCTTCTATTCCAATCACCCCGTCAGGTGGGAAGGTCACGCGCTTCCACCCTATTGGCCGCGGCAACGGACACAACCAGGTAATAGCCTACCGAGGATATGTGAACAAGAGAAGATAGCAGCTGACTTTACCGTCCCATGCCAGATCTCATGGTAAACGCTTCAATACGGCGCTAGGATCACTGTGACATTGGTAATTAATCCTAGGTATATACATTCCCATACAATGGAACCTCCACCACAACATCAAACCGTGGTTCCATTGCCAGCCAACATAGTATATATAGCAATTCACATCATTCAAAAATAGGTTTTTCTTTTTTACGTAGATGATAAAATATATTACTTTTATAAATACTTTGATAAAAATATTTCAACGGACATGCAAGAATGAACTTGCCTGTGATAGAAATGGCCGTTCAATCCTTCGGGGTTCTAGGGTTTGCGGTAAAACCCCGAATTCTGAAAATAGCAAAGTAATCCTGATAAGGACTACTGAAAAATTCTAGCAGCATGCTATTATGCATATTCATGAGTTGCATCGTCACCCCAAAACCCAAGTTGCGGATTTAAGACTTTTCAAGTGTTTTGGAGTTTTTAATTATTTAAAGAGTTTGACAACAATTTTCATGAGGAATAAATTTAAATTGTTTAAATTTAAATACTTCAATATAATTGAACTTCAAAATTTTATTTTCCCATATTATTTTCTTTTAGAAAAATAGTTTTTGAAAAAGAATTTCAAGTCATTTCCACTTAAGGATCTTTGAATTTATTTATCCACAAAAATATTTTTAAAAACTTCAAATAAAACTTACATAAAAATTCCTCATATTTCGTAGAGTTTGTTGCATATTTTTATTGAATTTTTGTGTTTGCTTAATTTGGTGTAAATATTCATTTAAGTTTGAATATTTTGAATTTGGTAAATTACCAAAACACCCCTGGATCGGATGGTTGGACTGGATCGAACCCAACCAGCTAATGGGTCGAACCCGACCCAAGACACACACACTCTCTCTCTCGATAGCTCCCTCTGCTCTCGTTCCCCTCCTGCCTTAGGATGTCGCCGCCACCCTCGGCTTCGGCCACTGCCGGCCACCTCCGTCGCCGTGGTTTGAGGCAAAGCAACCCCCTCGCTCCGCTCTTCTCTTCTGCCCAGGCGATTTGTGTTTCTCCTCCTCTCACGGCCATACGCAACCCAACCGTAGAGTTAGGGTTTCGGTGCTGGCGCCACTCGTTTGCCTCCGCTGGCTCTTCTCCGCCGTCCTCACCATGGCTCGGCGCAGAGCTCCAACCTTTGTGCCGCCGTGGTGCGGTGGTGCTGGTTCCACGACCTCCGTGTGCCCCCTCCAACGGTTGCGCGAGCACTGCCTCGCCGCCGTGGAGCTACGGCCATGGACGCAGGGTAAGAATTTATCCTCTCTCTCTTCTCCTTCTCCTAGTCCCTCTACTCGATCTAGCTGCCTCTGGGCCTCGGATTAAGCATGTATCTTTCTGTTGGGTTAGGTTCTTGATGAACAGATGATGATTTCTTGATGATTTGCTCCTCCATGCGCACTGTCTACCTACTGTGCACCAAGGATGAGATGAATGGTGTAGATCTAGCATGATTAGATCCCTCCATTACCTCTGGAATTATTGTTGGGAACATTTCTTGCTCAAATATGAAGAGAAATGATTTTTAGACTGAATCTTGTGATGATTATGTCCAAACTGAACTAGAGCATGGTCTGGTAATGATGTAGGAAATATTTAAGCATGATTTAGACATGTTTTGCTTGCTGTGATGCCTCCATTTGGAGTTGCACAGTAGCTAGCTTGTTTAGATAAGCTTTTTATGTTTTCCTGTGCTTCTTTCAGTTAATTTCAGAGAGGATATCTAGATGATTAGCTCATCTAGATGATATGGTGGATGTTTGCCATAGATTTGTAGATGCCTCGATGCCTAAATATTGCCAGATTGAATACTAGGCACTGCCAATTTTATTTAGATGCATTACTAGATGATCTAATGCCCTTGTGCTTGTCTGTTGAGCAGCATTTACCCCTGTGGTGCCTCTGTTGAGTGTGCCCAGTGTTTAGATTCATGCCTAGCATGATCTGATGATGCTAGTGTTGCTAGAATGATTTAGAAAATGTGTTTCTGGATAGATTGGGCTATTTATCTGATAAGAACAAATATAGTACTTGATTTCTTAGCCTTGCCAATGATGCAAAGACTGAGGCTTTACTTTTTGATAAGAACAAATACTAGAGTGTGTGGCTTTTAACCTCTGTGATGATTTAGCATAGAAACTCTATGCAAATCTGAGAGATACACTTCTTTCTATCCTCCTAGTTGAGATCTAGTTGAAGGGTAGTTGGAATGATTTAAAGATGTATTATTGGATAGATTTTGACGTGCTGCCCTACTCTCCTCTCTTTCTAGCACTGTCCTGTCATTTACAGAACTTGCTAGCACCTCTCCTCTGCCTAACACACATAAAGAATTAACCTGCTGTTGTTGAGCAGCTTGGTCTTCTCGAAAATGATGATAACCTGCGTCTTGTGGCTAGCCTGCTCCTCCTCGCTGCTTGACCTGTTTTCTAGAGTGTATTTATCTAGCTGCAATTTATTTCTGTGGTTGTTCTTGTGTTCTTGAGATTTTCTTGAGGTTCTGGCTGATATGGAAGATGATTTAGTTGCTAGATTCGTTGCTGCTGTGTTTGTGCTAAGGTAGGAAACATATGATGCGGTTTGTAGATGATTTGGCTGTTGTCTAGAACTTGTAGTACGGCTGGTGTTTGCTCGAAATGTGTTTGTGAGCAAATGAATTTGCAAGATGGGTGTTGTGCTGTTTATAAACTGTTGGCTGGTTGTTGTGGTGATGACACCCGAATGGTGACTCTTGCTTTACAAGGATGAGTAAGGTGCTTGGTTGTTAAGCCCCATGTATGAGCATTTCTTGGGGTTCAAGTTAAGCTAGATATTTTGCGTGTGTATAACTCTCCTATGTGGCATGCTCATCCACTCAAGCTTGGTCTTATCCCCTCTTGCCCAAATGAGTTTCCAAGCAGGTGTGTTCTTCCATCTAGAGTGAAAGAAAATCATCCAGCTGCTTAAACTGCTCAATTTTCATCTGGTCTATGAAATGGGCTCTGAGTCCATCTATCATCACACAAGGTTCCATGTCTTGAAACTGTGCTTTCAATTCAGGCTCCATGTGAGACATAGTGATCTAGACACTTATGAAAATATCACGACGCTGGCGAAAAGCCTCATCTTCTTCTTCGCTTGCGGAATCATCCGGCGCATCTCCTAGAAATTCTTCTATTACATAGAGTATGTTGTTGTGTGAGAGAATTCCCCTTAATTTCTCGTACCAGTCGATGAAGTTGGACCCATCGGCCAAAAGTTGCCGATATCTAAGGAAGTAACCAAAATAGAAATTGTCGCTGGGATAGAACACCATCTACAGAAATAATCGCAAAGATAATAAGGCTAAGTTTATAAAAATATGAGCTTAGTTTATAATCAAATTATCAAACATACTCCACTGAGATAATCATCCCTAAAATAATCTCAGCGATTACACGATCCTAATTCACTATACCACGCCCGATCTTCATGGCCGGCGGCATAGTTGCAAAGGTGGACATCGAAATGTCGATCACAACATTCATGTGACTCATGCTCGATCTTTCGATCTTCACGTGTTTTGAAGCTATGTCTGTACATACTAGGCTCGCCAATCAAAACCTTAGTGTATTGCTTGTGCAACGTGTTTACACCCACAGTATGCGAACGCTGATACGTCTGACACCCGATCGTCAAGGCCCGCCTCGTAATGGAGAACTTTCGGTGGTGCACACTAAGGGAGAACACAACTTTGGTATTTTATTTAGGGATCATCCTATTATAGCTACCGTCGTATATCTAATATATAAGCAATCAATAGGATATACACACAACAATACAATATCAAATAATGAAATGAAGTGCGATATGACATGGCCTTGCGCCTTGATCTCCATGGCGCGCCTTGGCAGGGCTCCGAGTCCACGGCGCCTCCTTTGCCGTCGACAAGTTGAACAATTCATAACACTTACCGTAACCATGTCATATTAAAATGCCCCCTGCTAATAAAGTTAGATGCTCTCTATTTTATCTTTTGCAAGTTTTACGTGGCTGCTAGGGCTTTCGTAAAAGAACCGTTTCTTGCCTACGAACATAGAACCACAACAGCGACTAAATAATTGTCTCTATTACACCCTTTTCAGGGCCCTCCATTGAAAATGCTAAGCCGTCTAAAGAGAGAGATACAGACACCCACTAGCCGCATATATGGTACAAGCCATATGTTAGTTGCGGAACCAGTCTCGCGTAAGCGTACGCGTAAGGTCGGTCCGGGCCGCTTCATCAACTCGATGCCGACAACATTAGCAAGTGCACGCGAGAGGGTAACAATTATAAAATCGATGCCCACATTCAACATGTGTTCTAGCCGTACCAGCATAACTACGCATAGATCGGCTCTGATACCACTGAACGGGTTCGTAGCAGAAAACAATAATTTTTCTAACTATCGCAACACCAAAATACTAGCCAAGGATCTATCTATCTAGTAATGCGGTAACGGAGGAGATATCGGTAACATACCCTTGTAGACCGATAGCGGGGATTACGCTCCCGCAACAAGCGTTGTCGATGAAGACGACGTAGCCGACCTCGAGGTCGCGAAGAACATGGCGTGATGAAGGGGAAGCCGAAGGTGGCACGACGATGACGCCCTGGCACCACGACTGTGGCGCCTCCGAGTACTCGCACACGTGTGGAGCTTGACAATGACTCCCGGGCTCTCCGATCCAGCCGAGATAGCGGAAGTAGAACTTTTGGGTGGAATCCCGCAGCACGACGGCGTACTGTGGTATAGATTTCTCACGTGTGCACGGTCCTTACAAGGGGACCACACACAACGGGAGGTGGAGAGAGGGTGGAAGTGGGCGGAGGGGCATCCTCGGCCAATAGGAATAAATCATGAATTTATTGTGCATTTTTCCAAATAATATGCCCCACTATTTATTAAGGGAGAGGGGGTGTCCCTCTCCCTTGCTCTCGCATGTGGGATTAAAGGAGGAGGAGGGGGGTGGTGCGGCTGCACATGGGCAGCCGCATGGGCCCCTTGTGGCCCATGCGCACCACCCCCATGTGTGGGCTTGCCACACATGGGCCTCTCCTTTGGAGTTTGGCCCATTTAGGTGTTTTTCCTCTTTTATTTAATATTAAATTAATATTTAAATATATATAATTCATAATTAAATCTATTTACATATTATTTAATCTCCCGTGACTCCGCAACAACTTCCGGACCACTCCGAACTTCCTTCGGTCTTCCCCGGAACCCTTCCGATTCCACCGGAACCTTTCCGGTTCATTCTCTCTCTCTTTTTATATTATTCCGATAATTCCAAAACGATCTCCAAGCGTCGTCAAGACCTTAAGTGTGTTATCCTACGGTTCGGGAATACTCCAGACATGGTCGAGACCCTTCGCTCACCAATGACCGTCAGGGAGACCTGGATGGCTATGACGGTCCCTGTGCATTCCAGAATAAATCGTCGTTGAACCGTTAACATGATATGTTCATTCCTTTTGTTCCTTCTATACTACCCTAGTCCGAGATACGATCGTCAACATCCTATGTTGTGTTTTATCTCGTTACCGACAAGGGTTACTTAACTCGTTCCGTGATATTACATCTCCAATGATCTAGTCATACGCTGCGCAGCTTTACAGATGTAATCTCACCGAGTGGGCCCAGAGTATCTTTCCATCACACGGATGAACAAATCCCGCTCTTGAGCACTCGCCTCTGCTACTTCCTTAGTATACCCGAAAGTGTCACCTTTATTGTCACGCTAGATAAGACATGACGTTTGATGCGATCAAAGTATATTCCAGAAGCAGTGATTTGATATGATCTCACAGTCCAAGGAATATTCTATCACATTACTCTCCTATTGCAGTGTTGAACTTAGTGATACGATCCTCTTGCAATACTTTGGTGGGTAATGTCCATCACCTTATTCTACTAATAAAATGACTTCATCATCAACTGTTATGAATCAGCATGACCGGGAAATCTCGATCATCTGTTGACTGATGAACTAGTTTATATAGAGGCTTACTAGGGACCCTGGTTTGTTTATATACCACACGTGTATTAACAATTCCGATTAATACAGTTATAGCACGGTATAAAACTTATTTATAAACTTAATGAGATAATGCGATAAATACTTAATATTTATTTGCCTCTAGGGCATATCTCCTTCAGTCTCCCACTTGCACTAGAGTACAAATACACCAGCTGCATTTTACTATCATAACACCTTATCTTATAAGCGTTTCATGACAATGCTTGCATGTGGAAAAGTTTTCCTTTAACGGCCTGTACCATACTGAACCGTCCATTCTTGCGATTCATTGATTATCACCTTGTTTGATATCAATCCGTTATCTTGATAACATTTATACATATTTGATGACTAAGTGGAACTTTCGTTTCCCCGCGCATACTTTGATTCATAATCAGCCAAGTACACCAGGAAATCACTTAGTTAGAGAACACGTTTTCTCATTCAATCAATATGTATAATTTCGGAGTTCATGTGTTGGACTCTAGAAGAGTATATGATGACCAAGGTTCTATCCAAGGGTTTATATGAAGATTGGTCATGTAGTTGAGCTTATTGCAAGCATGACTTGGAAAAGAAGATTGAGTGATCTTTCATGTTTATCTCCAAGCCATCATATTTTTATCAAGAGAAAAAGATGAAGTGCAAATGGATTCATGAAGACGGAGCTTAGCAAGGCTCTCCCACAATGGCGTATGGGGGAGTATTTGGAGAAGTCTTCATCAAGCATGTGCAAGCAAGCACAATCAAGAAAGGTGTTCCAACTTGAGGGAGTCAAGATCGTCATCTTCTAGCTCAAGTGGAATGCGCAAGGCAAAGGTATGATCTTGATAGGGTTTCTATTTTACCGGTCTCATTGTGTTATTGGAAGACCGGTTATAGGATAGACGACGTACTATCAAGAGGGGCGTACTATCGCATCTTTGTGGAGAGCTCAAACATTTTCATACTTGGCATATCATCTTTCTTGGTTGTTATTTGGCTTTTATCCATGTGAGAATTTAGAACTTGTGTTCATCTCCATACCAAGCTCTAGTTCATCAAAAACGGATTTCATATGCATATCTTGTTGCGTTTTTGATGTTGGAGGTTTTACCGGCTTATCTTTTCTAGAGAGGTCAAACTCTCTCCTTCTGGTTTTCCTCCTCACATGATGGACTATGATGTGTATATGCATGGTCTTTTAGGGCTTCTGATTATCTTTGAAACAAGCCCAAGACCATAGAAAACAGAGTCTAGATGAAAAATTTGTTGGTTTCTTGGTGGTGGAGGATTTACCGGTTGTTCTTTAATAGAAAGGTTTTACCTTTTATCATTTGGTTTTATCCTCCCTTGTTGAACAATGATGTTTCTCTGCCTGATCTTGTAAAGCTCGTTGTGGTGATTTCAACGAGCCCAAGAACATCGAAAACAGAGTTTGTATGCGAAAGTTTTGTCCGTTTTGGTGTCGGTAATTTCTGAAGTTTCTGGTGGCCAACCTTTAGGCCGGCCCTCTCTGGTCGTTGGCCAGCCTTGCCGGATCCAAGGCCGGGCCCCCGCAGGAAGGCAGGACACCCCTTCAAACAGACTTTTTCCCCACCCTATAAAAGGGGGTTGTCTTCTACCTTTAGAGGGGGTCCCTTGAGCACGTTTTTTCCCCTCTCTCTCCTCCATTGTTGACCTTGGAAAAGCTTGCCTTCCTCTCAATCCCTCCAATGATTCTTGCATATCTTTGAGGGAAAAGTGAGAGGAGATCTAGATCTACAATTCCACCAATTCATCCCTCCTCTAAGTGAGGGGAACCTAGTAGATCTTGATCTTGGAGTTCCATTTGTTGAGTTCTTCTTGTTCTTCCTCTCTTCTCCCCCCATAGGCATTAGTTGCTCTTGGTGGGATTTGAGAGTGAAGGATTTGAGCACTTGTGCTCTTGCCATTTCATTGTGCATCTGTTTGTGCTCTCCACGAGGATTCGTGGAAGTGAAAGTTTGTGAACTTGTTACTCTTGGGTCTTTGGACCCTAGACGCCTTTTGTGGTGGTTGAGGCCTTTTGTGGTCACTAGGGAGCTCCCAATCCTTTGTGGTTGTGCCTCAAGATTGTTGTAAAGGCTCCGGATTTCGCCTTGAAGGATTCCGATAGTGAAAGGTGAATCGAGCTTTTGGGCAAGGTTCATCGGAAAATAGGGTGAGGCCATTTGTGGCGTCTTGAGTTAGAAACTCACACCCCTCCAACGAGACATACTCCCCTAAAAAGGAGGAACCCGGGAATACATCATCGTCTCCGCGTGCCTCGGTTATTTCTATACCCGAGCTCTTTACTTATGCACTTTACATTGTGATAGCCTTCGTGCTTTAAGTCTTATATATTGCTATCACTTTGTTGCTTGTCTTGCTTAGCATAAGTTGTTGGTGCACATAGGTGAGCCTAGTATATTTAGGTTGTTGGCTTGTTAATTTAAACACCTAGTTTTATTCCGCAATTATCAAGCCTAAACCGGAAAAGTTTTAAATCGCCTATTCACCCCCCCTCTAGGCGACATCCTTGTCCTTTCAATTGGTATTAGAGCCTCGGCTCTCATTTGGGCTTTACCGCCTAGAGAGTAAAGATGTCGTTTAGAGAATTATTGCACGATCCCACCTTCATATTCGATGGCACAAATTATGATGTTTGGAAAATTCGCATGCTTAATCTTTTTGGGGCCATGGGTCCAAATTATATCAAGAGTATTGTCCAAATTATATCAAGAGTATTGTAGATATGAGTTTTTCTCCTCCAATGGATTGCCAAGAATTATCTATAGAGGATGAGGAAAACTCTTATCTCGATACTCTAGTTTCTAATGGTCTTTATGTGTTTTGAGCGATGTAGTTCTTGCATCAATCATGCCTTTTTGGAACGCTCATGAGCGATGGACCAAGATTCAAGATAAATATGAAGTGTCCAACATTATTGAGGATGATTGTTCTCCCTCCACCTCCGGCCGTGATGAGTTCACAACTTCTTCCACTTCGCCAACATGTGATTTGTCACAAGGTAATGATACGGTGAGTGGTGATAGAAATTGTTTTGTCGATGGTGAATATTCTATTGACTATACTTCATCTCTATCTCATTACAATGCTCTATCTTTGGACTTAAACACTTCTAGCACTAGAAATGTCTTACATGCTAGTGTTGCTAGTCCTTGCATATCATGTAATAGTTGCTTAACTAAATATCATGATGATATGCTCCCTATATCTTGGTTCCATGAAACCAATGCTTCCATATCCTCTATTACTTGTGTGACTAACAATGTAGAGGAAACCCAACATTTGTTGGAACAAGACATGGACCTCAATGTGCTTCAAGTATTCTTCATCATCATCTTCCATTTCTTATTTTTGCCTTATGGCTAGGGATTCAAAGGTATGTCCACCTTTGGAACCCTCTACATCTTGTGATGATGAGGATAAGGATTATTATGGTTTAAAATATAATGATGCAGACTCATTAAAAGAGAAAGGTGAGATGTATTTTGTGCTCTCCCTCAAGGTAGTAAAGCTATCTCCCCTTTATGTGACATTTTGACTTATGCTATTAAGAGTTGCGAAGTCATTGAAGAAAAGGGGAGACTTGAAAGAGAATATGCTAATGAAATTGCTTCTTTCACCGTCACTCTTGAGGAAGAGCAAGAGATTCGAGTGTCTCTTGAGGAGAAACTTGAATCTCTTGATGAAACAAATGATCTTATTATTGCTAAAATCATTAAGGAAAGAGATCATGCAATTGCTAAATATAAAGTGTTTAAAAAAGAAAAAATTGAATTGGTGTTGGCAATGCAAGACTAATTGAGGACATAGAGAGACTTGACAAAGCTCACAAGGCTTTAGAAAGTGAACAGTCTCTCCTTATCACGTCTCATGATCAACTCCAAACTCAACTATCTAAGAATAATGAGCCTGCCAAGTTGCCTTCTTCCTTGTCTAATATTGATGATGCTTGTGCTACTAACTCCACTTCTCGTGAAGCATCTATTTTGAAGGAGTACGTTGAGCTAAGGGCTCAACTTGAGGTGCTAACTAGCAAGTATGGGAAATTGGAAGAAAGTCACGAAAAGCTCTCTAGCTCTAATGAGGATCTTCTAGCATCCTGATACATCTCAAACGTATCTATAATTTTTGATGTTCCATGCTTGTTTTATACCAATTGCTACATGTTTTGCATCTACTTTATATCACTTTTATACATTTTTTGGGACTAACCTATTAACAAGATGCCGAAGTGCCAGTTCCTGTTTTCTGCTGTTTTTGTATTCCAGAAAAGCTAGTCTGGAAATATTCTCGGAATTGGACGAAACTACACGGGGGTGCCTATTTTTCCAGAACACGCCTGACGGAGCGAAGGAGCAGCAGAGGAGGGCCACCAGGGCCACACGCCACAGGGCGCGGGCCCCCCTCTGCCGCGCCCTGGGTGGTGTGGGCCCCTCGGGGGTCCGCAGCCGCCGCCCTTTCGCCTACTTATTCCCCCCGACGCGAAAACCCTAAGTACCTGAGCAAATATCCACGAAAAGTTCCAGAGACGCCGCCGTCGTCAACCCTAGCTCGGGAGGGTTCAGAACCTCTTCCCGGCACCCTGCCGGAGAGGGGAATCGTCACCGGAGGCTTCTACATCGCCATGCCTGCCTCCGGAGTGATGCGTGAGTAGTTCATCCTTGGACTACGGGTCCATAGCAGTAGCTAGATGGTTGTCTCTCCACTTTGTGCCATCATGTTTAGATCTTGTGAGCTGCCCTACATGATCAAGATCATATTATTGTAATGCTACATGTTGTGTTTGCTGGGATCCGATGAATATTGAATATTATGTCAAGTTGATTATCAATCTATCTTATATGTTATTTAAGATCTTGCATGCTTTCCGTTACTCGTAGATGCTTTGGCCAAGTAGATGCTTGTAACTCCAAGAGAGAGTATTTATGCTAGATAGTGGGTTCATGTCTCCGTTTAACCTGGGACAGTGACAGAAAGTTCTAAGGTTGTGGATGTGCTGTTGCCACTAGGGATAACCTAACGATGCTATGTCCACGGGCATATGTGTTTGTTTACATTACGCACTTTACTTAATGCAATTATCCGTTGCTTGCAACTTAATACCAACGGGGGACTCGGATGACAACCCGGCGGTGGATTATTAGTCATAGATGCTGTTGGATAACGATCTATGTATTATGTCGTAATGCCCAATTAAATATCATAGTAGTCAACATGTCATGTATATGCATTGTCATGCGCTCACTATTCGTCAATTGCCCAGCTGTAATTTGTTCACCCAACATGTTAGTTATCTTTTATGGAGAGACACCACTAGTGAACTGTGGACCCCGGTCCATTCTTTTACACTGATTAAACAACCACAAACTGCAAACTGTTCCTTTTTCATTCTCTGCAATTTAATACTCATTTTCCACACCATACGTTTAATCCTTTGTTTTCAGCAAGCCAGTGAGATTGACAACCTCACTGTTTCGTTGGGGCAAAGTAGTTTGATTGTGTTGTGTGCAGATTCCACGTCAACAGTCCAGACTCCCTGCGACAGCTATTTTTCTGGCGCCGTTGACAACCTTCTGAAGAGTTGCTGCTCCTACTGGTTCGATAACCTTGGTTTCTTTCTGAGGGAAAACTTGCTGCTGACTACATCATACCTTCCTCTTGGGGTCTCCCAACGAACGTGTGTTTCACGTCATCAAGCTATTTTTCTGGCGCCGTTGCCGGGGAGTAGAAGTTCTTCAGGAAGCTCTCTGTCTCCCGTCAACAGCACTATTTTTCTGGCGCCGTTGCCGGGGAGACAGCAGTCTTCTGCAAGGGGAGTTTCACGCTTCCAATCTCTTTACTTTGTTTTTGTCTTGCTTAGTTTATTTTATTTTATCTTGTTTGCTTTCAATTATCAAAAACACAAAAAAATTAGTTACTTGCATTTAGTTTATTTTCAGTTTTGTTTTCTGTTAGTCATCATGTCTAGCCCTGTTCCAGTAGTAATGTCACCTGAAGAAGAGATCTTCACTTTCAAGCAAGGGAGTGAGGAGAGTTTTAAAGATGCTTGGTCTAGAATATCTGAGTCCTATGCTAAAACTGAACCTAAAATGACTTTAAGCCTGCTTCTTAGTAGCTTTTATTTTGGTCTTGTTCTTTGCTATAGATATGCTTTAGATGCTGTGGTAGGAGGAGATTTCCTTCGTTATGATGGGGATCAAGCTTTTAATGCTATAAAAAAATTGATTACAATTTCTGGCTCCCCAATCACTAAAATTGATTTGGCTTTGACAAGCATAAGTGATAGACTTAACGCTCTTGAAACGAACATATCTGGTCTAAAGAAGGGTATAATCAGATTCGTGAACATTATGATAATGTGCCAGTAAATTTTGAACCATCGGGATGGATTCCCTCAGTAAAAGTTGTTATAAATGGTGAAACTTTTCATTCTCGCTGTGATATTATGTCTGAATTCTGTTTAATGCCCAAGAATATTTATGATTCCTTAAATCTTTGGGAGCTTTCCAAATGCGAAGATTGTATAACTTTGGGTGATAATACTATTAAATTACCAAGGGGAGTAGCTGAAGGAGTATTTACAAAACTCTTAGGGATAACAATATCTATTGATTATCTTGTCATTGAATGTGCAGGAGTAGGACAAATTACGCTTGGAAGGTCCTGTTGAAACGCTTTGGAGCAATAATAGATGTGGGCCAAGGCACTATGAATTTCGCCTCTTCACCTATGTGTAACCAAGTATTTCCTAAAGATAAAGGTAAAGGTAAGAGAGCTAAGCGTAAGAATGTTGATGCTTCTTCACTTGGTAATACTTGATGCATGCTTTGTGCCTAGCTAAAAGGCGTTAAAGAAAAGCGCTTATGGGAGGCAACCCATTTTATTTTTCTGCAATTTTTCTTTTATTGAGTCAAGGAGTTTGTTTACTTCTGTAGCAACTCCTTTGTATCTTTATTTTCTCGCATTGTTGTGCCAAGAGTAGCCTCTAATGATAAGATGATGCTTAATTTTGATTGCTGCGCAGAAACAGATTTTTGCTGTTCACTGTACGAAATTCCTAAAATCACCAGATTGTTAAAAATCTGAAATTTTTGTGCGTAATCTTTATGAATGTCTGAAACTTTCATTAGTTCAGAGTTTCTCGATCTGAGCGTCGTAAGTGCCTCGAAAAAATTCGTCTTTGCGGACTGTTCTGTTTTAGACAGATTATGCCTTTTTATTTTTGCATTCTCTCTTTTACTAGTGTTGAGTGAAATTCTTTTTTGGGTGGAAGAGCTTCACATAACATCAGTGGCTGTAGCTAATGTTTAAAGTAACAAATCATATTGCGTCTTTACAGAACATGTGAATTTTTGATTATGCACTAACCCTCTAATGAGATCTACTTTGAGTTTGGTGTGACGGAAGTTTTCAAGGGTCAAGAGAGAAGGATGATATAATAGGATCAAGAAGAGTGAAGAGCTTAAGCTTGGGGAGGCTCCCATGGATCTCCCCAGCATATTTCAAGAAGACTCAAGCGTCTAAGCTTGGGGATGCCCAAGGCATCCCCTTCTTCATCGTCAAAATTATCAGGTCATCTCTAGTGAAACTATATTTTAATTCTTTCACATCATATGTGCTTTTCTTGGAGCGTCTGTGTGCTTTTTATTTTCAGTATTGCATTTTATTTTCAATAAAGCTTGACTGGACCCTAGCATTCTTGATTGGGAGAGAGACACGCTCCGCTTTTTCATGAGAATACTCCTATTCTTCACTTATATTTGTTGAGTATTCATATCTAGCGCTGTTCAGCTTTTAGCTCTTGTTTTCATGTATCTCTTGTCAGAGCTATTAGCTTTCTTTTGTAGAAAGTACTCTCTTGCTTCACTTATATTTGTTTGGAGAGTTGATGAAATAAATTGATTGGTGTTTGGTTGGTTCAGAAAATGTTGCATGTGGTAATTGGTATAAGGAAAAACTTGCTTAATCTTGTAGATCACTAAAATGGATAACTTGATGCTTGTCAATTGTTTTGAGTTAACAAGTAGATCATGATTAAATTGTGCATCACATGAGTTAAGCCTATTAGTGAAGAACTACCGTAAAGCTTGTTGAAAATTTGGTTTGCATCGGTGGTACCTCTAAGGTCTAGATATTTTCTAATAACAGGGTTTGGTTAACAAGGAAGACGGTATGAAGTCTTATAACGTTTGCAATATGTTTGTCATATAAAACTTGGTGTACGGGTTGATATTCTTGTTTGCTTACATAACCTTGCTAGCCTAAACTCTGTACTGAGAGGGAATGCTTCTCGTGCATCCAAATCCTTGAGCCAAAATCCATGCCATTTGTGTCCACCATAACTACCTATATGTGGTATTTCCTTGCCACTCCAAGTAAATTTTTCATGTGCTACCTTTAAATTATTCAAAATGTTATTATTCCCTTTTTGTGTCAATGTTTACTAGCTCATGAGGAATTAGTGTGGTTATTCTTTATTCTATTTGTCGAGTGGACTTTTACACCTGGACTAGTGGCATATACATCCGCTTATCCAATAACTTGCAAAAAGAGCTGGCAACGGGGTGCCCAGTCCCAATTAATTACAACTTTAACCAATTAATTCTCTTCACACTTTTGCCCTGATTCATCAGTAAGCAATGACAAACAGTGAAATACCTGAATGTGTGTAAACCAAAGAGAAAGAGGGATGATCTGCCTTGCTGGTAGAAATAACGTCCTTCATGGGAGCCGCTCTTAAAAGTCCGTTCGACAGGTAGAATACTGTTCTCACCCGCTACCATTCGTTGACAATTAACAAACACCTCTCAAAAATAGATACTCCTCCATGGTATGTGATTGATGGAAGGCACCCGAGGATTCGGTTAGCCATGGCTTGTGTTAGCAAGGTTGGGAGGAGTATCAAATATTTTATGCAATCTCTATATGCTTTCAAAAACCTAAAAGCTCTAGCACATGATTTAATCCCTGCTTCCCTCTGCGAAGGGCCTTTCTTTTACTTTTATGTTGAGTCAGTTTTCCTATTCTTTCTGTCTTCCACAAGCAAACACTAGTGTCAACTTTGTTACAACATGCGTTATATGCAATGTATTGGACTTGTTATACTACTTTGTGTTGACAATATCCATGAGATAAATATGTTGAAAGTTGAAGCAAATGCTGAAACTAAATTCTTCCTTTGTGTTGATTAAATACCTTTTGTTAGAAACTATTGCTTTATGAGTTAACACTTATGCAAAACTGTTTGATGCTTGTCTCGAAAGTACTATTCATGAAAACGTTTAGCTTGTGTGATTCATTGTTTACTCATTATCTATTTGGTAGCAAATTATAGACCATTGACTTGGATCACTTCATTCATTTACATGTGCCTTGCAATATTATATGATCAAGATTATGATAGTAGCATGTCACCTCAAAAATTATTTGTTTTTATCGTTTACCTACTCGAGGACGAGTAGGAACTAAGCTTGGGGATGCTGATACGTCTCAAACGTATCTATAATTTTTGATGTTCCATGCTTGTTTTATACCAATTGCTACATGTTTTGCATCTACTTTATATCACTTTTATACATTTTTTGGGACTAACCTATTAACAAGATGCCGAAGTGCCAGTTCCTGTTTTCTGCTGTTTTTGTATTCCAGAAAAGCTAGTCTGGAAATATTCTCGGAATTGGACGAAACTACACGGGGGTCCTATTTTTCCAGAACACACCTGACGGAGCGAAGGAGCAGCAGAGGAGGGCCACCAGGAGGCCACACGCACCAGGGCGCGGGCCCCCCTCTGCCGCGCCCTGGGTGGTGTGGGCCCCTCGGGGGTCCGCAGCCGCCGCCCTTTCGCCTACTTATTCCCCCCGACGCGAAAACCCTAAGTACCTGAGCAAATATCCACGAAAAGTTCCAGAGACGCCGCCGTCGTCAACCCTAGCTCGGGAGGGTTCAGAACCTCTTCCCGGCACCCTGCCGGAGAGGGGAATCGTCACCGGAGGCTTCTACATCGCCATGCCTGCCTCCGGAGTGATGCGTGAGTAGTTCATCCTTGGACTACGGGTCCATAGCAGTAGCTAGATGGTTGTCTCTCCACTTTGTGCCATCATGTTTAGATCTTGTGAGCTGCCCTACATGATCAAGATCATATTATTGTAATGCTACATGTTGTGTTTGCTGGGATCCGATGAATATTGAATATTATGTCAAGTTGATTATCAATCTATCTTATATGTTATTTAAGATCTTGCATGCTTTCCGTTACTCGTAGATGCTTTGGCCAAGTAGATGCTTGTAACTCCAAGAGAGAGTATTTATGCTAGATAGTGGGTTCATGTCTCCGTTTAACCTGGGACAGTGACAGAAAGTTCTAAGGTTGTGGATGTGCTGTTGCCACTAGGGATAACCTAACGATGCTATGTCCACGGCATATGTGTTTGTTTACATTACGCACTTTACTTAATGCAATTATCCGTTGCTTGCAACTTAATACCAACGGGGGACTCGGATGACAACCCGGCGGTGGATTATTAGTCATAGATGCTGTTGGATAACGATCTATGTATTATGTCGTAATGCCCAATTAAATATCATAGTAGTCAACATGTCATGTATATGCATTGTCATGCGCTCACTATTCGTCAATTGCCCAGCTGTAATTTGTTCACCCAACATGTTAGTTATCTTTTATGGAGAGACACCACTAGTGAACTGTGGACCCCGGTCCATTCTTTTACACTGATTAAACAACCACAAACTGCAAACTGTTCCTTTTTCATTCTCTGCAATTTAATACTCATTTTCCACACCATACGTTTAATCCTTTGTTTTCAGCAAGCCAGTGAGATTGACAACCTCACTGTTTCGTTGGGGCAAAGTAGTTTGATTGTGTTGTGTGCAGATTCCACGTCAACAGTCCAGACTCCCTGCGACAGCTATTTTTCTGGCGCCGTTGACAACCTTCTGAAGAGTTGCTGCTCCTACTGGTTCGATAACCTTGGTTTCTTTCTGAGGGAAAACTTGCTGCTGACTACATCATACCTTCCTCTTGGGGTCTCCCAACGAACGTGTGTTTCACGTCATCACATCCCATGCTAGGATAAAGTTAGCTCATGAGGCTATCACTCCAAAGGTAACATCTTGTGAGCCTCATGTGGACAATGGCACAACTTCTACTATAAATGCTATATTGCCTTGTGCTAGTCCTAGTGATTCATCCTTTCATACCATTGCTAAATCTTGTGATGAATTACTTTCCTTACCTTGTTGCTCTTACAATGAAGCTTCTACTTTCTCTAGTGTTTGTATTAATACTAACCATGTAGAGGAATTAAAAGAGCTCAAGACCCAAGTCACTTCTTTGAAGAAAGACTTGGAAAAGCGTCATCTTGGGAAGTCTACACTTGATAATATGTTGAGTGTACAAAGACGCCCCAATGACAAGAGTGGACTTGGATTCAACTCCAATATCAAGAACAAGTCCAAGTATAACAAGAAGAAAAAGGGCCAAGAACAAGTTAAAGATTCGGCCAAGATTGTTTGCTTCAAGTGCAAAGTTGAAGGGCACCATGTTAGACCTTGCCCTTTGAAGAAGAAGTCTCTTAGTGAGAAGTAACAAGGGAAGAGGCCTCAAGCTCAAACTCAATTTCCTCAAGTTGAAGAACGGCCACCTCCCAAGAAGAATCAAGCTACCCCTCCTCAAGTCGAGATTCCAACTAAGAAGAAAGGAGGAAGCCAATGTTGCTACACATGCCGTGAGAAGGGCCACTTTGCTTATTCATGCACTAATGGTACCTTATCCAACCCCATTATAATTGATGATGTTTATTCTCTTTGGAAGGATAAGGTTGGCAATGTGTTTGCCAAATATGTTGGTACTCAAAGTGGTGTCAAGAAAAGAACCATTTGGGTTGCCAAGCCTATTGTGACTAACCTCTGACCAACAAACTAAAACTTGATCAATAGGTGTTGTTGGAGAGCATTGGAGGCTTGGCTACATCATGAAGAATTAAGGGATCTTCATCAATTATATTCTCTCAAGCCAAGTCTTTTGGGTTATATTGTTCTATCTCTTATCCAATGTCCTCCTTGCGGTAACTTGTGCTTATATCATATATACATTGATAGTTACTTGCACCCTTGCATATGTTTGGTTTTGTACCTTGCTAGTGTTTGTATGTGTTGTGCTCTCTACTTACTTATCTTGAGAAATCAAGTATGTGTATGTTGGTTTGCACACCATTTACTTGTTTTGAGCCTTATTGCTTTTATTTGATATCTTTTCTTGTTGGCTCTCTTTTTGAGAGATTAATGGACTATTCCGTTTTGGGGGAGTGATGTGCTTCGTGCACTTCACAATCCTAAAAATGTGTGTACATGAGAAATACCACTGTGATGATATATCAATATTATCTATTCTCTATGTGGTATGTCATTCTCATGAGAAATTCAAATTCTATAATGTCCATTAATTATCTCTAGTTAGTTTTGTTTGTCTCGTGTTTTAAAAATTGGATTATCACATTATGGGGGAGTAATAAGCTATGTGCATATTACAAATCTAGAAATGTGAACATGTGAGGTATTGCCACCTAGAATTGATATTCTTCATTATCTTATTCCTATGTGGCATGTTGCTCAAACAAGTTTCATATTTGCTAAAATGATTTTATTTAGTCACTCTTTTGGATCTTGTTTGTATTGGATGTTCTTGTACGGCTTTCCCCAAATATGTTCACATGCATCTTTTTGGGAAACCGATTGCTTCAAGCTACTCTTTGTAGTTGCTTGCATGATCGCGTGAATATTGAAGCTATCAAAAATACCTATCTATCTAAGCATGGCCTTTTAAATCTTTTTCTTTGCCATATGCTTATTTTTTTGTGAAGTTGGTCTTGTGTTTTATTCCTATATACCACCGAGAAATATCTCCATATACTCCTTGTCCATGACAAGTGATTGTTATCTTTCTCGGAGCATCCCAACTATCTTTGTTCCCTTGTGGATTTTGTTGGAAGTTCATATATATCATTTTAAGACAAAATTGAGCTTTGTGCTATGCTTTTAAGCAATGATCTTATTGGTATAATTATGACTTCCTCTTGGATATCATGTTCCTTACCTTAGTACCAATTTTGTGTGTGCATGTTTCTTTGTCGACTTATATCGTCATGATTGGTGTCTACTTAGAAACTTATATACATGAGAATAGTTACATCTTTATTTGGTATTCCAATTCTTTAGTGACCACCTTTTATGGCTTTTTAATTCTTTGGTGGCTTCTAAATGGCACAAACTTTGCTTTTCATTTGGTATTCCTTTTGCATCTTAATAAGCTTGTGGACCTATGATTGCGTGGATCACACGTTCGTTGGGAGACCTCAAGAGGAAGGTATGATGCAGTGTAGCAGCAGTTTCCCTCAGTATGAAACCAAGGTTTAATCGAACCAGTAGGAGCAAGAAATCACTTCTGAAGGTTGTTGGTGGCGCCGTTACTCGATCACCAACGTGGAATCTGCACACAACACAATCAAACTACTTTGCCCCAACGAAACAGTGAGGTTGTCAGTCTCACCGGCTTGCTGAAAACAAAGGATTAAACGTATGGTGTGGAAAACAGTAGTAAATTGCAGAGAATGAAAAGGAACAATGTTTGCAGTTGGTTGTATTATCAGTGTAAAAGAATGGACCGGGGTCCACAGTTCACTAGTGGTGTCTCTCCATAAAAGATAACTAACATGCTGGGTGAACAAATTACAGCTGGGCAATTGACAAAATATTGAGCGCATGACAATGCATATATATGACATGATGATTACTATGATATTCATGTGGGCATTACGACAAAATACATAGACCGTTATCCAACAGCGTCTATGACTAATAATCCACCGCCAGGTTGTCATCTGAGTTCCCCGTTGGTATTAAGTTGCAAGCAACGGATAATTGCATTAAGTAATGTGCGTAATGTAAACAAATGCATTAGACCTAACGGCGCACCCTTAAGCTAAGCATTGGTTATTTTATCCCTAGTGGCAACAGCACATCCACAATCTTAGAAGTTATTGTCACTCTCCCTGATTACCGGAGGCATGAACCCACTATCTAGCATAAATACTCACTCTTGGAGTTACAAGCATCTACTTGGCCAAAGCATCTACTAGTAACGGAAAGCATGCAAGATCATAAATAACATATAAGATAGATTGATAATCAACTTGACATAGTATTCAATATTCATCGGATCCCAGCAAACACAACATGTAGCATTACAATAAGATGATCTTGATCATGATAGGCAGCTCACAAGATCTAAACATGATAGCATAAAGTGGAGAGACAACCATCTAGCTACTGCCATGGACCCGTAGTCCAAGGATGAACTACTCACGCATCACTCCGGAGGTAGGCATGGTGATGTAGAGGCCTCCGGTGATGATTCCCCTCTCCGGCAGGGTGCCGGGAAGAGCTTCTGAACCCTCCCGAGCTAGGGTTGACGGCGGCGGCGTCTCTGGAACTTTTCGTGGATAATGGCTCGGGTATTTAGGGTTTTCGCGTCGGGAGGAATAAATAGGCGAAAGGGCGGCGGCTGGAGACGCACGTGGGCCCCACACCACCCCACGGCGCGGCAGGGGGCCCGCGCGGCCCCATGGTGTGGCTGCCTTGTGGCTCCTCTCCGTCTCCCCTCTGGACTCCGTGTTCGTGTTGGAAAAATAGGAGGTTCTGTCCAAGTTTCGTCCAATTCCAAGAATATTTCCAGACTAGCTTTTCTGGAATACAAAAACAGCAGAAAACAGGAACTGGCACTGTGGCATCTTGTTAATAGGTTAGTCCCAGAAAATGCATAAAAATGCTATGAAGTGTATATAAAACATGTAACAATTGGTATAATATCAACATGGAACATCAGAAATTATAGATACGTTTGAGACGTATCAAGCATCCCCAAGCTTAGTTCTACTCGTCCTCGAGTAGGTAAAACGATAAAAACAAAATAATTTCTGAGGTGACATGCCACAATCATAATCTTGATCAAATAGTATTGTAAAGCACATGTTATGAATGAAGTGATTCAGGTCAATGGTCTATAGTTTGCTAGCAAGTAGATAATGAGCAAACAACTGAATCATATAAGCAAAAACTTTTCATGAATAGTACTTTCGAGACAAGCATCAAAGAGTTTTGCATATGAGTTAACTCATAAAGCATAAGAGTTAATTTCTGAAGTTTCTGGTGGCCGGCCTCGGGCCCCAAGGCCGGCCCTCTCTGGTCGTTGGCCAGCCTTGCCGGCTCCAAGGCCGGCCCCCCGCAGGAAGGCAGGATACCCCTTCAAACGGTCTTTTTTCCCCACCCTATAAAAGGGGGTTGTCTTCTACCTTTAGAGGGGGTCCCTTGAGCACGTTTTTCTCTCTCTCTCTCCTCCATTATTGACCTTACAAAAGCTTGCCTTCCTCTCAATCCCTCCCATGATTCTTGCATATCTTTGAGGGAAAAGTGAGAGGAGATCTAGATCTACAATTCCACCAATCCATCCCTCCTCTAACTGAGAGGAACCTAGTAGATCTTGATATTGGAGTTCCATTTGTTGAGTTCTTCTTTGTTCTTCCTCTCTTCTCCCCCCATAAGCATTAGTTGCTTTTGGTGGGATTTGAGAGTGACGGATTTGAGCACTTGTGCTCTTGCCATTGCATTGTGCATCGGTTTGTGCTCTCTACGAGGATTCGTGGAAGTAAAAGTTTGCGAGCTTGTTACTCTTGGGTCTTTGGACCCTAGACGCCTTTTGTGGTGGTTGAGGCCTTTTGTGGTCACTAGGGAGCTCCCAATCCTTTTGTGAGTTGTGCCTCAAGATTGTTGTAAAGTCTACGGATTCCGCCTTGAAGGATTCCGATAGTGGAAGGTGAACCGAGCTTTTGGTCAAGATTCATCGGAGAATAGGGTGAGGCCATTTGTGGCGTCTTGAGTTTGAAACTCACACCCCTCCAACGAGACGTACTCCCCTAAAAAGGAGGAACTCGGGAATACATCATCGTCTCCGCGTGCCTCGGTTATTTCTATACCCGAGCTCTTTACTTATGCACTTTACATTGTGATAGCCTTCGTGCTTTAAGTCTTATATATTGCTATTACTTTGTTGCTTGTCCTGCTCAGCATAAGTTGTTCGTGCACATAGGTGAGCCTAGTATATTTAGGTTGTTGGCTTGTTAATTTAAACACCTAGTTTTATTCCGCAATTATCTAGCCTAAACCAGAAAAGTTTTAAATCACCTATTCACCCCCCCTCTAGGCGACATCCTTGTCCTTTCAGCAGGGAGATTGTTACCCACAATATACAGTTCAAGACTTAACAAATCTTTCGTTCAAGTAATAGAGAAACTAGGGTTCATTCATATCCTGAAATAAACTACTCAAGTATGGAGGCACAAGACATTATAAGCATCAACATATGAATCATGTATGAGTGGTAGTACGAGTGCACGGAGCAATCTACAACAAAGTATAAGATTACAACGAGATGGATGGATGAATCTATGGCAGCGCGGTAGCGTAGATGATGGTGCTGATGTAGATGCCTTGGCCTCCTCGTCCCAAGCCTTCTCTTGATCTCCAATGGATGGTGAGGTGGTGTTTCCATGGTGGACATGGTGTGGCGGTGGCGGCATCCCTCCGGGAGGAGGTTGCGGAGATGGATTCCTCTTCTGCTAGGGTTTCCCCTCCTTATAAAGGCCTGTAGGTCGGTTTGGTGTTTTCTGGACCGACCGTACCGAATTAGGGGTTCGACCCTTCACAAAAGATGCTTATTTTGACGTCGCGGATCCGAAACCATGTGGTACGGTGGATGGTACGGTGGCTTACCACCGTACTACCAGTCGTTACGCCTGGTACGGTTGTTGGATGACGGAAGTCGATTTCTTCCGGGGCCGTACCGAGGTGCTGTTTTATCCTTAACTTGTTTTGGACGGAATTTCTTCATACGAACTCCGTTTTGGGTGTTCTTGGCTCGTTGGAATCGTATGAACGAGGAGCAAAACCTCATGCTGTTAGATCTTCAGTTTGGATTTGTGGAAAAATAATCTTCATAAAATACTCCACTTGGCTTGCATCTGATGTCTCCTCTTCTATCTTCTTTCATCATAATTTGTAAATTCCACCTACACATTCATAGACACAAAGACAAGGGAAAACAAGTAAAATCCTAATAAAGACTTAAGTTTTGTGAAAGGTCCATTGGAAAATGGGTTAGAGGTTGAATCAACATAAAAAGGTAGAAACCAATATAGAATAATGCCAAAACTCTAATGTAAATATATGAAAAATAAAAGGATGCTATATGAAATGGATGCATAAGTTATTATTTGAGTTGTAATAAAACCGTACTATCAAGAGAGAATGCGATGATAAAGGTATGTTGGAAATCAAACCACGTACACAACTACAAATGCATCCTAAACCTTCGCAAAGCAAGAGAGAGGTCACCTTAAAAATCTATTGTTTGTGTGATGTTGTTCCAGACCCAGCTGTTGTGGGGTTCACCTCTGGTTGTACCGCGGCCCGGAAGTTCCGATTTTCTTGGTCCGGGGTGCTCCCAGGGACATGTACACTGTGCAAATACCCTAGCCAACCCGAAACTTTGGCCCGACACTTCGCTCTGTTGTATCGGTCGGGTGCCCAGTACTGGCCCAACGCCGATTGTTCCGGGGTCTGATCTTCCGGGGCACAGGAAGCACATAACAGTTGAATTTGAAGGGGGCATATAATAATAGACCTCTTCGTTCCCAAGAGGAAGAGACGACTTCATTCTCTATCCTCCATTGTTTCAAAGGTTAAACCTTTGAGATCTCGCACTCCCTTGCCCCAATCTTCTTAATTATTTGAGGAGTGAGAGAGGAGATCCAGATCTAGGGTTACACCAAAGCAATTTGATTCACCCTATTATTCTTGGTGGATTTTGTTAGTCTTGGGTTTCTTGGAACCCTATACGGAAGTGGTCTTCTTGGAGCTTGCCTTGGTGGTGAAACGCTTCGGGATATTGTTGGAGCCTCCAATTAAATTGAGGAGCAACTCCCAACCTTGTTTGTAAAGGTTTTGGTTGTCGCCTTCAAGGGAAACATTTAGTGGATCGTGGCACTCTGTCTTGGTGGAGGCACGAGGAGAATAAGGTGATCCTTGGTGGCTATTTGTGTATCCTAGTGACTCCACACTTCTCCAACAGAGACTAACTTTCCTTGGAAAGTGAACTTGGGATAAATCTCCATATTGTGTGGTTATCTCTCAACTCCTTTACTTGTTAACCTGTTTACTTACTTGTTGCCAGTATTGCTTGGTTGTTTATTTTGTTTGCTAGACTGTATCCTTGTCATCATATAGGTTGCTCACCTAGTTGCATGATTTAGATAATCTATATTTGAGTTATCCCTAAATTGCTGAAAAAAGTAAAACTGTAGTAGCCTACTCACCCCCTGTAGTCGAGCTCTTCGAATCTTTAAGAATTGTAGAGATAGCACCATTATGCATGAGATACATTAGTCTCCAAAGCACGAAAGCAGCCTATTTATCGTACGAACATCGCCAAGCAAAAGAACTAGATACATTTCCACTTTCGTGTTGATACCAACGGTAAGGCCTGTTTGGTTCATATGATTTTCAAAACGCAGGAATATGAAGATGATAAGAATAGTATGTCACAACATGTTAAATCATACATGAATTAAAAAAATGATTTTATAATACATAATGTTTGTTTGCATTGCAGGAAAAATGATTTTTTATGAAGAATTGTGTGTTTGCCATAAGTGTCACTAAAATAAAGATTTTTTCATGAGGTTGGACCTAAGGGAAAATTTCCTATGTAATTGCTTACAAAGTAGACCATAGAAAAAATTCCTATGGTTCAAATCCTACAAAACAAGTGAGCTCTATAGCCTATGAAATTCTTACCAAACGTGCCTTAACTTTCGAACCTAGTGTGGAATTTTGTGACTTAAACAAGGGCGACAAATCCACTCTTGAACTCCAACCTACTTTAAGGCTCCATTCGCTGTGCGGGAATTTCGCAGGAATTTTGCGGGCCCAAATTCCACCGGAAAGATTTCCTGCAAGTGCGTTCGCTCCGCGGGAATCGTCCTAGTGCATTCCGCCGGAAAGGCTCGCTCACCCGTACTTTTCACGGGAAAAAAAACATCTACCCAAACCGAAGGAAACGCCTGGGAGAAAAGCTTTTCCCTCTGCTCCGTCCCTCTCCCGCCCTGTCTCCCGCGAAGTTGGCGCGAAATCGAGATGGACGACCAACGCTGGAGCATGCCCAACCGGCGAATCCGCCCACCTCCTCCTCCGCCGCCCGCTCCCCATCTCCCTCATGCTCCACCTCCTCTCCCTCCATGGACACAAGGGCTGGAAGATCTAAAATTTGGGGAAGTCAAGAGATCTGTCAAGAAATAGGTAATCCACTTGATACATCTGCTCAAATTACATCAATCTTAGGACAGATGCTAAATATGCCCAGAAGAGAGAAACGAATTTGTGATGTGTATATTGCTAGTGCCTGATGCCTGTTTATATAGAGAGGAAGAGAATGCAACGGCTAGCATGCAACGGTTGGGCCTAACGGTCGTCTCTCTTTCCTACTCCCTCCGTCCACAAGGACGTCTCAACCTAGTCAAAATTTGTATGTATCTACACACTAAATCATGTCTAGATACATACAAATTTGGGCTAGTAGAATTTTTCCTATGGACCGAACAGTCCACTTCTTTTCATTCCTCTGTTTTCTATTCCCACAGGTTTTCTCTTTCCACCCATACCTATTCCTGTACAGGTCTACGTTCCTATGGTTTCTTACCCCAAGGTCCGAACGGGGCCTAACCCTGTTCAGCTGTTCTTCTTCTACTGCACATCCTCATTTGTACCATAACTCTTCCCCCCTTTCACCGCCGAGTTCTTCTTCAGCTTACCCAGGCTTTGATGACTGATGAGTCTCCAAGAGCCGTCCTCGCAGAGAAAATATCCGGGTAAGCTTACATCTGCTCAAATTACATCTTACATCTTTGATGCTTCTGCTGCCTTGCAGGCAAGCAAGCAATGGGGGAGAGTTCAGAGACCACAGAAAACACCTCCTCTGAACGCCCACATGCAAAGTCCTGAACCACAAACACCATCATGCTGCCTGCCGCCTCTGCTGTTGGTGCAAAGCAGGTGAGTGAACCAATTGAGGTTTGGTGACAATGAAAGCCCCCTCAGACGAGATGGGGGCCAAATTATTACATCACTTACCATAACAACGTTACCCCAGCCTGTACGCAGAGCCAACGCATAGTCTGATGACTGATGAGTCTCCAAGAGCCGTCCTCGCAGAGAAAATATCCGGTGAAACCAAATTACAGAGGAAACCAAATCACAATTCTGAAAATATCTTGTGATTTGTGCTTCACGCTGGCATGTTCTTCTAAAAATCCAATTGGGAAACTAGGCAGTGAACTCAACTACACAAGCTAATTCTGTAACTGTTACACATGACATGGAAGCCAGTGCAAAGAGGCAGTGTTTGCGAGTATGCTCATCATCATCGGCCATGCACACAACTACACAAGTCCTTCCTCGTCACGCATTTCACATTTTACACATCTTGCACTAGGCAATGAATTGAACATGGTTACATCTTGCTACATGAAAGGGCATCCCAGACAACAGATAGCAGCTAGTAGCTGCTGCTGCAGGTCAGCTAGATAGGTGAGCATGTGACATGAGAGAAATGATGTAAAAACTTGTGCTGGGCCCCCAAACACTTGTCGAATGCACACCAGGCCATGGGCAAATGGTGGGGATGGAGCCCATGTCTCTGATGGGTCAATGCACAGGTAGCATATCACCCCCCCTACTACAGCAAAGAGATCCAAGAAGAAGATGCCTCATTTTACAGAGATATATGCACATTTTTTTCTCCCAGGCTCCAAAACCTCATGGCCAGATCAACATCATGAGCTCAACCACCAGCATCTGCTATCATGATACTAAGCAGTAGATACACTTGTCTGGCCTGTAGATTGTTGGTTCCCATACGGGCCGTCGAACTTGGCTTGCAGTACACCGAAAGCTTGCGGTTATACGGAGGGACGTTGTTTGATCCCAGCACCACTCGGTGTCGGCGTCGTCTCGCGAGATGGGAGAGCATACAGGCAGCTTAGCAGCGCGCTGAAGAAAAAGCCAGCGACGAGGACGGCTAGCAGCTGTAGAGCTGGGCGAGCATCGCGACGAGTTCATCGCTGGATGGCCGATCAGCTGGCACATCCGAGAGGCACACGATGGCCACCCTGATGGCCATCAGCATCTCCTCTTCGTCAACCTCCTCCCCTGTGATGCTGTTGTCCAGTGCTTCTCTCGCTTCGCCAGAATGCTGCATATGACAGAGCCATCGAGCCAAGCCACCCCGCCCACTTTCTCCTGAGAAAAATGGATCCGTGGGGTCCCTCCCCGTGAGCAGCACGCCGAGGATCATTCCGAAACCATAGACATCACACTTGTCCGTGTACCTGCACCATAAAATGTCTGAGTCTCAATGCACAGAAACATCTGATGAGCTGAAAAACATATGAATGGCAGTGCAAGATATTAAAGTTCTAACTAATCTTGGGGCCAATATATTGGCACAATCAAGCAGAGCTTATAGAAGAAAAAGATACAGGCTCTATTAGAATTGATCACTAAGTTCGTAAACATTAAGATCCACCTCGACAAAACAAACAACTGACGAGTTACTTATTTGGTTAAATAGACTGGTTGAAACTACTTATCCACAAAGGGCAACTTTGCATACGTTTACTGATCTAGAAACAAACAGCTATAGTGCTAACTAGGTTTATCTGAAAGAGATTGGAATAAGAATATAGAATACCCATCCTCAAAGGATCTATTCTCTGATTGAGATATGGGAGGTCACAATGAAAAATATCGTTTTAAATTTTTAGGAAAAGGGTGGGCCAAGAACCATATGTGCTCATGCGGGAATATATGGAAAGCATAAGGATCAAAGGTAATTCAAAAAGGTCAGATGCAGGTACCCTAACAAAGTAAAGATTCTCGGGTTACTAAAAGCAAAAGCTGGGTAACTTCATTAAGCCCGGCTGTATTCTTTATCGACATGCTTTATATCTTCTCTCTTACTCATTTCACTGACTAAACAGCACGGAAGCGACATATACTCTTTGTCAACAGAACCACAGATAACATGGAAAACAAAATTCAGAAGAGTCTGATAAAAGGAAACAGACAACAGCGTTCGCTAGTCAATGATTGCATACTGTTTACTGGGAACACAAACTTAAGCAGATAATGAAAGAATACATGGACACAAGCAATTTCTAGAAAAATATTTGATCTGTTATTATCACTTCATATGTTGGTTGTCAGATGTATAAGTTCGACTTAACAAAATTATGATGAGTTGTATCCTAAATTTTACGATATTCAGTGCCAATAGCAAATATATCACATACCACAGATTTCTACTAATCTGAAATACTTCGAGTGTTTGCCTCGTATATGAGAATATGTTTGCAACAGGTGAACACGCACACGCATGGTATCTGTTTCTAAAATTACAAAATTTAACAACAAAGCATCCGGATTTTATATGAAAAAATCATTTAGATTTTAGAGCTACTTTCCTAACAGTGATAATGATACATAGAAGTTTTATTTAGAGTTACCTTGCATTCAAGAATCAAGAACAGTACCTACTAAAATGTGAACAATCCAGGTTTAATTTTTTCTTATCAATGTAAAATCGACAAACATGGAAACCACATTGTAAATTTGATAAATATAATAGTTATATTGTAAACAGTAAACATAAATACTGTAATAGATTCAGCTGAATTGGACACCAATATCTTAAGAGAAAATGAGAACAGATAGATTGTACCTGCTGCTTTGGTAGCACTCGGGAGCAGTGTAGGGGCTGCCAGACGATTCCGGATCAGCTGAACCTGAATCAATCAGCCTCGCAACACCGCAATCCGCCAGAACCGGTTCGAAGCCTTCCTCTAGCATGACATTGGACGGCTTGAGGTTGCAATGCAGTATCCTGGGGCTGCACTCGAAGTGCAAGTACCGCAATCCCTTGGCCACCCCGGCCGCAATCCTGTTCCTGGTGTCCCAGTCGAGGCTCAGCTGCTGCGACCTCACCCTCTTCATCACGTCCTCGAGGCTGCCCCCAGGAACAAAATCGTAGACCAACGAGAGCCGATCGGGCTCGCGGATGTAGGCCTTGAGGCTCATCACGTTGAGGTGCCGCAGCCGAGCAAGCACCTCCAGCTGCCTCTGCACCCTCCTCATGTCAGACTTGGACACCACCGCCCCCGACGGCGAGGCCTCGGTGCGGGTGGCGGCGTCGAGCCGCTTGACGGCGACGGTGAGGCCCCCGTCGAGGGCCAGCTTGTGGTAGGTCCCGCGGGCGAGCGGGCGCGCGGAGGGGAGCGCGAGGTGGAGGCTCTTGGGCGAGATTTGCGGGGTGAAGGAGACGGGGCCCCTGGCGATGGCCGGCGCGTCCCTGGCGTGGAGGACGGCGAGGCGGATGGCGTAGAGGAAGGCGAGGGAGAGGAGGAAGCCGGCCAGGGAGCCGAAGAGGACGCCGAGGGCGATGCGGCGCAGGCGGGCGGCGCCGCCGGCCTGCGCGTGGGGAATCTTGGGCTGCTGCTGCGGCGGCGCAGGGGGAGGCGCGGCGGCCGGGGACTGGGTGGCCATAGGCTCCGAGTGGAGCGGCTGGGAGGCGGCCGGCCGCGCGCAGAGCGGGGAGACGGCGAGCAGGAGGAGGAGGAGAATGGCGGAGAGGGTTTTGGTAGGGTTCTTGCCCACCAAAATCCCGCCTCCTCCTCGCGCCATGAAACCAAGAACAGATTGACAGCGGAAAAAGAAAGAAAACAATTCGTCTTTGGGTCCAGCTACGCAAAATGCGCCACGAACAGGATCAAAGGGAGGACTCTCGGCTCAAGATGCCATTTTCTGCCTGTTGCTTGCTCATCAGCAAGAGAATGGGCGCTCTACAGAAACAGAAACGAGGAACTCGTTGCAATCAACAGCGCTTTTCTTCAGCTCCAGAGATTCTGCAAGACAGAGAGAGTCTATGACTGTTGCTCCAGAGCCGGAGAGGAGTTACCGTATCGAACTTGAACACAGGTAGAAGTACCTGAAGAAGAAATGCCGCCGGAACAGAAACGGCAAACACGCCTCCCTTTCTCCACCACGGCAGAGCAGGCGCACGCACTCCTCGCCTCCCACCAAGAACCACAGCCCAGTTTCTCTCTGCTTGACAGAGCTTTAAGTTGAAACGGAACGGCGGAGCAAGAAACAAACCCGAGCCTCTCTCACAGTCACTCACGCACGCAGAGCTCGTCGCAAGCAGCAGCAGCGGCGAGTTTTACTCGGAGAGCAGAGCAGGAAAGAGCAGCATTGGCGTGGGGGGAATGGAATCAAATCAAAAGGCCTCGGCGGCTTTCCCCGGCGCATCTCTCACCTCAGCACGCACACACAAACCAGCACGGGTACACAGCCAAAGACCAGAGCAGACATTCTCCTCTCCCTCCCTGGATTCCTTCCCACTTTTACCCTCCGGCTATTTACCGCGAACCTCTCTCTCCGGCCCCCGCTCCTCGTGTGGCTCTAGCAGCATGGACTTTAGAGAGAGAAGGAGAGAGGAGCCCGAGACGGAGCAGGGATGCGCCGGTATCCGTGCCGCCACGCCCAGAACCTGTCGCCAAAAACCTATTTTACCCTGTCCCTCCTCAAAGTGAGAACAGACCCCCTTCTCTCTCCCTCCACAGTGTACTGTACTGAGCCGCATTAAATTCTGTTTCCCAAATTGGTAAGAGAATTTCACTCACGGGTGAAAACACAAACAGCTTGAAATTTTAACTACGCACTCTAGGTACGGACGAGGAATTTTGTTAGAAATTCAAAAAACGTTCAAAATATTCCAAAAAAATTACGCTCACAGATGATCGAGTACTCGTGTAAAAAAAATGCCCAAGAAATGATTCTCTTAACTTCTGGAAAATAAATAAATTTTTAACGAATATAGCGTGTATATAGTGAGTGTGGACGAAAGGAGGCCGAGCTCTAGGGAGCCCTTTATTTTGAACAATTCAAAACACATATTTTGAAGTTTTAAAAAATTATGAAAAAATTCTTGATGTAGATATTGTTGTATTTACCAGCGTGTAAAATCTCAACAACAAAATATCAGTTTCAGAATTTTTGAAATTTTGAATTTCTAATTTTCCTTTTCATATCAGGTGCAATGATACGAGGTTCTCCAATCTATTTTCGTTCTATGTACTCCGATATTTAACCGCGTAGTCTAGGTACTACGTGTGTTTATTTATTCAGCGAAATCTTTTGTCCTAAATGGTTCTTTTTCCAAACTATTAACCACTAATGGTTCCTTAAAAAACTTTCAACCTAATCTAACCCATCCCAAAAACGTCATTCAGAATGGCTTATTTTAATAAGGTAGTCACGTCATTCACTTTGTTTTTTCAAGGTTGGAAAACTGCTAAGTAAGTCAAAATAGGACATTTAAAATGACATTTTGTAATCCCAAATCCTCTGAGATTCTCCACATGTATATAATACGCCAACGTGGAATCTGAGAGCCGTGAGATTGCAAAAACGTCATTTCAAATGGTTTAGTTCAAATAACTTCGCAGTTTTTGCATTTCATACTTCATAGCCTCCCATATATAAGACCAACTGAATGGTTGAAAACGCATTTTAGGCGTGGCGTTTTTTAGAGGGGTGAATTTCTGCTGCTTTTGCATGTACAGTAGTTCTTGGGGTTTGCAGAGAAATTTGTCATGATTATGAGTGGGGTAGTAAAAAGCGAGTACGGATGCTTTGGTGGGTGGTAATTATACCCCGAGGCCCGTACTTTGAGAGCCTTTTCCCGCTGCTTTGCGCTCCTCTTTTCGGCCCTCGCGTCCGACTGCGGGCTCCACCTCACATCCCTCACGTGCCGCCATACGGGCCCCGCGTCCTGAGCTGGGCCATTCGTACACCGATTCGGCCCGCAGTATGCACAGATGGGCCTGGCGTTCCTCTACCATACATTTGCTTACACATAGCAGGCCCATATCTCCTCCCGGCGAGGCCCAAAAGGGAAGCGGAGGAGTCGTCGTCTCTTTTTTTGAGATCTGTCGTCGTCGTCGTCTCTTCGCTGAGAAACTGACGCCGCAGTCGCCACACCGGAGGCCATAGAGTGAGTGGAGAACTCCAGCGACAGCAGCGCCGTGGAGTGTTTGGACCACCGGATCGCGCTGTTCATCCGCGGAAATCGCCACTCTCCGTGCTAGGGTTTTATCGATCCCTCGGCCCCGCCCGACCCTCTCTCGAAGAAGCCTCCCCTGGCGCCGCCGCCGTGCGGTAAGATCCCTGGTTCCGCACCCCTTCTCTGTTCAATTTGGCTTCGGGCCCACTAATCTTACGCATGGAATCGAATTCGGTCATTCGAGTCTGAATGTGAGGCATGACGGGCCTGATTTCGACCGCGAATGGATTTTTCTGCCGCGGGTGGATTTCTGAGGAGGATTTTTGTTTTTTGGTGCCGGCAGATGGAGGACGATGGCGAGGCGGAGCGGGAGGCGATCGCGGCGAGGATGCGTGCCGGGGACTACACGGGCGCGAGGACGCTGCTGCTCCGGACGCTCCAGACCAACCCCGGCCTCGACGGCGCCCTTGAGATGCTCGCCGCGCTCGAGGTCCTCTGCGCCGCCAACCGGCCGCTCGACTGGTACAGGGTCCTCCAGGTCCTGCCTGGGGACGGCGCCGCCAGGATCGAGGCGCGGTACAGGACCGTCCTGGACCAGCTGGAGCCCGTCAGGGACAGCCTCCCCGGCGCGGACCTGGCGCTCTCCCTCGTCACCGACGCCTACGAGGTGCTCTCCGATCCGGAGAAGAGGGCCAGGTTCGACTCAGCCAACAAATCAATGGCTTCTTTCAAGCCGGTCGTGATTGGTTCATCGAGCAATGCACATTTTGACCTGCGGCGCGACGATGTTCTACCGATGGGCGGCGCTGCTGCCCTTTTGAGCGGCGTCGATGGAGCGACAACTTCTTGCGGCGCGAATTCTGAAGTGGATAGATTGAACACCTTCTACGCGAAGTATGTTCTGCAAACCGACAGACCAGGTCTGGATGTTGCAAATTGTTCGGACATAGCTAGTTCTTCCAAAACCAAGAGCGCCGACTCTTCCTTTCTAGGTGATGATGCTGAGCTGCAGTTGCCTGAAGAAAACCATGTTAACAAGAAGCAAAAGAGTGTTTGCGAAAAGGACGTGTATTGTGTGTCCTCGTCGCAGGTAGATTTGGATGACTGCTTTGCTGATCCCTCGGATGCCGAACAAGATGGCCACTGCTCTGGTCAACAATATGACTATCATAACTTTGAGGATGATAGATCGCTGGAACATTTTACTCCTGGTCAGATTTGGGCAGCGTTTGACTGGGAAAAGTTTCCTCGAAGGTATGCACGGATAAATAAAATCTTGACAGACAAGATGCAGTTGTATGTCTCATGGTTCAAACCATGCCCACAGTCTCATGAAGAGAACAAGTGGTTAAGTTCGAGCTTGCCGTTTGTTTGTGGAACCTTCATTGCGGACGAACGACAAATATCGCTATCATGTCCTAGCATGTTCTCCCACCAAATTTCTTGTGATAATCTGAATCAACATCTTGAAGTATATCCCTTGGAAGGAGAAGTATGGGCCATCTACAGTGATTGGGACATTGGGTGGTGCAGTAATCCTGAGATGTGGAAGAAGAGTGCTTTTGCTGTTGTAGAAATACTTAGCAGTTATTCAACAGACTCAGGTTGTACAGTCGCGCCCTTGGTAAGGGTAGATGGATGTAGAAGCGTCTTCCAAAGGTACCTGAGCAGTGGGAGGGAGCAGTTATTACAAGTCAGCGGTGAAAATCTGCTCATGTTTTCTCACAGGATCCCTTCGTTTAGATTCACTCATGAAGTCGGGACAGTCTTGGAGCTTGAACGTTCTATTGTACCAGAAAACCTGCAGCATGGGAATACATTGGCAAGTTTAGCTCCCTTGTCCTCGCTTTCAGGTTTGCATAGTGATACATATAGCTTTCATGAAGCTGCTATCCAGCAGTTCTCCTATCCTTCAACAAGCAATTTGGGTTCAGGTATTCCCCAACAGCAAGGAATAACGAACTACAATAACAAGTTGTCTGCTGAGGATTTTGTGGAGGGGCAGATCTGGGCTGTGTATGATGCTCGTGACCGGATGCCTAGGTCTTATGTGAGGATAATTCGTGTGGCTTCACATACTGCAGTTTTTGTGTTGAAGTTGGAACCACATCCTATGCTTAATGAAGAAATACGATGGGTCGAAGATGGTCTGCCCGTTGCTTGTGGGGTATTTCGAGCTGGTACTGAAACTGCTTACAAGGACATGTCCGATTTTTCTCATCCTGTACAGTGTGACTGGAGTTCAAGGAGGTCTTTCTACCGTATCTTCCCAAAGAAAGGGGAAATATGGGCGATGTACAAAAAATGGAATATAACCTTAAATAGCACTGATATTGAGAATTGTGAACCACGCATGGTTGAGATCCTCTCAGATTATACTGATGAAAATGGAGTCAATGCATGCAGCTTGACTAGGGTAAAAGGCTGCCTATCATTTTTCCAGAGAGTACTACTGGAGGATTTCCATTTGACAAGGTGGATTTCAAGGTCTGAAATGCTCAGTTTTTCCCATCGTGTACCTGCTTTTGTTGTCATTGAAATCAAAGAGCGTGATATACCACAAGGGTCGTGGCACCTGGAACCAAGTGCCCTACCTCTTAGAACCATACATTGACAGTTTTAAACATAGCTGCTGAAGTTTGCCCAATCAGAATGAATCAACGCTTTCCTTTTGGTTCATTTTGAATATATCTGTTGCATCTGTCTACACTCTTGTCTATTTTCTTGACTGTATCCATTAAGGGAGTTGTGTGTTTACCTTTTTTCGGCTTTTCCTTCAGTGTACCATCCTTTTGCAATGGTTATTTCTCCTGCCCTCTTTTACCAAATAGCGGATCAGGACTGACATGTTAAAACATGCAAATAAGATTCATTAGCATAAATTAAAAAATATGCAACACCTAACATTCTTTGATAAACAAAACTTTGACTACCCCGTAGCAACAGTTGAAGACTTGAAGTGTTGTCTTACTGTAGCTGCTGCCACCAAATTTCTTGAACCTGATTTGTGCTCTTGTTGTGTTTGCAAGCTACCCGCTTTCTGTATTTATGCACTGCAGCATTATTTTGCCCTTGTCGTGCCATCAACTGTCTGTTGCCGTTTCACTCTTACTGTTTGCTGCTAGGTCCTACCAACAGGTTCCCAGTTTGGGATATCTTAGCTCTGACCCTGCTGTTCTCGTGATTGCTTTTTTTGCAGGTAATTCTGTTCTTGTGGTTGTTTTTTGTTTTATAATTCTGTTGATTGGGAATCCTGTCAGTTGCGTTTCTAATTATTTTTACTTTGGTGGAATGTAAAGGTAATTGAATGGATCGAAAATGGTGTTAATGTGTGTGAGATCTGCTGATGTTTGTTGCTGCCTAACAAAGCGAAGTTGCAATCACCAATCGATAAAGGGCTTGGTAGTGTACTAGTGTTCTCTGTGCAGGAGGGCGCCCAGAATATTGTTTTCAATAGTTATACTATGATTTCAGTATGGTAGGATCATATATTGACAGTTCGAAACAAAGCAGCGTAAGTTTACCCAATTGTACTGAACCAAACCTTTTCTTTTGGTTCATTTTTAATCGGTCTGCTGCCTCTGTTTATGCTCTTATATTCATTGTTTATCTGTTAAGGGAGTTGTCTGTTCACCTTTTCCTTCATTGTACCATCCTTTTGCCATGGGTATATGAGTATATCTTTTGCCCTCTGTTTTACTGCTGACCAAAACTGACACATTAAAACATGGAACTAACTATTTTTTAATTAAAAAATATGAAACACCATACATTCTTTGATAACTAGAATTTTCGACTACCCTGAAAGTAACAATTCAGATGTCGTTGTACGTAGCAGTGTAGCTGTTATCGCCGCATTCTTGAGCTGAACTTGAGTTCTTGTTATGTTTTAAGCTACATAGCTTCTGTAGTTTTTTGCCCTGGTCATGCCATGAACCCCTTTTCCAGTACTACTGTTTCTTACTAGATGCTACTAACAGGTTCCCAGTTGGGGATATCTTCTCTCTGACCCTGTTGTTCTTCTAGTTGCTTGTCCAGAATTCTGTCGGTGGGGAATCCCATTGGTTAGGCTGCTAAATATTTTTCACTGAGATGGAACGTAAAGGTAATTGAATGGATGGAAGCTGACGTTGATGTGTGTGAGATCTGCGGATCGTGCATTGGTGCCTAAGAAAGCAAAGTTACAGTTACCAACAAATAAAGAGGCCTGGTAATGTTCTTTATGTACGAGGATGTCCAGAATATCTCCACCAATGTTTGTATTATGATTATAATAGGATAACTCTTTCGTATCAAGAAGTGAGAAATGCAAAACTATAAAGAAGTGAATGACGTCTGGCGCTGCCACCCTTTACCTAATTGCTTAAGCAAGTTTGAACATGAGCATATAAGATTTTCCGTGTTTGATTATCGTAACAGTATTAATCACTGGGCTAAATATTGCTTTCTTGCTGTTGTCATTTGCATTACTTGTAAGACTTATTTGGTACTTGACGTTGTCTTCACTTTAAGCAATTTCTGCCATGCTTACGTACTTACCCTTCCAGTACAACCATTGGCTACTAATTGAATGATTTCTCTGGATTGTATCCAATTCCAGGCTGCTGGTTTTCTTTCTATTTTTCAGTTACAGCCTTGTGTTTTGGTCCATTCAAAAGAAATGATAGGCTAGAATGAGCATTATATTTTTTGGTCCTTTTGTGTAATGTAGGAAGCTTAGATAAGATACCATGGTGATCAAAATGTCTTTTTGTCGACAAGACTTTATGGTGTTTATTGTAGTGCTGTCATTTGACGTACACAACTAGTTTCCAGTACGTCCAAGTACATGTTCCTATTTTTAACTTGTTACGCTAAAAAAATTGACACAGATGATACTACTAAACTGGCCGTATAGTTATACAATATGAATGCATGAAGTTTCCTGCCATTCAACTTGCTGACGAAAAACATTTAAGAATGACAGAGATATATGAATGCATGATGTTCTAGTTATTTTTCATGTGCTCAAATAGACAAATACAGCTGTTACTTGAGTGTTTGTATCGTACATCCAACTGTGGAAGCTTCCAAGTTCCAACGGACATAGGGAGCACTAAAGAATGACAGAGATACAAATTCATGATGTAGTGAGAGGTGCGAAGTATGCTGTTGTACTAACAGTTCAATTGCTTCATCTGTCATCCACATGTTGATATTCACAGCCTAAAAATATAGTGAAAATATTTCACTCTTGAAAGGCTCAAAGGTACATGTTGGATTATTGTGACACTATTTATCACGTATAAGTGACCTTTTGGATGGACTAAATATTGATTTCTTTCTGCTGAAATTTGCATTAGTTGTAAGCCTTGTTTGGTATTTGATGATTGTATTTACTGTAAGCAATTTATGCACATGCTTATATCATTACGACGATATTTATGCCTTCCAGTACAAACAATGGCTTCTAACTGAATTACTAAAACCTTAATCTCTCGATTTTATCCAATTCCAGGGTGTTAGTTTCCTTTTTTCTTCTGTTCAGTTTAAGCCTTGTAATTTGACCCATTCGAAGTAAATGGTAGGCTAGAATAAGCACTGTATTTTGTGGTCCTTTTGTGTAATGTGCACAGCTCAAGTTAGATGCTATGGTGATCTAAATGTGTTTTTTGTCAACACGACTTTATGAGGTTCACTTTATTGTTGTCATTTGAAATACGCAACTGATTTCCAATACGTCCAAATACATCCTCTTATTTTTAACCTACCAGTTTCCAAATAATTTCTTACCACTTTAGTCCTCGCCAGCTGATTCAACTAAACTGGTGGTATCGTCATGATCTATGTGTTTTCCTTGTGCTTAATACAACTGGTTTTAAGTATTTATAAATGCAAGTCAGGAAGTTTCCTGCCATCCAACTTGCTTATGACTTTTTTTAAAGAATGACAGAGATAGATGAATGCATGATGTTCGAGTCATCTTCATGTGCTACCGTACATGCAACTCTGAAAGCTTCCAACTGGCTTAAGAAGCACTTAAGAATGACAGGGATATACGAATTCATGATGCATTGAGAAGCGTGAAGCGTTGTGTTGTACTAACAAGCAAGTTTGACAGTTGAGTTGCTTCATCTGCCATCCCATGTGTCGATGTCACAGACTAAAAAATATAGTGAAAATATGTCACCCTTGAAAGGTACATCTTGTGTGGTAAGGCTCAAAGTGGAAATTATTGTCCTAACTGATGCTGAACTTGAAAGTGCAATCTTGGTCACTAGCGTACTCAGGAAGGAAGGGGAGTAGCTGAGCAGAAGAATGTGAGAATTGCAACTTGTTTCTTGCATGGGGAGCTTATTTGCATATTTTTTACCCCACCTGCGCACTTCAGCTTGATTTGCTTTGTATCATTTTAACCTTGTCTGTATCTTTTTTTTTAAGAATCCTTCAATCTTCATGGATGTTTCTGTGTATGTCAACACTCAAAGGCTATAAGCTGTTAAGAATGCGTTCAGATAGTTCTGTTTGTTTGGATTTCAAGCTGCATCCTTGAGATTTGTCTTTCAAGATCTATTGTGCGTTACCACAACAACCTAATCAAGGCTGGAGATCAAAGACTTCTTTGTCGATTCAAGCAGTACTGCACTTTCGTTGTGGGTGGCATGGCATTGAATGGCGAGTGATGCTTTTGGTTTTTTGCTCCAACCCTGGGGTTTGAGAGAATGATAGTTCCTCTTTGCCAACTCATTAGAAAATCGTGGCTGTTTGATCTTTCTTATTCGAACCCTTTTCGTGCTCAAGTGTAAGGATGTGATAGTATAATCACCTCATACTACATGACACTGAAGATACCTTGGGATAGTATACCTAAAGAGCACTTCGATTCTGCCTTATATTTTACTGAACCATTTTTGTTTCTTTTGACCGACTCTCTTCGCGATACCGACTCCGCTGAATGTTGATTGCGTTGTTAATCCTCACGCTGCAAGGTGCCAACAGGTGAGTTCCTCTGCCGTATATGATTGTACAATATACGTAGCGGCTTGTCTTAACCTATACAATATCCTAATGCCGCTGTATAAAGAACCTTTACTGCATATTATATTGTTGCACAGTCACATTTCACCTCCCGTTACGACCATTTTACTGGTCCTGCACTTGAACCTTTTGAGTTGCAGAGCAGTGCAAGTAACCTCTCAGCTATGGTGGTTTGTTTTGTATATATGGTTGACAAGAATGTGAAGTTACAAAGTGGGCCACTTGCACTCGGAGATCTCCATCCCCCAGCTGACATTGTAAGGGCATCTCCAGTCGTTCGGCCCCCCCAGGCCGAAAAACGGCGCTATTTTGGCCGCCTGGGGGGCAACGGCGCTATTTCACGTCTGGGGGCGACGTTTTCCCAGCCGTGTCCAAACCCAAGATTCGGCCCAAAAATAATAAAAAAACACAATTTAGCAAAATATAGCAAACTAGGCGAATTTCATTAATATATGGCGGAAATTCGCCGATTACATAGTACGAACTTAAAATAAAAACTTAAAAATACTATTTGGCGATCAACACGCCAAATCTACATGACCAGCTGGCTGTAGATGAGGTGGTTGTAGTCGCCACCGTCGCCGTCGTCGTCGGAGCCGCTCCCAGCGGCGTTGTTGGGGCCTGCGCCGTCGTCTCCGCCGTGCCACCTGCTGGTCGTCGGCGCGGGCACCTCCTCGTCCTCGTCGCTCGGGTCGAGGATGTAGTACTCCGGCGGCGGCGGCGGAGGTGGAATGCGACGGCCAGTAGTCGCCGCGCGCTCGCGCTCCAGCTCCTCGAGGATGCGCCGCTGGCGCTCCACCACCTCCTCCTCGTACATCCTCGCTGACCAGGCGTCGGCGACGTCGTCCGGCGCCGGGAGGACCTCGTTGTACGAGGCTTCGATGGCGATCCTCTAGCCGGGGAACTCCTCCGAGTCCTCTGGCGCCTCCATCCTGGCCGCCGCCCTGACGTACTCCGGCGCCTTCTTCTTTCCCTTCGTCTTGGGCTTGACGAGGCGGCGGGGCGGCGACGCGGGGCGGCGCTCATTGATGCGCAGCGTGCCGCTGCGCCTGGGAGCACGCCGACCCGAGTTCAGGATGGGCGGCGGCGTGGCGTACTGCTCGGCCTGCCGAGCAGCGGGAGGCGCCGAGCGCGCGCCGGAGGAGGAGGAGGAGGAGGTGTCGCCGCCCATCCGCCGCGGCAGCCACGATGCCGTGCACGGCGGCATGGTGAGCCGCGGCTCGTTGCCGGCGGCGATGTAGTCGAGGACGAAGGCGAGGGTGCGCCCTCGAGCACCCCACCACCACTTGCGGCCCTTGGAGTTGCAGCGGCCCTCCACCGGGCCGTTGTGGCCTGTGTCGGCGATCTCCTGCTCGTGGCGCCGGATGAAATATTGCGTCCAAAACGCGTCGTTGTCCTGCTGCCAGCGGGGATCCGCCGCCAGCGCTGGGGTGAGGCCGGCGATCACCTCCTGGATCGTGTGGTCGCGTTCCGCCCCTTCTGGCGGCGGAGGCACGGGCACGCCGCCCGCGCTCAGATGCCACGAACCCTGGCCGCCGGAGACGCCAGGGACGCGCATGTCAGGCGGCGTGGGGTAGCCCGCCCGTACAACATGCGCGCCTCGTGCTTTCGGAGGTGGCGGCGGCCGAAGCCGTTTGCGGCGGCGTCGTCGCGGGGAAGCGCTCGGCCATCGGGGAGAGGAGAGCTAGGCGAGAGAGGAGTGCTCGAGGGAGGCGAGGGCGAGAGGGAGGAAGACGGCGAGAGAATGGTGTGGCTGTGCACGGCGAGGAGAGGGGCGGTGGCGCGCCATTACTGCGCCGCGTGCCCCGCGATTGGACGGCTCGGCGACGGCCGCTCACTGGGCGCTGGCCACGCCATTACTCCGGCAGCCTTTGACCGGCGCGGGAGCCGAGAGGATGAGGACGCGGCCGCTCACGGGCGGTTCTGTTTTCGCGCTATTTCGCCTGGTCGCTGACAGCGCTGTCCCGCCTGTTTTGCGCGCCACTTTTGCCCCCCAGGCGCAACCCAATGGGCTGGGTTCCGCCTGGGTGCGCCGACGCCAAAACAGCACAAAGCGGTGCTATTTGGGCTCCTGGGGGGCCGGGTGGGAGAAAACAGCGCTATTTAGGCTAAAACGGCACTATTTCTCGGGCTGGGGGGCGTTGGGGGTGACTGGAGATGCCCTAACGCAGTCATCCAATGGACTGTCTCCGCCAATGATTTCCCATCAGACGAGCATTTGATCTCGTCACTAGCGTGTTTGATGGAGTTCACCTTCCATCCATTCTTCACCTAATCTTATTCAGGCCGGATTAAAGTATTTCTACTCTGTGAGTGGTCTCTGTAAGCCGTTGTTACTCTTCCTCTGTCTCTTGCCAGGACTAGTATATAGTACTATATAAAGAGGAGGTTGCCTTTGTACTTCTCGTTCAGACAAAGCCCTGCGAGGGAAGTCTCGTTGAAGAGGTCAAGGAGCTCCACCCAGAGGGGCGCGAAGAGCCAGCCGCCATGGAGCGTGGAGGGGAAGAAGATGACACGGGGAGTGGGTGCAAGAGGAGGAGCACGGGTGGATCAGACGCGACCATGGGCGGCGGCACGGCAGTCGTCAAGCACCAAGCTCTGAGGCTCGCGGAGGACCTCTCCCTCCCTTCGGTACGATCTCTCTCTCTCTCTCTCTCAAGCTTGATCACGGCATGAAATCTCTAATGGCTCTGCTTCTAGCACTGCAAGCCCAGCTCCGATCATATTGTTGGTCTGGTTATGCTTTCTTGTAGTTTTGTCACTCTCTACCCTTCTTTTTTGTGTGAGGATGTCAACTGTGCTACAGATCATAGTTTCCTCCTAAATTGCTTGCTTCCTTTTCCTGATTCCCTTGCTCCTCCACGAGTGAGTGGTGTCGTTGTGAATGGCATGGACACTACAGGAATCTCTTGGATTCTCTTTCCATTTCTCAATGCACTACTACTAGCTCTTCAATGCCCACTGTCCTAGTAGTATAATCTATGTTGCATTCTGTCTCCCCAAATTATGTGTTCCCTGCCCATTGAAATGTGTGAGTGAGTGACCAGTAATCATCTCTTTGGATACTCACGGTCCCCTCCATTTCCAATCACCTTTTTGCTTCAAAAAAACTTTTAGCATATACAAAGGTAGAAAAAGCCATTGCATCAAATCGATCTGCCGCACAATTCCACCCCCACACAATCCACCATCATTTTCTTAACCTGCCCTTTTAGTAGCAGCACGAACAAAAGTGCTGAGATCAAAATGATGTCATTCTCCATCGTCCCTAACACACAAATAGACAATAGACAGCCAGCTACATACATCAGCATGGAGCAGCAGTAAGAATCTGACAGTCTTGTAGAGACACGTCGCCACACATGCAGCAAGCAACTGTCGGATGGCACCAGTAAGCAGGGTGTCGGTTGTGCTTGCTTGCTGTGAGTTTAGATAAGAGACAATCTTGCTTGCTGCCCTTGGGATTAATTTAGGAGGTGAGAGTGAAATTACCATGGAATTAAAACCGGTGGCCATGCCATGTGTGCTTGCTGGTTGCTGCCATTAGGTTCCAAGGCGAGATAGACTGGACTTTTGTTTGTGCCTTGGCTCTTGACCTCACGCACCTGACATCACGTGCGTCCAGACACCGGTCACGTCACTGTAGCAGCCTCAGCAAAAATGGATCCCTTTGTTCTTTTTTTGAAGGGTCAACAAATGGATTCCATAAACACAAAGTCACAAAGTACTACTGGCCAACAGGAGAACAACTAACCAAAATGCCCAGCTCTTATCTCAACATCCCCTCCTTGGTCATTACAGTATCTTATGTGGATCTTTTCCTGCTCTGTATTTCCCTAGTCAAATACAGCAGCACATGCTATACAGAGTGCCTCATTTGACCTGCAAGTAGAAGTAAGTTTACATGTGAGTTTATGTATGCGGATAAATTAACAAGTGCAAGTTGAAGATCATGCTGTCATTCCTACATTCCTGTCCCAACATTAGGCATCTTTGAACGAGATATTATATGCATGATGTGCAAGCGTTTGTAAGTTGAAATAACCATGCAAACTAACTGATGTCAGACCTGGAAAATTTGATTCATTCAAACAAAAACATTTCACCGTCAGGATGTACAGTTTTGACCGAACACATCTCCGCACATGTATGTGGCCTCTTCACATCCAGAAGAAGAAACGGTACATAACAAATGCTTGACGTCGACGCCTCCTTTGATTACAGTAGAGACTAGAGAATAAAACAATATACGTTCCCTATCCATGATAGAAGATTTTTTTTTTAGATCAAAAGGCTTTTCCATCATAACGTTGGATGGCAACGTGGCCGTTTACCGGTGAGTCAGTGACACATGGGGACGGGGACAGCCAGTTTACCCTGATATATAAAGACACACGTATACATAGTCATGCAGCATGTAGACATCCATGTCTAGCTTGTTTATAGTTTAAGATGTTTTCTGGTGAACAAAATATCAAGACGGTTTAATCAATTACCGGCCCCCGACAGTAAGGTACGAGAGGCACCACTCGGCCACATGCATTTGCCCTCCCTGCTGCTAGAGATATCATATTACAGGCACGTACCGCACGTGATGAGTAAACAATTACAAGCAGCAGCTTAAATTAACTCATCACGCCATGCCATAGAAACGAACTAGCTGGTAGTAGTAGCAGCACTGCACTCCTGTGACAACAATACATTCCTCATCAAGTGGCAAGAAGGAATTGGTTAGGTGAGACGCATGGATGGCAATTAGTAGCTCTAATGCTGCTTTAACTAGAGTAGGCCTACTAGTTGCTACACCACTCAAGTACAGTTAACCATTCACAGCTAATCATGATCCGTGGCTAATAATCAAGTCAATCCTAACTGTTCACAATTAATCATCATCCGGAGTAGCTAATAATGAAGTCAAGCCTAACCGAACGTATTAAAATCGGTTAGTGCGTACGCGGTGGCTTAGCTTAGCTGCACAGTAAGCTCAGTATAGCTGGTCGATGCTGGCCCGTTTGCTTCATAACGTAGAAGCAATGCGAATTATGGGTGGTGAATTGATGGTGTTTGTATTTAGTAGCCAGTGTGGATATTGATGGGATTGAAGTTGATGGAATCGGTGATACTACAGGTGCAGGTGGTGGTGATGAGCGCCAACATGGGCTGTTCGCACTGCCGACAGCGGGTCACCAAGGTCGTAACCAAGATGAACGGTAAGGATCCAATGTACTTCTTCTTCTCCCTCCAAAATTCCTACGGAATTCCTAGATACTCGTTGCGGCACTGGCACGAACCCTAGAGGATGGATGCCACGTTTGGCTATGTGTGTGAACAACATTTTAATCACTAAACCGTCGTTGCATATGCTAGCTGCAATATCGTGCTGATGTGTTTCGGTTTGTTTTGATTGATCTAATCTAGCAGGGCTGCTGGATTACGTGGTGGATTTTGGAAAGAGGGAGGTGACGGTGAGGGGCACGGTGCTGCACACCAAGAAGAAGAGGAAGAAGCACAGGATCAGTGTACTTGGCGGCAGCTGGGAGAAGATGCCGCCGGCGTCGTCGTCTCCTAATATAAGCGCCAGGACACTGTCCTGGTTTTTGGGATGCTACCGTTCATAGTTATAGAATATATGATACCGTTGTTTAGTTGCTTAATAAGTTTGTTAATTCTTCTTTTTTTCTGTGTCATTTTTTCCTGGAAAATAATGTAATGCTAGTAGTAGCGATGTATATAATTCCCGGCCATGTGCGCCTGTCCTATAATCCCATATTTCGATACTGCACAGTTATCTTGGGGCTTATTTGCAAGTACCAAATGAAACCATTGAACTAATCTATACTTCTTATAAGACAAAATCCCACTAACATGCATTAAATTAGTCTATCTTAACATGTAAGGTATCCACATCATCCACAATTTGAGTCATTCATTTATCCATGTCATCCCACATTTACTAATAAAAAATCTATTCATACATGCAATCTATTCACATTATTTATTATTTTAGCCATACAATTTCCACATAACCAATTTTTAGCGGTTAAATATACGAAGATTTCACGGTGATTAAATTTAGATTCTCAACTATTCTGGCAAATCAAATCCTCCATATTCCCCTTTTTTTTCATTTCATGATTCAAATCCTTTCTTTTACAATATAATTTAAAAAAAAATCCCCGCTGCAACGCGGCGGGGTATCTTTCTAGTTTATTAGATGCCGTTGTCAGCTTAGCTAACAGCATTGTCCAAAGTACTTTATTCGGTAAAGCCCCACTCCTTGCACGCTTGGGAAATGGGATCCATGTAGATGTAGGGTACTCAGCCGGCGAGATGACCTTTACCATTTAAAGAGTTTTTTTCTTTGAACGGGGAAGATATAGGCCCTTTATTGTGGTGTAGGAATATCATAATTTTTTTAAGGATTGAATCCTATAAAAAAACTCCTATAAAAATTGTTTGATCCATAGGATTATCCCATTCCCGTAGGAATTATTCCCATAAGAATTTTGTATTGTGAATCCCTTAGGGGAAAAAAAGAGATATAACCTTATGGAAAATTCCTACACCACAATCAAAGAGAATCCATCTTACATAAAATTCAATTAGACATATCACTCCAATCCTATAGTTTTCCTATTACTACAATTTTCCTATTTTACGAATCAAAGGAGCCCTATTATGCAGAGGGATAAATTAGATAGAGGAGCCTAGCAAATATAGAAATGACAGAGCGGTCCTCAACTTTTGCAAGAAAGACCTCAACAAAGAAATGCAAAATGTAATCCGGTCCTTCTTCTTCGAAGCTACTGCTCATGCTTGACCTCAAAGCGCGACAACCATCGACAACGTCGGGGACACGCCACCTGGGTGGTCGTCGGCAAGAAACATCACATTGACATCGAAGGTCCTCCGCATCGGCACCATAGCCTAGAGGAAGAAGATACGGCGGTGCCTTGTATACACTGCAGTGTGGAGTGGCCTCCATGGGCCACGGGTCACGTCGGCGAGCTTGTCCTCCATGGATGTACTCGGCTAAAGAGATTCATCATATCTTCCACGAGCTCCACCGCTAGATCATCGACCTCGAGATTATTTAGAAGGGGCACCGCAGATCCAGCTCCCGCCTGTGGCACCTCCCTCCGGAGCACCTTCGCAACGAGACGTATCGGCGATTCGGCGTCGGCTCGCAGACGCGGCTCGCATGCATATGTAACCCTTGTCCTCTCGGTATAGCGCCATACGCCACATGGGACCAAACCGGAAAGCCTAGGCTACACCAATATAGAGGGGGACCGACCACCTCGCCCACCCCATCTCCGGGCGGCGAGGCCACCAGAGAAGAGGGGGAGGTGCCGGAGTGCACCACGCGACTCTCAAGAGAAAGGGCCAGGAGAGAGAAACATAGCACCCCCCCCCCCCACCCCCCCCCCCCCCCCCCCCCCACCACCACCACCACCATTTAAAGTATTTTGAATTATGTTTTCACTAGAGCTATCACATAAGCTAAGAATCTTTTGACCAATTAGGTAGATTCTCTCTCCTCGCTTCCTTCGCTCCTCCACTGCCTCCAGCATTCCTCAATGAGTCTTGCATCCAGCTCCTTCCATTCCCTCCTCAGCGTTCCTTCCTCTTTGGTATGCCCTCCATGGCGGTGTACGCGTCACTTGGCATGAAGCCGGTTTTGTTGTCGGGTCTCAACTTCAATAAGAAGTTCTTTGAGTACACTGAACAATGCATCACAAGTGAGATATTTTAGATGCTCCTATTTCTTGTCGGCTTCTCTTGTTTATACTGTGCCGATGAGAGTGTTTTTGTTCTCATCGGCTCTCAAAACTTCTCCTTCTATGGCCTTGAGAATTGAGATGCATATAACTTGGTTCCTGCATAGAGCATAGTTAGTACCATCAAACATAGGTCTAGAAGAATGACTCCTAAAACTCCCCGAAGTCAACATGGCTTTTCTCCCTTTGTGGTTAAACAAAGTTCAATAGCAAGGGGTGAGTGGGAGATTGAAAGATCAAGATTTATCGACTAGAGGGGGCGAGTGGGAGATTATAAAAATTGCTTAGAATTAGAGAAACTAAAAGTTGATTCTTCATAAAGTACACTAGATTCTAGCAACGAGATGAAGATATGCAATATGAAAGAGTTAAACAACGAAGAAACCATATGTATCCCGAAGTTCAAGTTGTTGGCAACAAATTTACGTCATTGTTCTAGAGGCTAGGCGCGCTTTCCCCCAAATCAACCGACTTAGCATTCTTCTCCTTGAGATCAAGTTTTTTTGAAACTTTCTCAGTCACTCACGGTAGATCTTGATGTGATCTCAAACCTTTTGGAAACTACTTGAGGATGGATCCAAAATTCGGAAGCTCTCAAAGGCACCTAGCCGGTTAAAACATGTCAAATATCTAAGAGTAACACGTGAAGATCTATAGGCTAGATGGTGTTCTTGCTTGATGCTCAACTAAACTCAGCTATCTTTCCTCTCAAAGATTTGCTCCTGAAACGAAGGGGCGCAGATCTCACATATAAAAGAATGCTCAAATTTGTCAACCCTAGCACGCAGGGGTCAGGTCCTTATATAATCATGGGCTAGAAAAGAGTCGTTTGTATGGCAGATTCCTCAGGTACACTGGAACTCAAACTGGTCATACCAAAATCTTCCAACGGTAAAATTCATGGTGCCTAACCACGAAGCAAAATCCCGATGGTACCGACCTGAAACTCGATAAAACTGTGCAGCTATTGCATGGCCTCAAGCAAATAATGGTACAAATCACGGTTGCTCCATATACAAAACCGGTCCGATCACGACACACAAATCACACGCCGAAATAAATACATAAGTACATATAGCAAATTTGGTGAAATCGCAGTGAGGGCCAGTCATACCGCTCTGACGTGGTGGGACTTGGTCAAATTTATAACATAGGAAAATCTTGGAAACACTGCTTGATGGAACGGTTACACTTATTCTGAAGCACGGTACCTAGGGTGTTGGAAATATGCCCTAGACAATAGTAAAGTGTTACTATTTTATTTCATTTATGTTAAATGATTAAGTTTATATTCTATGCTATAATCGTAATAATTTCTGAATGTGAGATTTGGTTGGAAAACCTGTTTAGATGTGTAGAATTGTGATCACCAAATCAGATCCCTAGTCAGGCCTCTGGACTAGCTCATGAGTTACTAGATGGTTCTGTTTTTTCTAACCATGGGATAAGTAAAGTGTTACGGGGATGCCATTAATCATGAGGGATGATGTTAGTGTAACAGAGTGTTGGATAGACCCGTTGATATACTAGGAGATATGTCTTGAATACGTTGTTGGTAATTACTCATCGAATATGTTCATGTTTTCCAGGCATCTTTATACCATGAGAGTGTTGTAGTCTTGGCTATTGGAAATATATTTGAGTGGATGACAAAAGTCACTATGTAAATGGGTGATCATAAAGGTTCATTTCAGGTATATATCGAAAAGTATGTCGTGGTACTAGATATATCAAGATTGGATTTACTCCTCCTGCGATGGAGAGGGTTGCCCTCTCGGTTATTACGAGTCATCATTGGTTGTGCAGGTATGTGACTATCTGTTATCACTGAGATGTTAAAATAGGAATACGATTAAAAGAGTACACACCAGGAAACGAGGGCAACCAGGTATAGTGATCAAGGTTTTGATCACGGGATACTGATAAGTCTCAGCTCGTGTTGTGTAGAAGTATCAGAGAGTAATGATTAGTGAATGGAACCGTAAAGTTCACATGATAAGATCTTTGTTGGTAATGTAGGATTGTCATGGGTATCCATATCCCGCTGTTGGTTATTGACCGTAAAGGTTTCGGTACATGTCTGGATTATCTCGAATCTGAAGTGTGACACATTCAATGGTTTAGTGAAATTTAGGAACACATATGTGAACAGATAAAGAGAGAGAGGGTTCGGAAAGTGTTTTAGGAGATCTCAGAATGGTTCCGGGATATCCGGATTATTTTTGAACTATCCAGAGTAGCCCCGAGTTAAGGTGTTGTAGGGTTCTAAAATATTGCAAAGATGTGTCGTTGTTATCCATGGTCGACAGGGCCACTCCATGGTGTGGTCTTATGTGCACCACACCTCTTCAACCTCTTGGCCGGCGTGCCAAACTGGAGGCCCTTCTGCGACTGGTACGTCCAAACGTATGTATAACATTTTATTGTTTCATGCTACTTTATATCATTGCTACATGTTTTACTATGGTTTTATAGCATTTATTGAACTAACCTATTAATCCAGTGTCTAGCGCCAGTTTCTGTTTATTTTGTCTCTGCATTACAGAAAAAGTCAAAAAAATTGAAAGTGCTCGGAAAAAACAGAAAAAATTACAGAAATTCTAGCTTTCAGAAAAAAAACTCCCGAACCACATAAGATGGGCTCCATGGGAGCCCCACAGGTCCCACTCGTGTCCAGGGGGGCCGCATCCACAACACGCGGACACGCCTCGGATACCTCCTCGCGAAGCGTTTTCGCCTATAAATTTCGTCATGACCTAAAAACGACGCTCCTCGGAGGATTTCCCCAAACTCGAAACATAGCCGCCGTCAACCCCGAAACAATAGTTGGGGATCAGAAGTTTGTGCTCCGGCACCCTGCCGAGACAGGGATCCACATCCAGAGCCATCTTCATCGACCTTGCTGCTCCTAATGGCGACCCGGGAGTAGTCTCTCTTCGGGGCTGAGGGCTTGTACCTGTAGCTATGTGGTTCTCTCTCTCTGTCTCCCATGGTTTTATCTTGATTGTGATTATGATATTTGTTACTGTAGTTGAATCATATGATATTTCCCCCTCTATTTCCTTTATGTAATGTGTATGATGTTGCCCACTTGATGATATCTAGTATAATTTTCGGAGCCCGAGGTAACGGTGACTCTACGGATAGTAGATTAGAGGGATATTGATCATTAATTTGTTCTTGGATTGAATAATGGAATCATGAGGTTTCTTGATGCTTTGTTTAGTATAATTTCCTTATAGTATGATGGTGACGTACCGTTGGATATATTAGAAAGACACTATTGAAGAGATGTTTGTGCTCTTTGATAGTACGATCGTTGGATTCAAGCGTGGGGTGTCCATGGATGAGGAATACGGACTTTAAGGCGTGCTCTTGTAGCCCTAGGCAAGTCTCATCATGTTTTATCCATAGTAGAGTGAACTCGGAGTAACAATTACCATGCATGTTTCCGGAGGATTTATCACGTGTTTAATTATGTTAATGTTGTTGAGTAGTCACCTAGTGATCCCTAGGCCTTGTACAAGCATTGATATACCGTTGTTAATCACTTTTGTTACTTGTTACCTTCCTGTCATTTTTATTTCAGATAACAAAAACCACCTATTATCATCGTTGTTGGGGTTAGGTAATCAATACTCACACCCCGGCAACGAATCTCTTTTCTGACACCGTTATTATCAGTATTTTACCATCTCTTCGCCGAACTAGTGCATGTATACAAGTGACACTTGTATTAAGTGTGTTGGGGACTTGTCTTAGTTGCAGGATTATTCTAGAGGGATACATAAACTTTGCGCTTGGAGGCCTACAAGAATGGAATCGTGTAGTAGACATCAGCAACTCTGTTACAGCGTTAACGGTCGACCCAACACAAAGTGGATTCGTACCCGACGTCGGGGCAGGAGGCCGTGGCATTGAGCGCATCGTCTTCTTCGGTAGAGAGGGACCCGATTGCTTGTTCCTTTCGTAGGGGTCCTCTTTTCTAAAAGGTGAGGGTTTAATCGTATTTTTCTCTCCTCTTGGGTCCTCCATGTAAAATGTAATCCCACCGAGTAATTGCAACCGAGTAATTGCAGCTCTGAACCGTTCGGGGTCCTTCCCCTGTTTAAAAAAAGTACAACCAACATACAAAACGTGAGCGTGCATCCACTGCAAGTCGAATATACTTAGCGTGCCCATGTTAAAATCACATAACTTTATGAAAATTTGTTTAATTTGTTTGAACTAAGTAGGGTTGGAGGGTAGACTAATATTGACGCACTTGCATATCTATGTCCATAAACGGTGCTAAGCGGGTGGCCAACATCTCATCTTCGTGATGACACTGAGCCTGATCACGCTAATTGGTGGTCGAAGGCACGTTTTCCTTTTAGAGTCTATAGGAACTAAAACCTTGTACAAAAAAAAATATAGGAACTAAACCATGTCTTAGAAGTAATTGAGGAACTAGAATTATACTCAATCAGTAGTAGCAGAATTCAGAAATTGACATGCAATTATTAGGAGGAGCAAAGATTGGAGCGTAGCAGAAGTGAGATCAGATCCTTGATTCAACGAAGGACCAGAAGAAAAGATAAGATGGGTACGAAAAGATGGAGCGATGTGGAGGGGACGACACAGGAATGATCCACTGCTTCATTACGTCTAGATCGAAATGGATCAGTATAGATCCAGTTGTTCAGGTTAACTGTGACTGCGTCCCATTCATCACCTGTACAGGTTTCAGAAATGCCATCCTGCAATTTTATTTTAGCCCAAGAATCACCAGCGACATAACTGCCACTGTCCCGGTTCAGAAATCACATGAGCACATCACTGCCTTGATATGTGTCTTGTAGGAAAGCATTCGATCACGTACGCCCTGAACATGGCTGGTCACGTACGAAGCTGGACTATCTTTTTCAGATGAGATTAAATCAACATTATTCCATCATCACGATGATTAACTGACTGAACCCAATTCACCATTCATTAGTAGCAAATAAACTGACAGGCGAAAATTATCAGGTAGCATAGCAAAGGAACGCGCTTGAGCTAGTACTGTATCTGAAATCTCTGAATGCGCTTGAGCTAGCTAATTCAATGCTGCCGATGACGACGGACGAACCCATCAGCGCATTCTGGTTTCCCGCGTTCCTTCAGTCGTCAAAGCTTGTCGGCGATCCTGGCGACGGCGTCGGCGAGCTTGTTGACGGCGCCGAGGAGCGCCCGCCGGTGCTCCCTGTCCGCGTCCCAGCTAGCCCTCTGCGCCTCCAGCTGCTCCGCCAGCACCCGGTTGCCCCTCTCCAGCGCCTCCGCCACCTGCCTCCCCAGGCTCGTCGTCGCGCCCGTCGCCGTCGCCGTGGCCGTGCCTTCCGCCGGACCGACCCCGGTGCCGAACGTCGCCTCGCTGTCCTGCTGCGACGTCGAGTTCTTCTCCGACCCCGGTTTCTTCGCGCTCTCCGTCTCTGCATTACGCCAAGCATACAAAAAAGATTGCACCATTTCAGTTCACCGGATCATATGAACACAAAGTGACAAAACTAATTCACAAATTACACGATATATAAACATCTGAAAATTTTGAAGTTCGTCTGTGTGGCACCTGGATCAGAGCATTCTTGTTGAGATTGAGAGGAGGCTGGTGGCACAGGCTCAGACATCCTCGCTGCGTGCAGAGACAACGGCAGAAACGTGCGACATGTGTGTCAGTTTACTTCGTGCCTACGTGGCAACTACGAACGTAGCGGTACTGTCTACTGACCTGAGATGGGCACGGCCATGATTGGCTGCGGCAGCGTGGTGTGCTCGTCCGCGTCGTACCCGCCCTCGGCGAGCTCCATTTCCTCGCCGGAGTCGGGCGACATCTGCTTGGCGTTGGCGGCGCCGACGATGGCGTCGTAGACCTCCCGGTCGAACGACGACGGCAGCTGCCTCGCGCGCCGCTCCTCACCGCGCATGTCCCAGAACGACGTTTCGCACGGCTGCTGCTCTGCCGTCGCCTCGCCGGCTGCCGTGGCGGCGAGGTCGCTCTTCTTCTCCCAGGCGACGATCTTCTTGAGGTCCCAGGAGAGGTTGCCCCAGCGCTTGCGGCACTGCATGGGCCCGCGCTCCACGCCGTACCGCCGGCAGTAGGCCGACACCACCGCCCACTTGAGCCGCACTGGCTGTGCCGCCCGCTGCTCCGTCGCGCGCTTCGCCTGGATCAGCACCATCGTCTCGTGCCGCGTCCACCGCGGCAGCCGAGACCTCGGGGTCATCGCCATGGCGGCCGCCGGGGAGTCGCCGTTGGCAGACATCGTTGCTTACCGGGAAGGATGATTGATGAACGCACATCCAGGACTCGCCCGGATGGGATTTATCCTCTGTGTTTCTTTGGCAATTAAGATCGCCATATCAAAGGTTGCTTAATCTGAACGAGCAGGAATTGGCAAGAACTTAAACCCTGCATAGCTGACGCCATCTCATTGCACTTAATCCAAGAAGTTAATAAAACCAGTACCGTGGCTACTGCAGCTGGCACCAAAGCCAAAATCAGCAAGAATTTATTTATCCTTGCAAAGCTACAAATATCCTTATATTTTAGAACATAGATACCTACCAATGCCGCATATATCACAGATTTAATGGCATAAGACTGCCTGTGACAGGGTACAGCATAAATCTTGACAGACCAGGTTTACTCTGCCTTCTTGAATGCCGATCCAGCAATGACACAGGACAGCATACGAAATCATGGTACACTCATTTTACAGTTTTGACATCACAACTCAGCACTTAAACCACCACATGTTCCATACCAACATTTCAGAAAAACGAAAATATGCTGGACCAGGAAAAGAGATGTCTCAAAAGCAGAAGGCACAGCATGAAAAATGTGCAAGGATTGGTAAAAATTTCCATCACTTAATGGATAGCTCAGTTGTTCACAAAAGTTGTATCATTTGCTAGATATAATTAGCATGTCCAGAATGTAATGCAGCATGCCACCTAGACAAACTTCTTTTGCTAAATATAATTAGCATGTCCAGCATGTCATCTACGTTACCCAAAATGAGAATGCCCTTCTTTTGGCAATAATCATAAGATGTCTAGCTTGTCATATACACAGCAAGCATGGCCGCATTCATAATCCTAATACTACATATAATTTGGCTTCCTCCAAAGTCCGCATAGAAGAGCTCAGCTAGTAGAGTCTCTTCCGGCAATCTGGGGCACCGCAGTAGCATGGCAGCTCGATGATATCTCCAGCCGGGGAAATGACACTGTTCACGACATAGCCATAGTCATAGCAAAGCTCCTGCAATGCACACAAGAGTTGGAACTCAGAAGAAACAAGAGTTGTAACAGTAGAAAATTAAGAGATGCAACGAAAATCAACTCACCTGAAGTGGAAGTATAGTGTCAGCAGCAAAAAGCATCACCTTTGCCAGCTTCACGTCTTTGTGAGAGGTCAAGACAGACTGAACAAAACAGTTAGGGTTGCAGCTGTGGTTTATGAACCTTGCAAAATTTCCAACAGAGCCAGCATCAATGCAGTATTCGGGTGCAGGTGTTGCCTCAGAATCGTTCTCAGAGTGAAGAGAGTGCAGTTGCATATCGGATCCAGCCCTTTTCTGTGGAAGAGAGGAAACAAAACATTTACAAAACCACATTTTTTTCAAGTACAGGTGCAAATCAAGGAAATGCAAGTACGCAAGAAGTAAAGACACAAAACTTGAAGAGTGAAACAATTAGTACCTCACGTCCATCTAAACCTTTCATGGTTTGAAGACAGTCGATGTCGAATATGTAGTTGTTCTCTAGCAAACTCTCAACATCTTGAGACCTCCTTAACACACCCACGTACTCACAGATAGGGCCCCAGGGAGGATGGTGTCCCAAGACCTAACACCCCACCCTTTGGAAGCAGTCTTAAACACCTACAAATAAATTCAGCTCAATATAAAACTTGAGCCTGCATATCCTTCCTAGTAAAAAAGATTTGAGTTGGTGGTCAATCATTCACTTCTTTTCACATAGTTTTTTTTGGTTCAGTGGCATAGTACAGCGTCTTACTAGTTAATTAAATATCCTATAGCCATGGTTTACTACCGCAAAAGAAAAGTACAAAACCCCAACTATTGCCAACATTATCATCAACACTTATATCTATGATATTGCATTACTAGCAGCATTGCGCACACAGTTACACATACTACAGTTTCTGATAAGGTAGAAAGTAAAACAGATGGAACATTAAAAAGGTAAGAGCAAAATACGAACCTCTAGACGATGCTGCAAACCTTGTTGAGATGTTCTATTTACACAGTTACGGTTGCAGCTACAGTTAGGACCACACTCAAATACAACTGCTTTGGGCTCCACCAACCTAAAGAATGATCATTAGCTCACAGTGCGAGAAATGTTTTCCTTAAAGAAGGCATTTGGGTGTTACTCTTTACCTGCCAACATTCTTGAATGATACATAAGGTAGATCTGAACCATTGAGTTGAGCACATGAACAATTTTTGTTACTGGCACAATCTCCTTCACAGTCGCAGCCAGTACAATCTGATGGAATCTTGATGCCCTTGGAAATTTTTAGAGATTTGATGTACTTAAAATCTGCAGCGTTAACAGCGGTAAAACAAACAAAACATTTGGAACATGACACTGATAGAAGCAAACTAGGAAAACAAACAAAACATAATAAATTTATTGTAAATTGAAAACTGATGATGACTGTTTACAGCTGCTGGTTAGAAATATTTTCAAAATACCAAGGGAAAAATATCTGGTCCTAACCACAGTGTACTATACTGAAACTTAAAGATAACCAAAGAACCAAAATCATGAATTAGTAACATACCAGGTGGAGGTACAGGTGGATTGTCAACCAAATTACTGGCAGGAATTGGGAAATTCTCCTGGCCTCCAGAGATGTCATCAGAAACCAACCTATCAAATAAAAGGCAGCTCATGATTACTGTTATTTGGAGAATGCACGAACTAATTCTATTGGGTTACGTAGAACTAACAGGTCAGTGGAACAAATAGTTCAGCAGAGTGAGGATCCTTGATTTAGGAACACAAGAACTCCACCACAAACATATGAAATCAGCAAAGGAAAAACATGAAGGTTATGAGCTTGGAACTTGGGATCACATACCCTGGTAATTCAGAAATACTTCTGGGAGCTTCTGCTCGAGTGAATCGAACCTGTAGAAACAAATATGTTAATGAGTAAAAAAAACCCAACGGACAAAATAACCCAACGGTTACGAGGAAAAAATAACCCAACGGACAAAATATAACCAACAATATGTAAATATCCAGCATCAAAACAGAAACCATTAGTTCTTAGATCAGAACTTGTAGTGAGCACAGTAGAAGAAACCCAGCTTTTTGGTAGGTTCTCTATTACAAACATCTATATCACCAAAGCACCCATCTAATGCACCTTTGTAGACCAGCAGGATAGCTATGCACTTGACTAGTTGTATCATTGTATGCATTAACTTGCAAAATTGGTAGCATCAACTCATAATGTAATTTGTAAATCAGCAAGGACACATTTGAAAAAGGCTACAAAAAAACTTGAGTGGGAACAAGGGGGGATCGGTTATTATTCAATTAAAAGCATTGGACAATTGTTCTAACTACTAACAATTGAAGTGTTTTATCTATTCAATAGCTAACAGGTATAGAATGTTTACGCACATAGTCATATTTATTAAGTTTTCACACTCAAACTATTAACATGATATACTGCAAGTGTTTCAACAGTCAAAGGCGATACAAGAAACTTTGTAGCACTGGCACAATCTACAACGTTACTTCTATTTAGGTTTCTTCAAGCATATATACCTCAGAGGTTGTCAAAGACGGCTGACCCTCAAGCCTCTTCAATTTGTATTTGTACACGACATGTCCTTGTACTCCGTTCTGCACCCAGTCATGTACAACCTAAAGAATGAAAGCAGAGGGGAATATAGCCAATGAGAAGCCAACATAGGCACATAACACTAGCAAAACCTTTATAAACAATTCTATTTCTGGATACGGATTTGGATAATTTATGGATATCTTATCCTGTTTGTGGTAAAGGGTCAATGCAGATAGAATGACCCCAGCATTCATCAATGTGGTAATGTAGGTAATGAAACAAGCTAGTTCATTTAAATGATACCACCTCAATTCATAAAAAACATGATTTCTTCAAATATTGCAGTCAAACATTTAAAACTTTGACTAAAATAGTATCATTAGATTTAACAAGGAAAAAACATAATTTGTATACTAAAATACACATACAAAAAGAAAAGGTTACAGTAAAAAATACATATTGTAGACGTGCCTATATCTATTTACTACCTCCATCTCAAAATATAAGACATTTGGGTAGACAATTTTCACCTACCAAAAATTATTATATTTTGGGACAGATGAAGTATATTCTAATTGATGTACACACAGGGGTTTGGGTGGTATTAATAAAGCAGATCAAGTGAAGGTTAAGACCTTGTACAGGCCATCATAAGTGTAGACTTTGCCAGTGTAACTATTCTTTGCCACGTGACCTCGAATAACGCGTATGGATTACCATTATCCTTGCTATTCTGCAACACACCAATAAATAATCAAATGAATAATGTAAAATAGATCAACATTATGCTACTCATATAAATTAGGCATGATTCAAGCGGATTTTTTCTCCGAAAAATTTAAAGTAACCAAAACTCAGCATCTTAGAGGATTCAAGTTAGAAGATGACTAAATTATAACTGATAAACAAAAGAGGAACTAATCTACAATAACTGACCATGACAAGCATCAAGATTTATTCAAGGGATATGCAATAAATAAGAACCAGTAAAACTTACCTTCAAAGCCAAATTTCCACGTGCCAATTTTTGAGAACCAATTTGGCGATGGTTACCAAGCAAATCGTTTCCTCCTTGACCAGTATATATAATTTCATCAGCCTTGTCCAGATCATCTTCATATATCCCAGACATGACAATGCAAGTTGCCAAGGGAAAAGTTAAGTTCTCATTCCCCTTCTGCATAAATGCCAATTTAGTTAGTAAATAAGCAGTAACAAAGAAAAATAAAAGATGGATTCTTTTAGAAGCAAGGGCATGTACCAAGTTAGAGACAGCTGAGTGCTGTACTCTATACACGAACTAAAGTCGGCACTAAAGACAACTAACAGTGATGGAACAAAGAATTAGCCATACATACGTCTACTACATATAATGTATGGTAATTGCGGTAATCAATTTCTTGGGATATTCACAAGATTGTGTAGGATTGAGATCCTATGGAAATTTTCCTGCAGAAGCTTGTTTGTTTCATATTCCTGTACTTTTCCTATCCTGCGAATCAGAGGAGCCCTAAACAGGTAATCTCATAAGGGTGTGCGGACCGCCACCAACTCAGATCTCTACAAGAGTAAAGATATGTAACAGTTGGTATGGAAATGTTTTGTTTTTACCATATCTTTGTATTTCATTCCCATATAGTCAATTCCATTTAGCCAATGGCTGTGAATGCCCAAGACGACCATCTCCGCGCGGGAATAAAACTGATCACCAACATCGATCCCTATGAAGGAGAAAACATGGTATTGAGCATCCCAAAGGTAAGAAGGTAATATGGTGGATACTGAAACAAAACAGGGAGAAAAGGATGCTACTCACCAGGAATTCGACCAATCATCTTATCCTTATAAAGCACAGAGTTGTTTTCTTGCATCTAAGATTTTTAAAAGTACGACAAGTTCAGCCAAAATAAAGAGCTCAGGCAGGTTTGCACTATTCTCAGATAGCACTTCTGAAAAATGAAAGCAGAGAACAAGACAATACCCTTGTGATTGCTTTCAAGTCAGGTCGCTTTGATGGGCGTTTCTCTTTGACTTCATCTTCGCCGCCTTTCTTTCCACCCTTCTACATTTACAAGCACAAAAGATGTTCAAAAAAAATTGGGGCATTCACCGAAGGAACAGGAGTTATAGCACCAATAGAACGGGGCACGACACATATCAAGATAGAATTTGAACTGCACGAAAACCCATACCTTGTTTTTGCCAGCCTCAATCTCCTGTATCACAGCCTGTGCTCTTTTCTGCTCCTCCTGCACCCAGATAAGCACACAGTCAAAGTCGGCCAAAAGAAATTACAGTAAACTGACAAGAACAAAAAGATTCAGACACACAAGGCGACCTGGACAAGGTGGAGGTAGTGGCTGTTGAACGCCCGCAGGGTTTCCTTCACCCGCAGCTTGGCACTCTTCCCCTTTCCCAGGGCATCGTCCTCCGCAGCACCTCCGGCAAAATCAGCCACAGAAATCGGCTCAACCACCGGCATCGGCTTCCCCACCTTCGGCTCGGCCTTGACGGTCTTCCTGGCCACCTTCACCGCGACCTGCGCCTCCGCGGCCGGGTCCTGGTTCTCCTCCTCCCTCTTCTTCTTAGGGCGGCCCCGGCGGCCGGCGGTGGGCTGCTTGGGCTCCTCCCGCTCCGCGTAGGTCGGGGCGCGCGGCCTGTTGAGGCACCGCGCGCTGCGGCGCAGCGCGAGCGACGCCTCCATCTGCGGCGGCGGCGTGAGGGGGGTGGCGCCGACGAATACCGGGTCCGGCACCGCCGCCACCTCCATCACGGCGACCGAATCCGCCGCCTCCATCACCGGGAGGCCGACGAGCACTGCAGGCCAAAAAAAGCAGAGTATAATCAGCCACCGAACCCTTGTATATCAGCAGAAATTTCAGATACGAGAAACTTATACATCGCAATCTGCTGGAAATGGAGCGGAAATCAGTCGCAAAAACCCCAACAAAACCCTCAAAAAGCCCCCAAAAAGCAGCACCAGACGGACAGAAACCCCACCCTATCGACCGAAACCTTCGACTTTCCGCCCCCATTCGCACCTAGTGACGCAGCAACAACAACCTGAGATGGATAATCGGCGGAAAATCGACCATAAAATCAGGCACAAAAACCCCCCAAAAAATCAACACCAGGAGACCAAAATAGCCCCAAAGTACAGAACGAAGGCACCAAACTCCGCACCCAAACCACGTGGACAGGCGCGGCGCGACGAACACGAACCCGGTAGACGGAGCGGGACTCACCGATGGTGGCGGTGAAGAGCGAAGGGTGAAGCGGAGGGGAAGAGCCGGCGGAAACGGAGGAGGAACAGTAAGAGGAAGGGCAAAAGGAAGCGAGACGCGGAGCAGAGCAATATAGCCAGCTGCCGCTTCGCCTTTTCCGCGGTGCGATTTTACTACGCTAGCCCTCCTCGCACGTCCTATTTACCTATCTCTGCCATCGTCAAAGCAGGGGATGGGCGGGCGTGCGGCGCGGGTTTGAAATTTTTCGGGCAGGTGCGCGCAGAGGCATCGGACGGCTGAGGATTCGCCATTCGAACCGTGTGACCGTCCGATGGGGGGGGGGGGGGGGGGCAGTCAAATCAGCGCGCCAGTCTGCGCAGGATCTCAACGGGCCAATCTGAACACTTTCCTTCTTCGTGCCTCCTGCGGCCATAGGCTGTAGCTTCGCTGGGGGGCTTCAGGTTTCCATTTGCGTGTGTGCGTTACCTTCTCCCCGTGGGAACGCAGGTGCTGCTGCTGGGTGGTTTGAAATTTGAAATTTTGAAACGTTGTAGAGTGTTCTGGTGTGGTGGTTGTGCTCCTCTTTTGACAACGTTTGACAGGTCTCATAACAATTGTTAATATTCCAAAATAAAAGAACAATTGTTGAACACTGGAATTTGGTACAACAGTATCATCAGGTCTTCCCAAAAATAAGAATTTTTTTGTCACCAACAAAATGTGTACATCGAAATAAGTGCTGCCGCAGTGTAAAGCTGAACAGGTATGTGCATCGCTTACCGTGTCGATTTAGAAAACTACAAGTAAAGAAAGAGTATTGAATGTGCCAGTGGGTACCACTTTACCTATCTCTCTGCGTAGTGGACGCAGTGTGAAGGTTTTCTACATTAAGGCCCCATTTGGAACACAAGAAAACGCAGGAATAGGAAAAACATAAGAATTGAGATGTCATACCCAGCAACTCCTACGGGATTTCAAAACACAGGAAGAGAACATAGTAGCCGTTTGGATTGCAGGATAGGAAAAACATAGGAACTATTTTTAATTTGAGCAACTAGCCGTTGTCTTTCTTTTGGTTGAAATCAAAACTATTACCTTGATCAGCCATCTGAAAATCGCCCAAAATCGAGTTAGTATATTGAGTATTAATTACTAGACCATAAAAAATTGTTCTAATCACAGCACGAAAGAACAAAAAAAAACTGACAAAAAAATAGTGATCTAACTTAAAATATTCAGCGAAGCAATCACGGTGGATACATGGATCAATATCTATCCATGCATACACAAATACATCGATGATAGACATAAAGATTAAGCGGAAGATTTTATGGAACATGCTAACTGTCGGAGTAAAAAAACTGCCGGAGGTGGGTGCCAGGCTTGTCGCCGTTGCATACCTGTGCGCCTCGCCCGCCGCGCATAGTGGTGGCTGACCCTGGTCCAGTGGTCCGCTACCGGCTGTCCGCCGTCCGTCGTTCACCGGTTCTTGCCCCTGCTGTACTCGACGAAATCGCCGACCCGGTCGCTTGGCCGGCACCTTGCTGGCCTCTCCTTTCTGTGGTGTTGGTGCTAGTTTTACACGAAGACTGTGTATTTCCTGGGTGTTGGCTGGGCTCTTTACGCGGGCATTTTTGGCGCGCACAAGCGAGCGCAAGAGAATCTGGATGCGCCACAAAGCATCGTTCGCTGCAGGAAATTTTCCAATAGATTGGACTGGATTTTTCCTTTCATGTGAAACGTGAAGCGTAGGAACCGATTCCTACGAAACTCCTATTCCTATTCCCGCATTCCAAACGGCACAAAGGAAATATTTCCTACAGAATCCCTATCCTATGAAATTCCTACATAAACCATGTGTTCCAAACGGGCCCTAATTGTGTTATAGGGAATAACAAACCAAGTTTGTGCATGCTATTCTAGAAATTAAAGTTGGAGTGTAGGATGAAAAATTATATCGGTTACACGTAGATTAGTCAACGTCGTAGCATAAGGACACTACTTTTGTGAGCTGGTCCAAAAGCATTTATTGTATGCACAAGTAATATATGTGTATCTTAAACGGTGACTATGTATTCCAGCTGTATTTCACAGCCTTCCTCACTAACATCCAATCTGAGAATACAAATACAAACAAAATCACAAAAACTATTTCATCTTCAATAACTGGTAGTAAATTAGTTGAGTTGTCGTATTACCGTTATCTCTAAAAATAAGCAATATAAGTTTGAAAATAAGTAGGTGCCCCAAAGAAACTAAGGGCGTCTACAATGTAGAGAAACTGGGTCTTAAGGCTCACGTCATAGCGTTGCGGTCGAGCATTTGTGGAGAAATCGCAAGTTAATATTACCTTGAAACCTGGTCTTAGAATGTGTGGCCCATGGCTAAAAAAATAATAGACTCAGGTCTAAATAAAATAAAATATGCTCTGCCATTTTAGCACCCATGTGGGCCGCCTGCCAGGATATAAAAGGAGAGTGATAGAGAGAGAAAGAAAGAGAGTGGTATGTCATATAACGGTAAGCGGGCATGCCTGCCATTTGATTCCTTGGACTCTAGTCTAGAAAACACCTTACTTAGACTCACCCCTTACAATGTTTAGATCTGAATCGAGCATGAAAGAGTGCTCTTAGCCAAAGTAGGTTTTCGTCTTAATCGTCTCTTTTTTTTGCAACGCTGCACACACTCTTAGTGGTGCGACCCGTTCGTAGAGAATTAATAAGTCTTGTTTTCTCTCCTTTCTTTACTACACACTGAGGGTCTCTTTTATTCTTAGGATAGGAAAACATAGGAATAGGAAAATCGTAGGATTCCAATGTCATGTACACCCCAGTCCTATAGGATTTTTCATGCATCGAAGCTTCTTTAATTCCACCAAAGGAATTGTAAAACGAGCTTGAAGTAAATGTTAGAATTCTTATGGTAAGTAGTACAATGATTCCAGCAATTTTTTTCTATGTGATCCAATCCAACGAATCAAATGACTAAGATATGAAAATTTCCAATAGTATTCATTCCTCCACAAATCCTTTGCAATTCGTTTGAATCAAAGGAGCCCTAAGATCAGAAGGAATGTAAAAATGAGTGGTTGAGTTTGGTCTCATGTGTGAAGACTAGTCATCGAGTAACATAAAGGATATAGCTTGTGGGCTCCACCTTAAGACCTGTATGGTGTTTAAGCATTGTGAGGTCTCTTAAGACCCGTTGCTAGAATCCTTTTTGCCCTAAAAAACAGAATACGGAAAACAAAGCGTGATATGATAAGGTTCTAACGACGAGAGGATGGCATACAAATCCTTATTCCTAGTCTGGATTGCGTCACAAGGCTAAATAACTTGAACAATGTGGAATGTGGAGTATCTTGAGCGCCAAATAAAAAAGGTCGCATTTCATGGCTGCTAATGGTAGTTTGTATACCTTTTAGTGAGATTATTACAACACACAGCTGTAGAATGTAACCTTTCGCGCCTTCTGTAAAAATATGAAGAATTACTTGATCTATGTCTATCCCTTCCCCCCCCCCCCCTCTCTCATTTTGTTCTCATGATGTGTGGTTATCCATCCTCCTTTTTTATTTCTGGACTTAGTATGACAGTTAGATATTTATATTGGTGTCACATTTAGGCATTTATCTCGTGGAAGGGCGATGCTGCTCAGGTGGTTTGAATTTTTAAATTTACATCATTGTTTTGCCATGTATATTGGCTCCTCTTGAGAATTTTCATACTACTACGAATTGTCATAACTTTGACATATAAAAGTATCATGTCTCTCCGGATACTTTTTTTTAGAAAAGTTTGAATGTTAATCTATGCTTTATATGTATAAAGTGTGGTTACATTGATATGTGTGTTGTCGTAGTGTAAACTTGAATGGGTATGTGTATCGCATACCGTGCTGATGCAGGAAACTACAGAGACAAGGCATCCACTATGTTGATGCAATTGAAAGAAAATAACGATTTAGTGTGAATCTGTTGTAGTGTATGGAACCAGTATGAGCAGTAAAAGTGGGGCCCAACTGCTATAAAAAATCACTTTCCATTATCCATGCTTCAAGGCGATGCACATGGCTGCCCCCTTTTGGTGTTGTGTCAGGTTAAAATTTGTATTATAGAGCCATGAGTTGAACCAATATGTTCGATTTAAAAGCTTCAGACTAGTCATAGTGGGAGTAACATAGGTAGTATCATGCATGCCACGTTGGCAAAAAGATAACGTGTCACTGTAGTTAATGAGGAGAGAGATGGTAGTGGTATCATAGGTAGATACCGTAACATAACGGATTCCAAGACAAGATGTGTGTGCAACCTAATAAATAAACTAGCATATCATACCACAAATATGTTACTACCCACTATGGAACTAATAACATAGACTAGTATCATATGCATGATATTAGTGTATGATACTCCCCACATCGCTTACCGTGTCAATGCAAAAAAAACTACAATATAAGACTAATATGAGTGACAATGGTACCTCTCCATCTATCTTTGTGGCATGGTGTGTGCAGTGTGGAAGGTTGTCTACATTAATGGTGTTACAGGGAAAAACAAAACAAGTTTGTTCATGCTATTATGGCCTCAAAATTAAAGTTGAAGGTACCATGAAAAATTGTACCAGTCACACGTAAAGAAGCCAACGTCATCGTAGTGTAAGTACACTAGTAAAATTGTACTTTTATGAGTTGATTCGGGAGCACTTTTATTGGTGCATCTTAGTGTAAGTCATATTGGTGCATCTTAAACAACGACTATATATATTCCCGTTGTATTTTACAGCCTTCCTTGCTAACATACAATCTGAATACAAAACTTTTTATTGTCGTTATAACTAATAATAAATTTGTTCACTTGGCTCAAAAGAATATACTTAACTTTGAAAATAACCAGTATAAATTTATAAATAAGCAGGCACACCAACTGTATAAAAAACTCAAATTCCATGCAAGCACTCATGGGAAAAAAACAAGTGTGTCAGGATATGGTTTTAGCATCGAGAGGTTTGCATGGAAATTTTATTCCTCACTTGTTATTGCCTCACGAGGATCAAGAACACGAGCATTAAGAAGTGAGCTCAAATCACTTGGTTAGGAAAGTTGATGTACAACCAGCCACCCAACTTCAAAACCTTACAAACGCATATTTGGGTTCTTATTATAAAAAAAACAGATGTAGGGCTTCCCCTACCACATTCCTTTTAAAAAAACATGAGCATTGTGGTGTGTCTTTAGTGCCAATAAGAAATGTGCTGTCTCTCCCTCCCCATCTCCAACTGTTTTTTTTTTATGTGTGGTCCTCCATCCTCTTTTTTCTTGGATTCTGAAACTTGGTATCACAATTAAACATATTTCTCCGGCCATAATATTATATGGATTTAAATAAATTGATACCTCTTTGCCCTAATGGCCATCATTGTTACTAATCATATCTCAAGTGTGCATGCTACACACTATTATGGAATTTCAGTTTTGAGGGTAGCACTAAAAAATCGGTCATATACAAATAGTAATGTACTCCCTTCATCCCTATTAACATTGTGCACCATATTTCGAGGTTTAACCTTGAGAATAGTTTAGCCAAAAAATATGGTTATGTGCTATAGATAAATACGGTTGAATATATGCTTGTTTTGTTAAAAAAGTGGGTGCTCGTGTATATTGGTCATTTATTCATGATAATGGATTTATGTAACTCGAGCTACATGGAGCTCTTTTTTTTGAAAAATCGAAATCGACATTTTTAAGTTTCTAAAAATCGTGAAAAAATTCATGCAAATTTTCAACTTCAAATTTTATTGTATTTTGGGCTGCACAAAAAAGATAAACGGGTGGATCCGGGTGGTGAAGAATACATAGTTTTGAAAATTTGAAATTTCCTCCGATTTGTCTCTTTTGTACAGCCCAAAATATAACGAATTTGGAGTTGAAAATTTGCACGATAGTCGATCTTGACAATATCTACATCCGGGATTTCTTTCGCCATTTTTTTAAACTAAAAAGGTCAATTTCAAATTTTCAAAAAAGGGCTCCATTATAGGTTTTCGATGTCTTCATCCAATGCATGCAAAAAAACGGACGTGACACTGCAATAAATGATGAGAGAGAATATAGTGGTACTCTCTCCGTACCAAAGTATTAGGCACATTATTTTGTGTTGGTTTTTTATGCTTGATTTTGACTGCAATAATTTTTTTTGGTTTGAAACTCTTTCTCTAAAACTGCAAACATACAATTGTTTTGGCAGTATCATAGGTTTTGAGACAGCAAAGTTAGTTGGAGCCAAACAACGCAAACTTTATAATACCACAATATTTATAGAATTCTTTTATTCCCTAAATAATTTAAAAATACAGTGGAACCAAATACAATTCCATTACATAATTTTGAGAAACTAAAAAATATATAAGTTTAGAGGAATAAATAGTAGCAAATAAATCGCCGTGGGGATCGAACCCACGGCCACGTGAGCTAGGACGGCTCGTGTGCTCCAAATAAATAAGTTTGATTATACAACCAAAACTGTACGCATTTGCATTCGATTGACACAGCATGTGGCAGCGAGCAGAAACGCGCAAGAGAACCAGAGACTGATAAAATGCCATACATACCAAAGGCGAGAACGAACGTGCAAGTCCAGTTTCGTAGCTGAAAGATCACATCACCTCACCTATTCACCTGTCTTCCGAAGCTGTTCGTGGATGACGCGCGCGCAGGCATACGTCAAACATCGCTTCGACGTCGTATCACCATGTCTGCTTAACACTGGTCAAACCGTACGACGTCGTATCATCAACCAGTAGGAATGACCAAGTCTCCGTGCAGAAGAACGCACGGCATGGCATGCACTTGATTGAAGGCTTGCTGTCAAGTGCTACAGCATGTCCATCGAGGGCCCCTACGCTGGAACTACAGAAATTCGATTCTTTTTACTCCCGATTTTTCTGTCCCGGCCATCTCCGTCACCGAACTGCGGCGACTCGGCCAGGCCTTCTCGATTCTTCACCGTCCTGCACGCGCGTCGGTCGTCTCAGCCTCTGCACGTGGCGGCGCCGGCAGACCATATGCCGCCGCTTCAATTCCTCTCTGCCCCACCTCAATTGGCGGCGCCGGCGGACTCAGTACGCGATGTGACCAATCACCTCCTCCAGCTGCTTGGCGCTCGGCCGCCGGACCTGGCTATCGCATCACCTCACCTATTCGTGGATGACGCGCGCGCTGTATTTCCGGCGCAGGCATACGTCAAACATCGCTTCGACGTCGTATCACCATGTCTGCTTAACACTGGTCAAACCGTACGACGTCGCATCATCAACCAGTAGGAATGACGAAGTCTCCGTGCAGAAGAACGCACGGCATGGGGCAAAATCGACACTGTTGACCTCTGGACGAAAGTTTAACACAAAATGAACCTCGGCCGAAACTATTTCACGCTTCTGACCCTTTTGTGTAGCGCCTCACGATCGGGCGCTACACTGTGTAAGGCACTACACAGTGTAGCGCCTTACGATCAGGCTTTACACTGTGTAGCGCCTGATCGTAAGGGCGCTACACAGTGTAAGTGTAGCGCCCGATCGTGAGACGCTACCCAAAAGGGTTAGATGCGTGAAATAGTTTCGCGGCAGGTTCATTTTGTGTTGTAGTTTCGTCCAGAGGTCAAAAGTGTCCAAATTGCCACGGCATGGCCATGCACTTGATTGAAGGCTTGCTGTCAAGTGCTACAGCATGTCCATCGAGGGGCCGGCCCCTACGCTGGAACTACATAAATTCGACCATCTCTACAGTTTTCTGCTAAGCACGCATAGGCTCTTCTGCAGAAATGCGATTGCCATTTTCCATAGGAAAAAGTTCAAAACAAACCTTAAACTTGTAGGTGAAAGATAAATCGAACCCTAAACTTTGAATCCCGGAAATTGGCACTCTGAACTTGTCAATCCTGGTCTATTTTAAACCTTACACCTATTTTTTACGGCAGGGAATTTTTTTTTCTTTAATTGCTATGTCACTGACATCAATGGCCCGCTTGTCATATCTATCTTCAACCTTCTTTTTACTCCCGATTTTTCTGTCCCGGCCATCTCCGTCACCGAACTGCGGCGACTCGGCCAGGCCTTCTCAATTCTTCACCGTCCTGCACGCGCGTCGGCCGTCTCAGCCTCTGCACGTGGCGGCGCCGGCAGACCATATGCCGCCGCTTCATTTCCTCTCTGCCCCACCTCAATTGGCGGCGCCGGCGGACTCAGTACAAGATGTGACCAATCACCTCCTCCAGCTGCTCGGCGCTCGGCCGCCGCACCTGGCTATCGCGACGAGCGGCGCGTGGTTTAAATACAGAGGACACACTGGTTTCCTCCGACGCCTGGGTCACGGTGACGGCCGCCGTAATGAACGGGAACGGCATCCGTCCATGCGTGCAGAGCATGCTCGATTGATTTCCTGGCGATTGATTTTGATCCATTAAAGCTAACTACTAGATGGGCTTGCTCGTATTGCTTTACAATTTCGCGTGACAAGCTACCTAGATCGATTGATTGGAGGTGGTCGAGCTAGCTATCGTCCACAAGACGTAGAAAGGGGATGAATATGATATGCGGGCCCACAAAGTCAGTGAGAGTAACACGTTATTCCGGTTTGGATTGTATTATTTCCGGTGTGCCAAACATGTGTAGGGTCTGAAATAGACCGGGATTTGTAAGTTCAGAGTGTCAATTTATCTTTCGCCTACAAATTTAAGGTTTGTTTTGGACTTTTTCCTTTTCCATTATATAGTACATACTCCGATACACCACAGTGTGATCTGTAACTTCCGCCGCCGTTCACGCGCTGCACCGGCCGAAAAAACACACATGAAACTGAAGCAGTCCCAAGAACACTGCAAAACCAGGTAGTAACAGCGCGAGCTAGCTAGCTGCGTTACATCTACACGACTACACCGTCCTTAATTTGTCTCCGGAACCATCCTGAGCTCCTCCTAACTGAGAGGAACGGGAGTCAGCTTCCCGCCGTACATCTGAGGCATCTGGTTCTCGTCCAGCTCCTGCTTCAGCGTCTCCTCCAGGTTCTTGTCGTCGATGAACACGAACTGCATCGCGCAAACGACGATCAAGAGGAAAGAATCAACAACAGAGTTACAGAAATTTGAGAAATGGCCGGGATCGACCACTAAAACCGAGTTACAGTCACAGTCAGCGATCGACACACCTTGTCCTTGGTGTTGGCGTCGATGAAGGGCTGCACCAACTTCCAGGCCTTCAGGAACAGGTAGGGGACGTGGATCATGAGAGCCTTGCCCAGCCTCTCCGGGTAGTTGTTCTGCATGACCTCGATGGCCGCGATGTAGGCGCGGACGTCGCAGTTGGCGTACCCCCACCCCTTCAGGTCTATGATGCACAAAAACTTCTCCTGCCCTCGAGGGATCCTGCAACAAATTCAGTTACTCAATAAGTACGTCGTGCCGAATTAAGTTCACCTAGCTATACAAAGATCTTGTTGATATATACCTGGCACAGATGCTGTCCAGCAGATACACCACAAATCCTGCACAAAGATATTTCGAAGAAAATGATAAATATTCAACAGTAGTATCACCATCATATTCTGTTATGGTTAGGACTCAGTATCATGATAGTAAATTTGAGCTCGATGCGCCGGTCGTGTTACGTACGCTTGAAGGCGGCCATGTCGCGGTTGGCGGAGTAGTGCCTGTTGGCGAAGACGAGCATGACGGGGCGGCCGCCGCGGTCGACGCCAGCCATGGAGACCTTCCGGGCGTCAAGGTCCGACCGCACCAGCTCCGCCGGCATCATGCCGCCGCCCGGCACGGCCTCCTTCCTCCACGCCACAGACATGAGGAGCATCGCCGACGCCTTGCCCACGTCGAGGTCGCGCGCGCGCAGGAACCTCCGCAGCGTCAGGTTGTCCACCTCCTGCATGTACGCCACGTCAGCGTTGTCAGCCTCGTCGCCCACGCGGTACAGTTCTTTTCTGATCGAAAATAAATTAGTACTGAATTACTCTGGCTGTCCCATGTGCCAATGGGATTCGATCATATTCGATTCCAATACACACGCGTATCATAGTGACTGATATGACTGGATAGAAAATATAGAGTAGGGCGCCACATGTATGCTTTACGTCTTTGCTAGCTAATGTAGCATAATATATACGATTATTTAGTCAACGATCCGTTGTATGCTTGCTTAATTAATCGTTGTGAATGATAGACAAATATTAAGTCGCCTATGCTGCTTCACGTGGCCGCGACTTTGCTAGCTAGAGTTGAAGTGGTGCTATGGTAGAAGTAGTACACCTGTTGTGGCATAATATATCGGATTAATTATTCGGTCAACCGTCATCTTTGTAAGACAAGTCCCTATCAGCGAGTTTAATATTCCAACAGCTGCTAAAGATTTTAACGACTGGACAGTGATAGCTCTATATGTATTATTGAACAGATTAAAAGGGACGGGTCACCGGCCATATATAACGTAATATTATATACTAATAAAATCTGTTCTGTGTGCTCCCAAAGATCAGGAGAAGGAGCAGAGGAGCTAAGAATCAATAATTAGATCTAGCTAACAGATAAAGCAGATAACGAGAACACGGGGACCATCGACTGGCTGCACATCCATCGATCAGTGAGACAATCATATGACGCATCCCTCGGTGGGAAGAGGATCTACGGCGACTATGAGGACGAAGAATGAATTGTAGAGGAAGAAGAACGTACCTTGGCATGCGTGTCCTTGGCTCCCGCCATGGCCTTCAGCTCGGCGACCTTGAGCCACTCCCCTTCCCCTGCATCCCTGCTCCTCTTACGCCGCTAGTCATCTCCTCCTGCTCCTTCTCCTCCTCCAAGAGGCAGTCAAGGCCGGCGTGCAGCCTACTGGTACGGTGAGTACCGGGAGCGCGGAGGGAAGAAAGATGGTGGGTGTCTGGTCTCCGGCTGCTGCGGGGGAGGAGGACAGACCAGTGGAATATAAAGCGAGAGGTTTCCAGGGATCCTTCGCTTCTTCTCCTTGTCCTGACGTGGATTTGCATTTGTTTTTTTGCGTTTTTTTTCTTCAGTCAGCACACGTGATAATTCCAACGACTTATACTTCTCGCTTCTATTTTCTCCCGTTTTATTGCCTTCTCAGCAGTCAGCACAGGTTTTCTGTGCCAGATGTCTGGCCAACATTTTGGTCACGATTTTCTTCGTCCATGATTGGGTTTATGTGACGCATCGAATACCTTGTTTGAGTGATTTTGTTCCAAATGCGCCGATCTACTCATTTTCTTTAAACCGACTACAATTGTTTACATAAATAAATATCAAAATATACTTTGTTTAGCTGTTAACAACCTCCGTCCCGACAAGGCTGGCCCGTCTGTCAAGTGTACAAGGATGAGTGAGTTAGGCCTTGTTTACTCCAAGAGTTTTTTAGGGAATGGGAAGAGTGGGATGAGAGGGGATTTGGTGAAGACCCAATCCCCACAAATCTCCACAAATACTCTTCTCTTACAATACACTAGCATGGACTAGAGTTTTTGTGTTAGGCAAAAATGAGATGGTTGGTAGGGGATATTTGGGGATTTTCCCCTCTCATCCCCTAAAATACACTAGAAGTAAACAGACTAGTGTGGATTTTCCGGGATCCGGGATAATCCCCTCCCATCCCCTAAAATACACTAGAGGTAAACAATGCCTTAAGGTGTTGAATTATCAGAAATTCACTTTGGCTCCCAAGCTCAGATGCTCCTGGTATATTAAACAAAATTTAAAAAATAGTAAAACGTTTCCAAAAATTCTGAAATTTTTGGGTGACGAACATATACATATTTTTTAAATATGTGCCAAGTTTCGTGGCGAAATGACATTCCGTATTCCCTGTACAAAAAAGACAAATCAGTGGTCGAAATGCAATTTCAAAAACATACTTTTTTAGCACTGATTTTGTTATTTTTTTCATAGAGAAGTACGCATGACATTTCATCACGAAATTTGACACGTACTAAAAAAACATGTATATGTTCGTCACCAAAAAATTTCAGAATTTTTGGAAAAGTTTTACTATTTTTTAAATTTTGTTTAATATAACAGGAGCATATGAGCTTGGGAGCCAAAACGCCTCTCCCTTCAATTATTTAGTTTACCGAGGAATAACATTGGTCTAACGGATGCCAATTTTAGAACGATGCAATTCCATTATTTAGTTTAAGCACGAATTTTGTTTTTCAGAAAATAATATGGAGGAGCAAGGACTCGGCCTAAAGTTTAACTTGAAATTTTGAAAAACTTTTAAGGAAACAGTAAACTCAGCTTGAATTAAAATTGCAAGGTGAAGTTATACAATGTAAAATACAATATAACCAACGAAGAGAGGGACTGGAGTTGAATTTAAATTAAATTTGTTTGAAATTGTTAATAATCGCTTTATTAAGGCCTTGTTTGGTATCAGTGTTTTAAGAAATTAGTACATAGATTAAATGGAGATAGGGGCAAAACATTTTTTTTTAACAAAACACAGTACAACGCAGGCGCTCATATACACGCGCACACACTTTTTGCAAATAAGTATCACTTAATTCTTCAAGTAGTTGCAACAACGTCTCTGACACATCATCCTAGTTATTTGACATGTATATCTGACAGTCAAGCAAAACTCATCAACACGGGGAAAAGGTTAGACAAAGATGAGTTTGAACCTTTTGCCTTTGTTATCTGATTCATAATAAACTCTTAGGGAGTAACACATATTTTGATAAAAAACACAAACAAACTGGCCCATCAAATGCGCCATCTATTTGAGCCACACCATCACTTCCCTCAAGAAGCAACATTAAAATAAAATGATACCATCACGTATACAAGAACAACTGTAGAAGAAAAAACAACCAATTTAGAGGACATGTGCTTCTGATCATTGACTCAGAGAGCACATGCAGTTTTCTTAATGCATCCATGCTTGGTCAACTTCAGTATCCAGTTCATAAAATAAAGACAATTTCTGTCAAACTAGCGAACAATGAAGAAATTCATTCTGACCAAATGGTGTCGCACCTATCGTGGATCCACGAGATTTCCCATACATCAATGTGAGTTATACCAATGGGTGCATATGATGGCATCCTTTTCTTTGATTGGCTCAAGAAACACAGCCCAATCAAAGGTCATTGGGTGCAGAAAACCATCATAAGAGCAAGTACAACAAGATCCAGTCAGCAGGCTATAAGGATTTAAATATTATATTTATGCTTACATGGAGGAGAGAGAGTAGGAGAGAGTGGAAGCGGGCTCTCATGCAAGAGCCAGCTGTAGCACGTGCTCCTAGGCACTTTGTGAGAGTGGAAGGTGGGCCAAGTATGAATAGAGTAGTTCATATTTATAGCCAACTATTGTAATTATTGGCTATTAGGTTGACTATAGATGACATGGCACCATCTTATAGCCAACAGTCGGCTATACTATTGTACTTGCTCTAATCACAAACATGGGCAACCGAGTGACTTTGCAGGGGTGCAACCGAGTACTAGTTGTACAATTGATCAAATGGTGGAAGAGCATGTGGGCTGTCGCGGTGGTACACCAAGATTTTTTTTTCCAGTTTACACGCCCTCTACACAACCTAAAGTGCAATCAGTTTTTTTCAGTTTTGTGGATGTCTTCGCAGAACCAACGACTCTGCCTCCTTCGTGTCCGTATCTGGATGGGAATGGGAGGACCTGGCCCTGGCCTTGGACCCGGCCCCGTGGCCTCGAGGCCAATTTTAGAGGCCGTGGGTCGGCCCATTCGAAAAAACGTGGGTGGCCTCGCTGCCCGTTGGGCATCTCGGGTCGACCCGAAATCACAGTTCTTCTCTATCGCCGCACACCGCACCAGACGAGGGGAATCCATGGCGACCACCAGAAGGCCCTGGACCTCGCCCTCGAGGCCCTCCGGCCGCTGCAGGGAGGCCCACGGTGGCTGGTACCTCCCCGTCGCGCGCGCCCTTCGCCTCGCCAGCGCCGCGGCTGAGGCGATGCCGCCGCCGTGCACACCAAGACGACCATGGGCCACCGGTGGGACGCAGTGGCCGACCAGAGCCGCGCCCTGGAGCTCGTGGCCGAGGCGACGCCGCCGCCATGCGCACCAAGACGGCCATGGGGCGCCGGTGGGACGCGGTGGCCGACCAGCGCCGCGCCCTGGAGCTCGCGGCCGAGGCGACGCCGCCGCCGTGCGCACCAAGACGGCCATGGGCCGCCGGTGGGACGCGGTGGCCAACCAGCGCCGCGCCCAGGAGCTCGAGACCCCGTACCTTGAGCAAAGCGGCAGGGATCTGGGCGACGACCGCATCTAGATCCTGGTCTATATGTAACTGGTAACTAGGCTGTCACCGCTTTGATGACTCCTGGTCTATATTTAATTGAAAATCTACACCGTAGGGGTTTCCCCTACGGTAATGCGCTTCAAAATCTGGGCGACGACGCCGAGACCTACGGGGCAGCGGACGGCGGACGGTGCAGCAGTGAGCCGACCAAGGGATGATGGATCTATTCTATAGGGCGGCGGCGCAGCAGCAGGGTGGCTCGCCGGAGTTGATCTATAGTGTGGCGGTGAGCCTGGGATGCCGCCGGCGCAACAAAGACTAATGGCGGCGGCCAAGCACACGCGCATCGACGAAACTGTGATATCGAATCCTCCGAGTTAGCGACGTGGGTCGACCCGCGAGACCCATTGGGTTATGCAGAGCCGGCCTCACTGGCCCAATTACAGTATGGGACCGACCCAACAGCCCCAATGGCCTTGTTTTTTTGGGCCGGGTCAGTGACCCGGCGGGTCGACCCGGCCCATTCCCATCATGATGTCCGTACGACTATGCCATTACTTTTGAAGTATGAGGCAAGACCTTTTAACACTCGGCCATACGTATATTCTCCGGAACACAAAACAAGGAGATTGGAAAACAAGTACGACAAATGCTCAAAGCTGGGATAATAACACCAGGCATGTCCCCCTTTGCCTCGCCGGTCCTCCGAGGGATGTCTCCTGACTGCTTGCATTGACAAGGCGGATCTACACCCTGGGCCACCCAGGCCGTGGCTTGGGGCGTATGCGTGGCATGCAGGTTACTGTGCTAGCTATAGTCTGTTGAAGGTGACTTGGGCATTATGTCGTACCGGATCCGCGACTGACTACCAATGCAAAAATCAGCTCATTGTGAAGACTTTGTTCACAATGCCCGTGATTGATGAGTTATTAGATAACCTTGTTGGAGCGAAGGTATTTTTGAAACTCGATTTGCGCATGGGCCATCACCAAATACGTATGTCTCCTCAAGAGAACATTTAAAACGCACAGTAACAGTACCAATTTAAGGTCATGCCTTTCGTGCCGTGCAATGCACCATCCTTAATTTGTTGCACTGCTACACCACAACAGAGAAGATCAATTGATATCCTCTCTGAAACCCTCAAGTCCTAACTAAGGGGAACAACAGTCAGCTTCCCGCCGTACATCTCAGGGACCTGGCTTTCGTCCAACTCCCGCGCAGGGTCTCCTCCAGGTTCTTGTCATCGATGAACACGAACTGCATCGACGATCAAGAAGACTGAATCAATAAAAGGATTAAAACAAAGTGCGAAAGCGATCGAGCAATAAGCTACTCCCTCCGTTGCAAATTATGAACTGTTTTGAATATTTCAATGTGGAGTTGTGGACTACGTACGAACTAAAATGACTGAACCTACATGCAACCTAAAATATCTTATAATTCGGAACAAAGTGAGTAGCAAACACCTTGTCCTTGGTGTTGGCGTCGATGAAGGGCTGCACCATTTTCCAGGCCTTCATGAACAGGTATGGCACATGGATCATGATCGCCTTTCCCAGCCTCTCCGGGTAGTAGTTCTGCATGATCTCGATGGCCGCGATGTAGGCGCGCACGTCGCAGTTGGCGTACCCCCACCCCTTCAGGTCCACGATGCACATAAACTTCTCCTGCCCCCGAGGGATCCTGCAACAAATTCAGTTATTCAGTACGTCATGCCAAATTAAGTTATGCTGGCCACAAAAATTGTGTTGATATACCTGGCACAAATGCTGTCTAGCAGATACACCACAAATCCTGCACCAAGATATTTCGAAGAAAATGGTCAATTACTATCATCATCAAATTTTGCTATGGTTAGTATAGTCAATATATTAAGCGAGTAAATGTAAAGCTCGATGTGCCGGTTGTGTACGTACGCTTGAAGGTGGCCATGTCGCGGTTGGCAGAGAAGTGCCTGGCTGGGAACGAGAGCATGACTGGGCGGCCGGCGCGGTCGACGCCGGCCATGGAGATCTTCTCGGCGGCGAGGTGCACCCGCACCATCTCTGCCGGTACCCCGGCGCCGCCCGGCAAGGCCTCCCGCCTCCACGCCAGGAACTTGAGGAGCATCGCGGAGGCCTTGTCCACGTCCTGGCCGCGGGCTCGCAGGAACCTCCGAAGCGTCAGGTTGTCCACCTCCTGCTCGTACGCCATGTCACCGTCGTCAGCCTCATCGCGCACGATTATTTATGATCGAAAATAAATTACTGAATTCCTCTGGCTGTCCCATGTGCCAATGGGATTCGATCAAATTCGATCCGTTGTATGCTAGCTTATCATAGGGAATGATATGATAAAAAAATATTAGGGCGCCCCAACGTGGCCACGGCTTTGCTAGCTAGAGCCCAGAAGGTGAACAAGTGGTGGTACACATGTTCTATCCCCATCACATGTACTTGTTGCATTCGGTCAACGATCAGCTTGTTGTTGACAGTTTAAAAAAAAATCAGCTTGTTAAGATGTCCCTATCAGCGACCTTAATATACCAACAGCTGCTAAAGATTTTAACTAGTGAGTGTATTATTGGCAAAATTAAAGGGACGGGTCACCGGCCATACGGCATATACTGAATACTAACACAATTTTGTTCTGTGTGCTCCCAAAGATCAGGAAGAAGCAGAGTAGCTAGCTCACTAATCCGGGGACTATTGACTAGTTGCACATCGATCGATCACCGGTGAGATAGTACAAATCCGTCAAGCATATGCATCGACAGATCATTTTCCAAAAGGAAGACGAAGAAGACGACAACGGCGAAGAATGAATCGATCGACGAATTATCGAAAGAATGTACCTTGGCATGCGGGTCCTTGGCTCCCGCCATGGCCTTCAGCTCGGCGACCTTGAGCCACTCCCCTTCCCCTGCATCCCCTGCTCCTCTTACGCCGCTCGCCATCGCCTCCCGACCTGCTCCTTCTTCTTCTCTCCTCGTCTTAGAGGCAGTCAAGGCCGGCGCGCAGCCTACTGGTACGGTGAGTAGCGGGAGCGCAGAGGGGAGAAAGATGGTTGGTGTCTGGTCTTCGGCTGCCGGGGAGGAAGACAGAGATTACTAGGCTGTGTGCACAATCATGACTATATGTTCTGTGTTAGGGAGGGAGACGGGTTTTTGTCAAAAAAAAAAAAAGGGAGGGAGACGGGTGGAATATAAGCGAGAGGTTTTCCGAGACAAGAGGCTCGAGAGCCCAGCTTTGAATTAAGTAAGTCACATATCGCAGTGTTTACAACAAAATAGAAACATGCACAAAGAAACAAGTCGTAGCTCGAGCAACGGCGCGGCCCTTCCCCGCTCTCTCCTCGTCCCCCTTCCCGCCTCTCCCCTCCCGCCGTCGTCGGCGCGAGCCGCCGAGCGAGGCTCGGGCGGTGCCGGCGGCGGCGGCTGTCCATTCCCCGCGCACGGAGGAGGTCACGCGGGGCGGCGAATCTCCGGCGGCGGTGCGCTTAGGGAGGCGGTGGTTCAGAACTCCCCGAGTGGAGCTGGTGCAGCGGCGCCGACGTGGTGCGGCGTCCTGCCTCCCGCCCAGATCTGAGCCCGTTGGGCCCCATCTGGGCTAGGGCGGGCCGGGGCGCCTGCGACGGTGGCGACGGCGACGATGCGGGTGTAGGGGACGGCGGCGCTGCGGCCTGCCTGTTGCAGCAGAGTTGCTGGAACTTTACGGGCCTTTTTAGGCCCGGCCGGGCCAGCGTGGGCCTGGTTTGCTCCGGCGGCTCTGTCCGGTCGACTACCGCCTCTCGGTGGTGGAGGTTGTTCCCTCCCGCGGGTCTGCGATGCTGCTGTCCCTCATTCTGGCGATGTCGTATGCTCCGTCTTGCAGGCCGTGGGCTAGTGTTCATGAAGAGACGACGATGCTGACGCCAATATCGTGGTGGCGCATGCTGGTGGGCGAGAAGCGGGTGGTGGTGTTCCGGTTGCGTCCAGGTGGTTTTGTGACTGGGTCGGGAGAAATCTTTGTCGGCTCGTCCGACACCGACGCGTGGCGTCATCGGGTGGCGCCATTCCTTGTTGGAGAGCGTCGTGGGTAGCCCAGTTCACTTGACTCTGAGTGTCGGGGGAAACCTTAGGAACCAGTGCGCTGGTCCGGGCAGCGACGTCGTGTCGACGGTGCTCCTCCTGGAGATGCTGCTTGGCATTGGACGCATCGGAGTGCTGGGAGCGTGGGAGACAAAATCGGAGGGTGCAGTGGTTGCGGGTCATCTTTGTTTTGTCGATTCGCCATGTCCTTCGTTTCTTTTTTCCTTTGGGTATTGTGTTTGCTGCTGCCCTAGCATGTGTGGTGTTGCGTTTGTATTCGAAGTTGTACGGTGGTCGTTGCTTTATTTATAAAGCGGGACGCAAGCCTATTTCGTGGACAAGGCTGTCCCGTATGTCAATTGTACACGGATGAGTGAGATAAGGTGTTCAATTATTTAGTTTGTTGAGGAATAACATTTGCCTAACAAATACCAATATTAGAATGATACAACCCAGTTATTTAGTTTAAGGAGGATATATGTTTAAAAAAATTACATAGAGGAGAAAGGACACGGCCTCAAGTTAACTTGAAATTTTGAAGAACCGTAAAGCAAATAGTGAAGTCGGTTTAAATTAAAATTGCAAGGTGAAATTATGTGATGTAAATTACAATATAAGGCGCCTTGTTTAAATGAAGAGTGGGACTCGAGTTGAAGTTAAATTAAATTTATAAAGTAGATTTTAACAAAAAGAGGAACCACAGTTGAAGTTAAATTAAATTTATTGGAAATTCTAATAGTCTCTTAGTTAAGGACGTGTTTACCGCAAGTTGAGGCACAACCTTCAGATTCTCCTTTTTGGAAGGATTAATGCGAGTTAAAAAGGATTTCTTTGATAGAGTTTCTTTCAAAGTGGGCAATGGGCAAACTATAAGGTTTTGGGAGGATACGTGGTTAGGTAATTCCCCTTAAAAGATCAATATCCTGTGTTATACAATATTGTGCAGCAACAAAATGTTTCGGTGTGTGATGTGCTGCATAATGCGCCCCCTGTAAACATCGGGTTTAGGAGGGCTATTGTTGGGAATAAGTGGGAGATGTGGTCTCATCTTTGCCTTAGGCTCATGCAAGTTACGCTGTCTGATGCTCTGATTGTTTGTACTAGAAATTGACGCAGAATGGTCTTTTTACAATTAAATCTATGTATGAGGATCTTATGAATGGTCATACTAGATTTTTGCAAAAGTATCTTTGGAAAATTAAAATGCCTTTGAAAATAAAAGTATTTATGTGGTCCTTCATAGAAAAGTCTTGCTTACGAAAGATAATCTTGCTAGGAAGAATTGGCATGGTTGTTCGCGATGTTCCTTTTGTGGGTCTCCCGAGACAGTAGAACATTTATTTATCTCGTGCCCGTTTGCTAAACTTGTGTGGCGTGTGGTGTTCTGTACCTACAATATCCCCCTCCTACCAATGTCAAAAATATGTTTGGGAATTGGTTGAATGGAATGGACAAAAAGACCAAAAATAGGATTCGGATTGGCGTTTCGGCCATTTGTTGGTCTATATGGAATTGTAGGAATAATATTGTGTTTAACAGGAAGGAAAATTTTCATATCTTACAGGTTATTCACTCGGCGGTGCACTGGATCCAGCTATGGGCTTCCCTGCTTCCTTCGATTCAGCGGGACCTTATGGTGGTTGGGTGCACGCGAGTCCTGTCGGTGGCACGGGAGTTTTTCTCCCGACATACGTGGCAACATATTAGTCGACTTCAGTAGTTGAGTTCGTTTCGTTTTGTCGGATTAGGCATGTCTCAATCCTTTGTGGTTATTGAGATGTAAACGTGATTTATACTCTTACACTTGGTAATAAATGGCTGTGTGCATCACTCGATGCAGAAGCCGGGACTACCATTGTAAAAAAAAGTTACGGACGTGTTTGTATTAGTGATTTTAGGGATTAGTGGGAATAATCTCCACATGAATCCGGTGACACTAGTACACAATGATATATTATGGACACCCTTATATGGAAACGACACGAGTTTGACAACGGAAAGAGAGCCCCGCGAGGGCTAGCCTCGCGCGATTAGCGACACATCATCAACGGTTGCGCATATTTCTCCATTCCTAATATATTGCCAACGGTCCCGAAACTACCTCTTTTTCCAAATTTGTGCTCATCGTAAACGGAGCTTGACGGATGTCTGTTACCAAGGTGAAAACCCAGTAAGACCACAAGGTGGCGCGACTATAAGATCGACCCCCCACTCCTGTCTCACAGACAAGGTCACGGCATCCCTCCGTGAGGCGACGTGCATCAGCCGGCAGCGCGTCCCCGTGTCCCCCATCCCTCGCTCCAGCCAGGCGCGTACGGAGGAGATCCTTCGCCGGCGTAGCTTCCTGCCGCCCGACCTCCTCCACGACCCCGCGTACGCCCTCAACTCACCGTTGTGGGACCGGTGGTAATAGGTCGAGCACGACCAGCGGCGGTGCTCCTACTTCGCGGCGGTGGCACCAGCTAGGTATGAGGAGGAACCCGCACTCGTCGGCATGGAGGACGACGAGGACTATGACCTCGACGAGTCGTCAAGCAGGAGGCCGAGGAGGCTCCCCAACTGGGCGGCCTATCGTGGCGCCCAGCCCGCGTCGGCCGTCAATGACGACGCCGAGGACGCCGACCTCCAGATCGACATCGACGCCTCCAACTTGGAGGAGCTCGCGATGTGGCCGAAGATTGGGATGGCGCTCCGCGCGTCCGCGGAGGAGGCGACACAGCGAGCCTGCGAGGAGAAGAAGGCGATGGTCAGTGGCAGGTGTCGTGGTCACCGTGGCAGAACTGCGAGGCCCTGCATGCCTGGGCGCCCACACCGGCGTGGTCACATGCTCTGGAGGTGCCACAGATGTCTCCACCGGCGCACGCCTCCGCCATATGTCATCCTCTCCGACGACGACAACGAGTAGGCGGCCACGGCGATGTAGTGGTCGCGGCGGCGCCGCCCATCCCCACCATAGACCCACTAGTATAGGTTTTCTTTTTAAATGTAATATTTTGGGCCACTGGCCCGTGGGGTCCTAATATGTAATCTGTACTATAAAATTGAAACAGGTGGTGATGGTACGATTGCCAGGATCAATAAGTCGCGTGTACTCCGATTAGTACACGATTTGGCACATACTATCAGAAGAAACCCTCAATTGGTTTAGGCAACTCCCAAGGGCGGACCCGGGGGAAAATGGGACTGGAGGCATCCATGTACAGAAAAATCACCAACATTTTTTTTTGTGAAAAAAAATCACCAGAACGTAACTACACAAAGCATAAATGTGTCCAAATATGATATATATATAGAAGTTTTCTCATAATTAACAAAACACTTCATCCAATAGCAATATGCCAATATGACAAGTTTACTAATAAAGCGTACACAGGTGATAAAGGTAGAAAACGTGTAAGAAATAAACCATTACATTTTCCCACGGCGATTTTTTTTATGAAAACGATCAACGATCGCTTCATTGGTAATTGTGTCCAGCAATGCCTTTTCCACATAACAAGTGAGGCTATTGCTTAAATAATCATCCCCAATTTTGTTACATAAAGCGTTCTTCACAATCTTCATAGCTGAAAAGCATCTCTCTACGGTGGCAGTGGCAACAGGAAGAGTTAGTACTAACTTCAAAAGTTGAAATACCAACGGATAGGAGAGATGCTTCCTTGTATCAACCATGAGTTTAGCCAAATCACCAAAACTGTCCAGGCTAGAAAACCTTGTATCATGGAGTACATTATCTATATAGAGGGAAAATTCATGCTCAAGGGTCACCATATCATTGTGATTAAAGTCATCAGGATAAAACTTAGCCAGCTGCACCAACTTTTCCTTATCAAATTGACAAAATAGATCACTTGGACTCAAAGCAGACATACATCGAAGCAGCTCAGAATTTAACTCGTTGAATCTATTATTAAACTCTTCTCCTAACTGATCCAGAACAACAAAGAAACAGTCAACACGGTAATGATGTTCATTGTTAATCATGCTGGTTTTTTATTGAAATACCTCTCCATTATTTTCTTTCTTCCCTGCTGAAAGAACGAGGATGTCGCCTAGAGGGGGGGTGAATAGGCGTTTTAAAATAATTACGGTTTAGGCTTGAATAAATGCGGAATAAAACTAGCGTTTAATTTATCAAGCACAAAACCTAAACGAGCTAGGTTCACCTATGTGCACCAACAACTTATGCTAAGCAAGATTAACAACTATGTGATAGCAATATAGATAACTTCAAGCTCGATGGCTATCACAAAGGTAAATGCATAAGTAAAGGTTTGGGTATAGAAGTAACCGCAAAGTGGACACGAGGAGATGTTTCCCGTAGTTCCTTCCCAATGGAAGTACGTCTACGTTGGAGGGGTGTGGAGACTCCTAGGCACTCCAATAGCACCGATGTGCTCACCCTATTCTCCGTGAGCTTTACCCGTGAGGGATTGGCTCGTTCCACTATGAGGTCGACTTGAAGGCGTTGACCAAACCGATACACAAAGGTCGGGGAACTCCACAATGAGTTGGAGCCTCCCAACAATGTCCCGGACCGCCTCGTAACAAGTTGAGGCTTCCGAAACTCACAAAGGCCTCCTAGGGTTACAACTAACCCACGAGGCAACGAGAACCACAAAGAGTAATGAGCTTCTCAAACTTCACTTCCACGTATCACCGTGGAGAACTCAAACGATGCACTAATGCAATGGCAAGAACACACAAAGTGCTCAAAGCAATTCACTCTCAAATCCCACCAAAGCAACTAATGCTATGGAGGAAGATGAGAGGAAGAGCAAGGAAGCAACAAATGAATCCCAAGATCTAGATCCAATATGCTCCCCTCACTTAGAGGAGAGATTGATTGGTGGAGTGGTGAATCTAGATCTCCTCTCTTGTTTCCCTCAAGAATGAGAAAGAATCATTGGAGGGATTGAGAGAAAGCAAGCTTTTTGGAGAACAACAATGGAGAGCAAACTTGCAAGAAGAGTTGGGGAACCATTGGGGAAGAAGACCCCTTAAAAAGGTTCCCCACGAATCCAACCGTTGGGCAACAGAAACCCGTGCCAGCGGTAGTACCGCTGGGAAAGGCGGTACTACCGCTGGTTCTTCATCCCAGCCTCCTGGCCAGTCAACGACCGGCCTTCAGCCTCTCCGAACCCACGCCCCCGGTACCGGTTGGTACCGCCGGTGGTACCACTGGCGGTACCGGAAGAAAGCTCCGAACACCGAAACAGCGGTACCCGCAGCGGTACCGCTTCAGCAGCTCGCCGCAAGGGAACTGGCGGTAGTACCGCCTATCCCAGCGGTACTACCGCCGCCAGGCAAAACAACAGCAAAAAGAGCGAACACCAAAACGGCAACAACTTTTGCATGGAAGCTCCAAATTAGGTGAAACCAATTTTGATGGAAAGGTAACGACAAGGAGAAGGCCTTAAAAAAGTGGAAATATTAAGAACCATAAATAGAGTCAAGTTGACACACATGGGAAGGTGTGGAACTTTCCTCATGGATAAACCGATAATATTTCCAACACGAAAACGCAACAAGTTTTCCAAAGTAAAACCGTTTTCGAACAACTTGGTATTGTCATGACGAACACGACAAGCACCAAAACCTCACAAAGATAAAAGCCAAATAAGAACCAAGAAAGATGATGCCAAGTAAGCAAAGGTTTGAGCTCTCTCCGAACGATACGATCAAGTTACTCATTCGAGAGCCCCTCTTGAAAGTGTGGCATCTATCCTATAATCCGGTCTCTCACTAACACCATGAGACCGGTAAAATAGAAACCCTATCAAGGTCATACCTTTGCCTTGCGCAATCCACTTGAGCTAGATGATGACGATCTTGATCACCTCAAGTTGGATCACCTTTCTTGATTGCGCTCCGTTTGGTGAAGGCTTGTGAAATGCTCCCCCATACACAATACGGGAGAGCCACTTTTAGGAACATCTTCACTTGGCCATTATCTTGATGACGACCACCGCTTGACGTCATCCGCCATGGGCTATATGGAATCTTCCTTTGATGCATGCCCATGGAAGATACCTAACCCCACATAGATACTCCACACACACACATGTATATGGGTTAGTTCACAAAGCTATATAGACAATTGCTTACCATACCATTGGATCACAAGATCCCACATGGTACAACATGTAGCTTTGTGTGTTGATCACTTGAATCCATCCTTTCCACTTAGCCTTGATCAACTTTGTATCTTTTCTTCTTTCTTGATCAATGATGATGTCTTGAAGATGAGCATGAATATCCACGGTATTCTATTCTTCAAGACACACTTGCAATATGCTCAACTCTTCATATAAACCTTTGAATAAGATCTTGGTCATCTTATAAGCTTCTAGAGTCCAACACATGAACTCCCATCTTTCCTATGGACAAGATCTATAAGAATATCTCAATGCAACATTAGTCCATAAGGATTGTCATTAATTACCAAAACCACGCATGGGCAACACATGCACTTTCACCTGCCCATCGTTGAGACACAATCAGTATAAGTTCACATGCTAGTAGTAGCAGAAAAATAAAAGGGAATGTGCTAATTGATGGCCCTTCACGTAGTTTCCTGCGTGAAAAGTAAATGGGTTAGGTTGAGACTCCAAGTGCAGAGTGTGTAGTAAGTGGAAGACGTGTTTTCCCCACGAGGGGTGACTCGAGGGTTTAATATCGAACTCTCGGGGAATCAGTAGTGAAGATTTATCTTTCCTATCCTTCTTTTGGTTACCTACAAAACAAAGTAAATGTTTTGGTTCTCAACCTCACCTAGTGGTTGTCAAGCACAAGGTGTGAGAATGATATCAAGATAATATGCAGTGCAAACAAGAAATAAATATGCAATGGTGGTAAATAAATATGCAAGGATGGTGGTAGCAATGATAAATGATATTTTTGGGTTTTATATGATGAATGCAAGATGTAAAAGTGTTTTTTGTATTTTCGGATTTTTAAATGGCAGAAATGGTAAAGTGGTAAAAGTGGTTGGAAAGGTGTTTCTTATGATTAAAAATGGACCGAGATTCATGGTTTCACAAATGCACTCTCTCTTTAATAAAGTGGTAGACAATGGAACACTAGAGTTGACATATGAGATTGCGACACAACAGTTTAATGACAAGTTATAATTATATGGGCATCATGTCCTAACATAGAGACCTTTTGGTTATTAGTCTCACTTATACTCCACCAAGATGCGAACTAAATCATAACACTTCAGTAATTAAGATAACTCAGAGTATAGCAATAAGTATCATGACATGAAGTTAAAATAAGAACATGCTAGATCTAGTCATGGAGTAGTGGCAATGGTCACACCCACACCTCCGGTAGCATGGTATTTCTTTTTATCCCTAGTGAGGCAACAAGTAAGGTAGAGATACCCAAGTGGATCGCAGAACTTTCTCTCACGTTCACTGCACTAGCCACCCCCCGTTACTCCAACTAATGCACACGTTCCCCCTCACACGCTCTCATAAACATGCTTGATCATGACAAGTAAATAAGAACGGGGTACATAATATGCATCTACTTTCATAACTGAAACAAAACCATTGCAATCTCAAACATATATTAACGCATAAAAAGATCCATCACAAAGGTATTACATAGATGACCGTAATCATGTTCAGCAGCTCATACGGTACTAATTAGTGAAGCTCAAGAGAGAGGAGAGATACATAAGTTACTTCCACAAACCCATAGTCCAGGGGTGGACTACTCCCTCTTCATCATGGAGACGGTGGAGAAGTCGTTGGAAAAGATGGAGACCACACCGGCAGCGCCCCGCCGGAGTTTTCCCCCTCCAATCTACAACTCCAGGTCTCTGTTTCTGTGTTTCTGCGGCGCTCCTTCCAGAGAACGTCGGGGGACTATTTTTATAGGCGGTTTTAGGTCAAAACCGAGTCGGTGGAGGAAAGATCGACGACAACGGAGCTCCGAGGCCAAAAGGGGGGTCCCACGCGGCCCATGTACCTGGCCGCGTGGGCCCACTCATCTTGGCCCTCGGGACTCCGCTTGTTTGCTTCCTTCGCTCCCACGCTTTGTTCCTTCCAAAAACTGATGCTCGTAAATTTCCAGGTCATTTGGACGTCGTTTGGGTCCCTGAAACATTAAAATATGGAAAATAGGGTTTTCTGCCTGCGCAGGGTTAATTCCATAAAAATAGGAAAATCATGAAATATTCCAAAAATCATTATAAAACATTGATATAACCCTTATATGATGCAAATATGTCTGGAATATAAGTAAAATAATGCTAAATTCATGTATGCATTTTACATGCATCAACATCCCCAAGCTTAACCTATACTCGTCCTCGAGTATGAAGGTGATAAAACTAACATGGACTTTGCAATTTAATACTAACAAAGGATATCAAAGATGATTACTATTGCTACATAGAGTCAAATGATTCATTCTTAAAAGGAGTAGCAACATGCAAGATAGTTTATGAAGTGATATCAAGTATTCAATGCAAGGATGTTCAATTATAATTCACAAAGTGTAACATAAAAGACAAAGTACTATGGACCACTTGTATGCATAATGATAAGTAAGAACATCCTACAATGGTCATAGAGTATTTGATGAAAATCTGAATATAATAGGTGGACACTTTGGAAAGATATATATGAATAGAGGTAAAGCATGAATAAATTTCATCTAACTTCTGAACTTCTCTACTTAAGTTAATGATTGTAATGTGGTAATCCTTGGTGTCAAGCTCTCATTCCCCTATCATGGCATCTTGAATGATTAAGTTTAAAGTGAAAGCAAATATGAGTAGTGTGCTTGACAAAGTACAGGTTGAAAGTCTCATGCCCCTTGAATACAAGTACCTACTTCATGTGTTACTCAACTTGGGAAACAAAGCAAGTTCAAGTTAAATATCATTGTAAGTAATAATAGTATCATTAAGAGCGTCAACTGGGGTACCTCTTGTCCCAGGATATGGAACAACCCCATATCAAAATGACAAGACAAACAAACACAATGAACAATCTCAACACCCTTTTTTATCTACCATTAGATAGCTTTTTATTGTAAAGTGTATCACAGAAGGTTCACCATAGCATGTAAGTAAATTTCCACCACTTGTCTTGATCACAGAAGCCCCATGTTTCAGTTATGAGTATAGATGCATATTATGTACCCCGTTCTTGTCTACTTGTTTTGATCAAGCATGTTTATGAGAGCGTGTGTGGGGGAACGTGTGCATTAGTTGGAGTAACGGGGGGTGGCTAGTGCAGTGAACGTGAGAGAAAGTTCTGCGATCCACTTTGGTATCTTTACCTTACTTTGTTACCTCACTAGGGATAAACTAAAATACCATGCTACCGGGGATGTGGGCGTGACCATTGCCACTACTCCATGACTAGATCTAGCATGTTCTTATTTTCACTTCATGTCATGATACTTAATGCTATACTCTGAGTTATCTTAATTACTGAGGTGTTATGATTTAGTTCGCATCTTGGTGGAGTATAAGAGAGGTTAATAACCAAAAGATCTCTATGTTAGGACGTGATGCCCATATATCTAAGTAACTTGTTATCAAACCCTGTGTTGCAATCTCATATGTTAACTGTGTGTTCCATTGTCTACCACTTTATAAAGAGAGAGTGCATTTGTGAAACCATGAACCCCAGTCCATTTTTAATCATAAGAAACACCTTTCCAACACCATATACCACTTTTCTATTTTCAGCCATCATTAAATCCGAAAATACAAAAATACTTTTCATCTTGCATACATCATTCAAAAACCCAAAAATATCATTTATCATTGCATCCACCATCATTGCATATTTATTTCTTGTTTGCATTGCATAACTATCCTGATATCATTCTTACACCTTGTGCTTGACAACCACAGGTGAGGTTGAGGACCAAAACATCTAACCTTGTTTTGTAGGTAACCAAAAGAAGGATAAGAAGATAAATCTACCACTTCAGATTCCCCGAGAGTTCGATATTAAACCCTCGAGTCACCCCTCGTGGGGAAAACTGTCTTCCACTTACTATACACTCTGCACTTGGAGTCTCAACCTAATCCCGTTTATTTGTGCAGGCATCAAGACTTGCTCTTCGGGATCATCAAGACGTTTTCTGGCGCCGTTGCCGGGGAATCGTAGCTGAGAGATTTATCCAAGGGTGTGCATCATCGCATTCATCTCACAACAAAGTCAACGTCACCAACTTGTGCTAACACCTAAGCTTGGGGAGGTTGCACCTACGTGAGCACCATCTTATCCATCTTTACTTACAAAGCAATTTATTTGTTTTGTTAGTGTCATTGCATATCATATCATATTTATTTCAGTTTTGCATAAAAAATAAAAATACCAAAAAAACTTGCTATCATGGTGCTTGGAAACAAACAAGGAGGGAGTTCTCTAGGGAATTCTGTTTCTAGTTTTAAACAATATCATGGAGAAACATTAAAAGATGCTTGGGTAAGAATTAATAGGATGCATTATGAAGATCCTACACCTTGTGAAGATGAAAAGCTAAATCTTTATTTCTATTATGGAATAGATCCTTGGTATCAAAATGCTTTAGATGGGGCTACAGGTGGAAGTTTTGTCTTGTCAACACCACCTTGTGCAGCCATGACACTTAGAAGGATTTTTGGTAGCTTTGTGGGTAGCAAGAAAAAGTTGGAAGACACCACAATAGCACTTGCTTCATCAAAGGATAAATTTGAAACTAAGTTAGAAAAGCTACCTAGTAAGGAAGATTTTGAACAACTAGTTTCTTATTCTGAAAACATTATTCCAAAGATAAACAATGAATTGGTTAATGTCATGCATAAGTTGAGAATTTGTGAGAAAGAATTTCTGGAAAAAGATGTTTACCTGAACAATATTGAGGAAAAATTGGTTCGAGTTAGTGATTCATTGAGAAAAGATTCATCTCTTAAACATGTGAAAGAGGTTCCTGCTAGGCAACAAGTTGGGTTAAAAAGGAAAAGAAAGTTGAGGAAGTTAAAATGCTTAATGAAGTCAAGGATCCTTTGCTTGACTTAGAAAATTGTAGCTTGCATGAATTAATATCTATCTTACAAAAATTTGCAAGTGATCCTTCCATCAACACTAACCAAGCAGGTTTTGGTTCTTATATTGCTAATCATGTCTTGAAAGAAAAGATTGCTAGGTACAACCAAGAGGCTATGATACCACCTAAGCTTGGGGATATGTGGATACCTAAGGTACTAGTAACTATTGGAAAAGAGACACACCATGCCATACTTGATCTAGGATCTAGTGTCTCTGTTTTATCTAAAGAACTATATGAAGTGCTTGAATTGAAAAATCTTGAAAAATGCTCTATTGAACTAGCACTTGCTGATGACTCTATTAAACATGCTTTGGGAAAAGTAAGTGATGTTATGGTAGAGTTACATATGACTTTTGTGCCTGTGGATTTTCTAATCATGGACATGGGGAATAAAACCTCTAGTCCTATTATTCTTGGAAGACCTTTTCTTCGTACCACAGGTGCTATCATTGATTCAAAGGAAGGGAATGTAAAGTTTCAGTTTCCACACAAGAAGTGCATGGAACACTTTCCAAGGAAGAGGGAACCACCAAAGTTCAAGCTCCCTCATGAGCTTCGTCCACAATAAAACAACAAGTAAGAAGCCTAGCTATATGGCTATAAAGAAAGCGCTTTGCGGGAGGCAACCCGGTTATTTTTGTGTGTGATTTTTCTTTGTGTCCTCTTGCTGTAACAAGAGATTTTGTGTCTAGTTAGGTTCTGGAGTTTTTAATAAAGTGCCAAGTTTTACCCTTTTTGGTTTGAAAAAGTTGCTTATAGCGTTCGGAGATTTTATTCCTGCACGAGTCAGTGCACGGTATGATTTTTAATTCTTATTCTGTAACTCCGAATGAGCTCATATTTGAACTGTAGTTGCAACTTTTCATCCTCTGTATGCATGAATTTTTCGGAATTTTTCGAGAAAGTTTGGTAGGGTAGAAAAATACGTTTTGCTGCTGCTGTTTTTCTGGACAGATTCTGTCCCATTTTGTTTGATGCATGCTTTGAGCTTTTAAGTTGAATCTTTTTGATCCAATTGAGTTTATGAGTAGGCATACAACATTATATACTTTCTGGACATGTCATATGAATTTTTGTTCAAGGATTATATGCAGCAAGGAACCTATTTGTTTATCACTATTAATGCACCCCACAGAAAAGAGATGGGAGAAACGGTGTTTTGAAGTTTTTTCACAGGGATTGGAGGAGATGCACCAAGAGCTATCCAAGGATGGTGAAGACCATAAGCTTGGGGATGTGAAGACAACCCCCTGGACCTACACACTCTCGGTTTGCACACGTCCAACTTCTGTTTTTCGATCGAAACACTTTATCGCATAAACTTGGAGCGTCGTTTTTTTTTTTGTTTGAGTCTTGAGAGACCACCACACTATCAATTATATATGAGAGAGCTACTGGAAATATGGGTTGAAATATGTTGGATGCTTTTATAAGATTGGGAAAAGGGATGTTTGACTTGATTTTTAATGATACATATAGTTGCATGATTCATGAGCTTGTTTATGAGTAATAGTTTGCAAATTCTTTTTGTAGAGCTATCACTTATTCATGTTTTGGTGCTGATTGTTATTTACTTGGTTTAACATGGATTAGTTAGTTCTATGGACACTCATGCATGCATCTAGATGGTCAACTTTCTCCCTTTTGCTAGCCCAAAAACTCCAACAAGCAAAAACTTGTTTCCAACACCTTCAACCAAAGTTATTCCAGTGAGTCCACCATATCTACCTATTGGCTTTATGCTATTCCGAGTATGTTTAACATGTTGTTTGTGTTATCTTACCTCTGAATGAAAATGTTTATGTTATTGATTGCAATGGAAAAAATTGGTTATATAGCTCTCACGAACTTGATGCACAATGTTCTTTTATTTGCATAATAAAACTTGACCCATTGTGATTAAGATTATGATGTTTGTGGCTTGATGAATGTTTTGGGTTGGAAGTTAGCCCATATGTGCTGTCACATGGCAAGCTTTCAACACGCTCTTCATCTCATTTAGTTGATATCATGTGCTTTTGTCTATGGATGCTTATCATGTTGAAATAAATGTGGAAATAGAGTGAGTTTAAATGAGTTTGTGTAAATGGTTAGAGAGACGCCTGGGCCGCTAATCTAAGCCATGCATCATTCATGGTGGAAATTTACTTACATACTATGGTGAACCTTCTGTGATACACCTTGCAATAAAAAACTATTCCAAATGGTAAATAAAAAGGGTGTTGAGATTGTTCATTTTGTTTGTTTGTCTTGTCATTTTGATATGGGCTTGTTCCATATCTTGGGACAAGAGGTACCCCAGTTGACGCTCTTGATGATACTATTATGCTTACAATGATATTTAATTGAACTTGCTTTGTTTCCCAAGTTGAGTAACACATGGTGTAAGTACTTGTATTCAAGGGGCATGAGACATTCAACCCATTCTTTATCAAGCACACTACTCATATTTGCTTTCACTTTAACCTTAATCATTCAAGATGCTATGATAGGGGCAATGAGAGCTTGACACCAATGAATACCTTATTGCAATCATTAACTTAAGTAGAAGAGTTTGGAAGTTGGATGAAACTTATGCATGCTTTACCTCTACTCACATATACATCTTTCCAAAGTGTACACCTATCATATTCAGATTTTCATCTACACTCTATGACCATTGTAGGATGTTCTACTTATCATTATGCATACATGTGTTCCATATTACTTGCTACATGTTACACTTTGTGAACTATCAATGAACATCCTTGTCTTGAATACTTGATATCACTTCATAAACTATTTGCATATTGCTACTCCTTTGAAGAATGAATCATTTGACTATATGTAGCAATAGTAATCATCTTTGATATCCATTGTTAAGTATTAAATTGCAAAGTCCATGTTAGTTTTATCATCTTCATACTCGAGGACGAGCATGGATTAAGCTTGGGGATGTTGATGCATGTAAAATGCATACATGAACTTTGCACTTTAATTGCTTATATTCCAATCATATTTGCATCATATAAGGGTTATATCAATGTTTTATCATGATTTTGGAATATTCATATTTCCTATTTTTATGGAATTAACCCTGCACAGGCAGAAAACCCGTTTTCTTATTTTAATGTTTCAGGGACCCAAACGTCAACGAAATCACCTGGAAATTTACGGGCGTCAATATTTGGAAGGAAGAAGACCTGTGGGCGAAGGAAGCGAACAAACGGAGGCCGAGGGCCAAACGGGTGGCCCACGCGGCCAGGTACTGTGGCCGCGTGGGCCCACCCGTTTGGGCCTCGTGGCTCCGTTGCCGTCGATCTTCGCTCCACCGACATCGTCTTGACCTAAAAACGCCTATAAAAAAGGTCCCCCGACGTTCTCTGGAAGGAGCGCCGCACAAACACAGAAACACCGAAACGGAGATCAGGAGCTGCAGATTGGAGGGGGAAAACTCCGGCGGGGCGCTGCCGGCGTGGTCTCCATCTTCTCCATCGACTTCTCCACCGTCTCCATGATGAAGAGGGAGTAGTCCACCTCTGGACTATGGGTTTGTGGAAGTAACTTATGTATCTCTCCTCTCTTGAGCTTCACTAATTAGCACCGTATGAGCTGCTGAACATGATTACGGTCACCGTTGTAATACCTTTGTGGTGGATCTTTATGAGTTAATATATGTTTGAGATTGCAATGTTTGTTTCAGTTATGAGTATAGATGCATATTATGTACCCCGTTCTTGTCTACTTGTTTTGATCAAGCATGTTTATGAGAGCGTGTGTGGGGAACGTGTGCATTAGTTGGAGTAACGGGGGGTGGCTAGTGCAGTGAACGTGAGAGAAAGTTCTGCGATCCACTTTGGTATCTTTACCTTACTTTGTTACCTCACTAGGGATAAACTAAAATACCATGCTACCGGGGATGTGGGCGTGACCATTGCCACTACTCCATGACTAGATCTAGCATGTTCTTATTTTCACTTCATGTCATGATACTTAATGCTATACTCTGAGTTATCTTAATTACTGAGGTGTTATGATTTAGTTCGCATCTTGGTGGAGTATAAGAGAGGTTAATAACCAAAAGATCTCTATGTTAGGACGTGATGCCCATATATCTAAGTAACTTGTTATCAAACCCTGTGTTGCAATCTCATATGTTAACTGTGTGTGTTCCATTGTCTACCACTTTATAAAGAGAGAGTGCATTTGTGAAACCATGAACCCCAGTCCATTTTTAATCATAAGAAACACCTTTCCAACACCATATACCACTTTTCTATTTTCAGCCATCATTAAATCCGAAAATACAAAAATACTTTTCATCTTGCATACATCATTCAAAAACCCAAAAATATCATTTACATTGCATCCACCATCATTGCATATTTATTTCTTGTTTGCATTGCATAACTATCCTGATATCATTCTTACACCTTGTGCTTGACAACCACAGGTGAGGTTGAGGACCAAAACATCTAACCTTGTTTTGTAGGTAACCAAAAGAAGGATAAGAAGATAAATCTACCACTTCAGATTCCCCGAGAGTTCGATATTAAACCCTCGAGTCACCCCTCGTGGGGAAAACTGTCTTCCACTTACTATACACTCTGCACTTGGAGTCTCAACCTAATCCCATTTATTTGTGCAGGCATCAAGCTTGCTCTTCGGGATCATCAGCATCTCCTCTAATCCCTGTGAAAAAACTTCAAAACACCGTTTCTCCCATTTCTTTTTCTTTGGGGTGCATTAGTAGTGATAAACAAATAGATTTCTTGCTGCATATAATCCTTGAAAAAAAAATCATATGGATGTCCAGAAAGTGTATAATGTTGTATGCCTACTCATAAACTCAATTGGATCAAAAAAGGTTTAAGTTAAAAGTTCTAAGCATGCATCAAACAAAATGGGACAGAATCTGTCCAGAAAAACAGCAGCAGCAAAACATATTTTTCTACCCTACTTAACTTTTTCGAAAAATTCCGAAAACATTCATGCATACATAGGATGACAAGTTGCAACTACAGTTCAAATATGAGCTCATTCGGAGTTACAGAATAAGAATTAAAAATCATACCGTGCACAGATTCGTGCAGGAATAAAATCTCCGAATGCTATAAGCAACTTTTTCAAACAAAAATGGGTAAAACTTGGCAATTATTAAAAATTCCAGAAACTAAACTATAAACAAAGTTTCTTGTTACAACAAGAGGACACAAAGAAAATCACAAATAAAAACAACCGGGTTGCCTCCCGTAAAGCGCTTTCTTTATAGCTATATAACTAGGCTTCTTACTTGATGTTTATAGAGGACGAAGCTCATGAGGGAGTTTGAACTTTGATGTGTCCCTCTTCCTTGGAAAGTTTTCCATGCATAATACCAGGGTCCCAAGGAGTTCTCAATCCAATCAAAATAATACCCAAGTTGAACCCTAGTTGAGAGAAAAACAAAACACAAAAGTAATAACAACGAAGTCTAACTTTCTTTCTATGCATTGACATTTTGTATATGAATGAATCACAATAAATAGAAATTTCACAATGCATATTAACAGTAGTTAATTGCAGCATATATTTATTAGTAGCATAAAGAGGGTTCTTATTACCTCCTCTTTTATAATAGTTGCAAGTAGAAGAAATAAATTCAACCATATAATCACAAGAATCATTCAACTTAGATAATATAGGCACATAAAGAGGATCATTAAATTTATTTTGGAATTCATTAGCATGCTTCCCTCTTTCAAAATAATTATTAAGATCAATATCAAGTTTAATATCATGGTTGCAACAAATATTTGGAACTAAAGATAATTGCAAACCACATAAGTATTTCTCAACATAAGCAAATTTCTCCTCCATGGTGTAACTAGGAGAATTTAAGAACAAATTAGGACTCTCATGAGTAAGAGTACCATCACAAACAACAAGTATATCATTTTTATCCTCACATAAATTTGTAACAACTTCTAAACAATGAGGATTATCAATAAGCATAGGACCATCATCTAAAGCATTATCATATAGCATATTTAAGCAACACTCCTCATTATTATCCATAACTTCACTAGTAGCATTATTAAAAAGTAAAGGAGCATTATTAGTTTCATCATAATAGCATGGGTTATCATATAGGACCATAGCATTTTCAGTTTCACACTCATCATAACATGGATTCTCATAAATAACAAAAAAAAATTGAGTTTGAGTGTTACTATCATTTGTTGATGGTGAAGCTGGGAGATCCAACTCTTCCCCAAGCTTAGATTGGAACACATCCATTTCAATCTCCTCTTCACATACTTCCTCTTCCAAGGTTATGTTTTCATCATCCTGCAAAATATTAGTACTTTCCATGGAAGCAAGAATTCTTTCTTTAACATAAACATTATCACTAAATTCTTTTTTGCAAAGTTGGAGAATAATAGAAATTTGTCCTTTCATTACACGAGCTTCATGACTAGTTGCAAGAAATTTATCAATAAGAGAGTCTATCTCATGGGCTCCAACATAAGCAATATATTTCTCAACTTGTTCTATATCAGGGCATGAAAATTTATCTTCACGATAACAGGAAATTATAGGATCACTATTATACTTGCATTGATAGTGGGAATGTTTAACAACTCTTCTATTGCAACAAGTTATACCATGTAACTCACAAAACTGAATAGCCATTATGTGAAGAGCTTCAATCAATTTACGCATTCTTTTTCCTTCTTCGGTCGATTCATATTCAAAGTAGGCTTCCATAGTTTTAACATAACCATTAGGTATAGAGATTCCAGAAAGTTTCTCCATACTTTAACACACATATTAAAAACAACACTATTTTTTTGGTTTTTATGATTATAAATGAAAGACTGATAGTAAAATGATACTAAACAATGCAAACCGAAATAACAAATGCAACACAAAATGCAAAACTGAAAATAAATATGCAAGAAAATGACAAAACAAGATAAATTGCTTTGAAGATAAAGATGGATAAGATGATGCTCACGTAGGTGCAAGCTCCCCCAAGCTTAGGTGTTAGCACAAGTTGGTGATGAAGTTGACTTGGTGAGATATCCTTGGATAAACCCGGCGCCAGAAAACAGAGCTAGTGTAGGGGACCCTTGGATAAACCTTTCAGCAATGATTCCCCGGCAACGGCGCCAGAAAACAGTCTTGATGGCCCTTCACGTAGTTACCTGTGTGAAAAGTAAATGTGTTAGGTTGAGACTCCAAGTGCAGAGTGTGTAGTAAGTGGAAGACGTGTTTTCCCCACGAGGGGTGACTCGAGGGTTTAATATCGAACTCTCGGGGAATCAGTAGTGAAGATTTATCTTTCCTATCCTTCTTTTGGTTACCTACAAAACAAAGTAAATGTTTTGGTCCTCAACCTCACCTAGTGGTTGTCAAGCACAAGGTGTGAGAATGATATCAAGATAATATGCAATGCAAACAAGAAATAAATATGCAATGGTGGTAAATAAATATGCAAGGATGGTGGTAGCAATGATAAATGATATTTTTGGGTTTTATGATGAATGAAAGATGTAAAAGTGTTTTTGTATTTTTGAATTTTTAAATGGCAGAAAATGGTAAAGTGGTAAAAGTGGTTGGAAAGGTGTTTCTTATGATTAAAAATGGACCGGGGTTCATGGTTTCACAAATGCACTCTCTCTTTAATAAAGTGGTAGACAATGGAACACTAGAGTTGACATATGAGATTGCAACACAACAGTTTAATGACAAGTTATAATTATATGGGAATCACGTCCTAACATAGAGACCTTTTGGTTATTAGTCTCACTTATACTCCACCAAGATGCGAACTAAATCATAACACCTCAGTAATTAAGATAACTCAGAGTATAGCAATAAGTATCATGACATGAAGTTAAAATAAGAACATGCTAGATCTAGTCATGGAGTAGTGGCAATGGTCACACCCACACCTCCGGTAGCATGGTATTTCTTTTTATCCCTAGTGAGGCAACAAAGTAAGGTAGAGATACCCAAGTGGATCACAGAACTTTCTCTCACGTTCACTGCACTAGCCACCCCCCGTTACTCCAACTAATGCACACGTTCCCCCTCACACGCTCTCATAAACATGCTTGATCATGAAAAGTAAATAAGAACGGGGTACATAATATGCATCTACTTTTATAACTGAAACAAAACCATTGCAATCTCAAACATATATTAACGCATAAAAAGATCCATCACAAAGGTATTACATAGATGACCGTAATCATGTTCAGCAGCTCATACGGTACTAATTAGTGAAGCTCAAGAGAGAGGAGAGATACATAAGTTACTTCCACAATGCCATAGTCCAGGGGTGGACTACTCCCTCTTCATCATGGAGACGGTGGAGAAGTCGTTGGAGAAGATGGAGACCACACCGGCAGCGCCCCGCCGGAGTTTTCCCCCTCCAATCTACAACTCCAGGTCTCTGTTTCGGTGTTTCTGTGTTTCTGCGGCGCTCATTCCAGAAAACGTCGGGGGACTATTTTTATAGGCGGTTTTAGGTCAAAACCGAGTCGGTGGAGGAAAGATCGACGACAACGGAGCTCCGAGGCCCAAAAGGGGGGGGGGGTCCCACGCGGGTGGTCCCACTCATCTTGGCCCTCGGGCCTCCGCTTGTTTGCTTCCTTCACTCCCACGCTTTGTTCCTTCCAAAAACTGATGCTCGTAAATTTCCAGTTCATTTGGACGTCGTTTGGGTCCCTGAAACATTAAAATATGGAAAATAGGGTTTTCTGCCTGCGCAGGGTTAATTCCATAAAAATAGGAAAATCATGAAATATTCCAAAAATCATTATAAAACATTGATATAACCCTTATATGATGCAAATATGACTGGAATATAAGTAAAGTAATGCAAAGTTCACGTATGCATTTTACATGCATCACTAGTACATCAGTCAGGTTAGCCGGATTACATTCAGGTCCTAATTGCATTGCATAGAAAATTCCCAATTCCTACAGATTGGATAGTATACTAGTATGTCAAATTACTTCTACAACACTAAATTTAGATCACCGTACCAGTAAAGAGTCTGTTTGATTGAAACGGAAAAGATCAAGAGAACCCGATAGAAAAGATCATACCACAAATTGGAAAGCCCTAATTTCTATCGGTCGAGATGAGTACAATACTTACCTGCAATGTCTCGACACGGAGATGGCGCTGGCCGGCCGGGCACGCGAAGGACTGGCGGTGACGATCTGGCGGAGAGGGCAGGGCGCCGCGCCAGGGCCTGGTGGAGAGCGGCCGTGATCGCGATTCGCCTGCTCTGCTCTCGTTATGAAGAGACGAACACGAACCGTCGAGGCGTCGAAGCGTCGGAAGGATCGTCTACCTAGTGCCTTCTGCTCTGTAGCCTGAGCTGAAACGTACCAAACTGGGCTAGCAAAGCTAACCAGCCTTTCTTTTCTTAATGGGCTTTGATAGAAAAATATTTGGCTGAACGGACAGGGACACTACGATGGGCTGACGGGGGCACACGTACAAGGTTGACCGGGGGCATTTGCTTAAGCCTATACAACATATACAAGGATAACTGAAAATCGAGTGGGGCCAATGCCCCCATAGTGCACAACGTGCGTCCGCCCCTGGCAACTTCGCGTGATGTACGAGCTTAGCTGTGTTGTATCCGACTCGGTTTACCTGTAGGTCGCCTACCCTAGAACGAAAACACAGTTCCGACGAAGGAAGATACCCATAAATAAATACGAAGAAAAACACCCATAAATATGGAGGAGCTCCCTGAAATTTCGATTGTTCGGCACCGCCATGGACTCCACTAATAAGGGCATGTTTGGTTGCTCGCACGATTTTTGGCAAAGTTGCATAAGTTCTAGAGCCAGGCTCCCCAGCGCCAGGCCCTGAAAAAACGTGACTCGAGCCACACTGTGCATGTAGTTTGTTTGACAACAATGTTCTAGCCAGACCCGTTTGGCTGGGTATAAGATTTTTGAGCATGGCGTTTGATGTTCATCTGTGTTTCGTGTACTTTTACCTCTTGTCCATATGGTAGACTTACCTCACACCATCACACCACCGTGAAAGGCGGCGAGCAGGACAACGGCGTGGCGCAGTGGTGGTGCCGGGACGGTGGCGGTGCACGATCAGTTCACGCGCGGCCTAATAACCGCTGCGGCGACGACGAATTCCATAGCTACGAGCGACATCGGCTGATCGAAGAAGATATGCTCGTATACGATCGTCGAAACAGAAAACTTGCAACATGAAAGTTGTGTGGAACGTTGAGATGAAGCTACACATCGAAGGATATCTTAAACGGTCGACCGAGTATGAAGAATTTGACAAAATTTGTCCACAAAAGGCGCAAACATCGGTGCGAAATTGAGAACCTACAGTCGACGAAATTCGAAACCGAGCATACGAATCGAACCTACTCAACGGCGCGCATATTTTTCATGTACACTTTATTTTGAATCGAGGCAATATTTGGGTAGATTAGAGAGGCACTAAGTGGAGGAGTTTAAAGAAGGTAACCATAACAAAGCAACCTGCTCACGTGGCCTTCTCGCGAACGCGGAGGGCGGTTAGAGGCTGGCATGCAGGAAGGCGAAAAAACACAGGGGAGCAAACGGGCCGAGAAAGGCCATTTTCATCTCCCCTCGGCTCTCCGTGACCACCAAACACGCCCTAAGAGCATCTCTAGTGGAACGTGTATATTTGGACGTGTATATCTCCATATACACGTCCATATACACCTGGGTAAATTTTACACCTCCCAGTTTTTCAGTGGAACGTGTATCAGGACGTGTAAATCAGGACGTGTATATTCCAACGGCTATATTTTCAAACGGCTATATTCCAACGGCTATATTTTCAATGGCCATATTTCTGGTCTATATAAACCACCCCGACCACCTCTCTTCCAGCATCTCTACTTGTGACTTCTATTCTCACTCCTTGATTTCTCTATCGTCTCTCACGCAACACAATGAACACATCCTCTTGGGACATGAGTTCTTCGTCATCTTCATCTGGCGACGATGAACTCATACTTGCAGCATTCGCCGAGCGCGAGGAGGAAGAGAGGATGAACGCTCGACGCCATGGTGGTTCCAAGCATGGACGTCGGACAATCGATCGAGGAAGAGACGCCGGATTTGTTCTTCTGTGGGACGACTACTTCAAAGAAGTTCCTCGCTATCCCGAATATTTGTTTCGACGAAGGTTCGTAATTAGTACACTTCTCTGCTTTGGCCCATTTTTCATTTCCCTGTCTCATTTACTTTTTATGCACAGATTTAGGATGTCCCGTAATTTGTTCAACCGCATAGCTAATGGTATACTTGAGCATGAGAGGGAGCATGATTATGATGGTTATTTTATGCAAAAAAGAAGTGCTTATGGAGCTCTTGGGTTACATCCTCTGCAAAAGATGACCGCAGCAATGCAGATGCTAACATATGGAATAGCAGCTGATGGTGCGGATGAGTACATCCGGTCCGCTGAGACTACTAATTTAGAGTCTTGCAAGAAATTTGTGATCAAAGTTTGTGAAGTTTTTGGGGAAAGGTACCTGAGATCTCCAAACGAACAAGACATTGCTAGGTTACTTGCAATAGGGGAGGAAAGAGGATTTCCTGGTATGTTAGGGAGCATAGATTGCATGCACTGGGGTTAGAAAAATTGCCCCAAAAAATGGCATGGCATGTTTAAAGGCCATGTGAACGAGCCCACTATGATCTTGGAAGCAGTTGCTTCACAGGATCTTTGGATTTGGCATGCTTATTTTGGTTTACCAGGATCTCTCAATGATATAAATGTTCTTCAACGTTCTCCTGTTTTTTCAAAGCTAGCAGAAGGTGAAACTCCTGCAGTGAATTATAACATCAATGGCCATCAGTACACAATGGGGTATTACCTTGCAGATGATATCTATCCACGGTGGGCAACATTTGTGAAGAGCATACCAACTCCAGATACCAGAAAGCATAAAACTTTTGCCAAGAAGCAAGAGGGGGCTAGGAAAGATGTGGAACGAGCCTTTGGGCTTCTGCAATCAGTGCGTACCGAGGATGCATCAGCCGGATCATGGGTGGCTGTGCCCGGACTTGCATGAATGGTCTTCTTTTGTTTCTTAAGAGAAGTTTCAAGTTCTCTTGTCTGCCACTTTGGATACTTCGAAAACTGTACATAGCAATGCATCAATGTGAAAGGTTTTTTTTTTAAGATCCATTTCCTTGAACATAATGTGTGCATCGTTTGTCTGCACATACAAATGTATTGTTAAAATATGCACAGCACATATAGAATATTGCACAACACATATAGAAGTAGAAGATAGATGCATATCTTTTCTGCTATAGTCCTTCCGCTTTCTTCCCTATTTAAAATCTGCTGAAGGCAACCACAAAATTTAGAGGTCTCTTTGTTAATACATGTGTAACGGCAATTGATTGCATTAGCATTACGCTTCGGCCATGATGATTCCTTGTGTGCGTTGTAGTACTCTGAAATTCTAGCCCAATAAGTATCTCGGTTTTGATCTGTCCCGACAATATCCAAACTTGTATTTGCCCATGCTGCTATCAGAACCTTGTCCTCATCACTAGACCAATTTTTTTCCTTTATTGGATTTTGCTTTCTCTATTATTGCAGAACGTTGCTGCGTTGATGGTGTTGCTTGATGCTGAGTTGATGGGGTTGGTTGCTGTCCAATTGGACTTTCTGGTTGTGTTTGTGTGTAACCAAAACCCATGGTGTCCAAGAAGCATTCATCACCATCCATCTGCAAACAATCACACAGCAAATCCATATATCTTAGCAAATCCATAGAAATTTGGTAGCAATCCATATATCGAGGCAGCCAGCCACAAATCGACCGAACAGGCCAGGCGAGCGACTGGCCACCACGTCCCTCGTCTCCATCCTCACTCCCCGTCGAGCCGCAGACCGCAGCCACCGCCCTCCCTGTCGAGCCGCCGCCCCAGCCCCTCTCCTCTCCATGGCGCGGCGGCCCCAGCCCCTCTCCTCTCCAGGCCACGGCCCCAACACCTCTCTCCCACCCTCCCCATCGAGCCCTCCCCCATCTCCGACCTCCGTCGCGCCATCCCCATGGAGCAGCGGCCCCAGCCCCTACCCTCTCCATGGCGCGGCCCCAGCAACGTGTACACCTCCAGGCCGCGGCCCCAGCCCCTCTCTCCCCGCCCTCCCCTCTCCATGGCGCGCGCTGCCGCCGCCAGATCTGGCCAGCGGTGCGGCGGCCGCCCGACGTCCCGCGCCTCCTCTAACCCCTTCTCTACAGACGGGAATGGAAAAAAGAGAGCGAGATAGAGCTTACCTGTGAGGGGAGCGGCCGCCGGCGAGCTTGGATGGGCACCGGACGGAGGCGGGAGCAGAGCGGGAGGAGGGCGGGAGAAGAGCAGTTTGCCTCGTTTCTGTCTTCCACGAGCGTGGCAGAGGCGTATTTATTTCCACGAGGAGTAGCGTCGTGGATGAACGTGTAAAATTTGCACGCCCGTATACACGATCCACTGGGAAGCATTTTTTGGTTTTCATCGTGTATAATTACCATCCACCTCCATATACACCATCCACTAGGGATGCTCTAAGACATTGTGGCCCGCGGATGCCATTGAATCTCTCCCGCAGCGTCTATGGTGTCGTGCCAGGACCAATCTCTTTTGACGGAAACGCTTGATCTCACGTGCACGACGAGATGCACGTCCTCGAACCTGGACGGCTGTTTGCCGTTCTTGGTTTGACGATTCTGAAGTTGTGCGTGCCTTCTATCTGCCTGCCGATGCCATGGTGCTATTCTTGGGCAAGGCGGCGATGAACCTGCACATGAGGCAGAGAGAGGGATAGTGGTCCACGTGTTGCCCATGTTTCCATCATTTTCTACACAGTTCACTTTGCGAATGCCTCCTGGTATGCAAGGGATGAGCATATATTTCCTGCCTTACTGGAATGTGGATAAGTCATGAAGCTTTATTTTTCCTCCCATTTTGTGTGTCACGGTAATAATTTTAATTTTTGAAGGCCACATGGACAGTGAACTTATGAAACTCACTAAGTTTATTTGGTACCATAGTCTGATCATCAAAATCTAGGCTTGATCGAATGCCCATTTTGTATAAATTTTTGTGCGAAAAATGCATGCTTTTGTACATCAGTTTTACTCCACTGCAGCATTTCAATTCATTTCTGTATTAGATGCTGTCATGCAATAGTCAATGCCTTTTTTAATATGGAAATCACATATGTGTCCATTAGAAATTGTATGGAAGATGTAGGGTGAAAAGAAATTTTAAGTTGCCCACGTGCGAGTAGGATCGGTCAAGATAAGGAAAACACCTCGCTCGAGATGGATATCACCAGGTGAGAACAAAAAACGTCAAACGGGAATTGGTAGGACGTTTGATCAAGAATCGACCAATTGGATTGAAGTTCAAATCAACCCCGATCGAGGATCACATTGTTGTCACCAGGCGAGATAAATGATAGCCTATGCGAGGCTGCGACGTGCCAAACATTACCAAGAAAACTGAAGACCGGCATGGTGACGTCTCACGAGAAAATCATGACCACATTTTTATTTATTTTATTTTTTGTGAGAACTATTTATCATTTGTCGACCCGTTGCAACGCATGGGTATTGTGCTAATATGTTTAATTACTTTTTATTTGCGGCGGCCCGCGCAACAAACGGTGAAACGGGACCAAATCGAACACTTTGCTAAGTCGTACCCCAAATCGGTGGAATCACTCGGCCAGGTAAATCAAAAAACAAAATCAATCTCAACTCCTCACCCCCGTCCCGAACCCTAACTCACCTACGCACGACCCTCTCCCTCGTTTCCTTCTCTGTGCCGGCGCTCGACCCTCTCCCTCGGCTGCTCTGTAGCGGCGCCCTCTCCTACCGGCGACTGGAGCGGCGCGGCGGTAGGAAGGAGCAGGCGGCGCGGCGGCGCGGCGGGGCAGGAGCTGGTGGAGCGGCGGCTACCAGGCGGAGCAACGGGGCGGCGTACAGCCTCGAGTGCTCGACGGTGCGGCAGCAGAGCCAAGGTATGAATCCACCCCTCCCCTGCCCCCACCTCCAACTCCTCCCTCGTCTACTGCAATTTTCGACCCAATCTTGATCGGCAGCAGATTGAGATTCTGTTGCTGTTTGTTTGTTGATTCCCCTAAAAAAAGGAAAAGGGTGATTAGGGGAGCTGCTGTTTTTGTGACCCTTGCTGCAGTGGCTGTACTTGTTCGTGCTATCATTAGGAAGAGAAGAACACCCCGTATTACCTATGGCCCGACGCATGGAAGAGCTAGGATCAGATTTGATTATTTGAACCAAATTTTTTGGCAATGTAATGCATGAAAGAGATAGGATCAGATTTGATTATTTGAACCAATTTTTTTGGCAATGTAATGCATGAAAGAGATAGGATCAGATTTGATTATTTGAACCAAAGACCTCCTCACTACGACCTTGCTCATTAATGCCTGTCTATCTACAGTCAGAAGAAAATAAACAACTTTTTAACGGTCGACGTCTCTATCGTGCATCTATCAACATAAAAATAGAGCACACGTCACTCTTGGAGTCGAAATGCACTTGAATCGAGTCCACAGGCCGTACCAACTACTACTACTACAGATAATGCATCCACTCTCATGGACTGCACTTCCACCCATCTAGCGAGGTATGGACGAGCTTTCAGCCATCTAGCGATTACCCAAAACCGGAGTGGTTGACCTCCGCGAATTTTCGGTGTTGCTGGTGCTCATCTGACAGACGATCTAGATCCGCCCGCTACTGAATGGTAGTAGTAGCTTGTTTTCCAAAATCATCAGAGGTTTTAAGTAAACCATAGATTATACGAAACATGGCTAAAGCCTAGAATTTGGCGCCTTGGGTGGAAGTGCAGTCCATGGGAGTGGATGCATTATCTGTAGTAGTAGTTGGTACAGTGTGTGGACTCGATTCAAGTGCATTTCGACTCCAAGAGTGTCGTGCACTCCATTTTTTATGTTGATAGATGCACGAGAGAGACGTCGACCGTTAAGAAATCGTTTATTTTCTTCTGACTGTAAATAGACAGGCATTAATGAGCAAGGTCGTAGTGAGGAGGTCCGTAAGCTGTATCAGTTAGTGGATCTCACTGGGTTCGGGTGAGTCGATCCTGATCCGACGGTCAGGTATTGCTTGCCAAAAACATGCCTATTTAATCAGAAAGGAAAGCCTTCCCTAATTTTTCCCGTGGGAGTTTGGAGATGGGACTCTGTGAAAACCCGGGATTGTTTCTTGTCTGATGCGTTACCACAATACAATCACAGATTGACAGACAGTTAGTTGTCATCTGCATGTTATGTTCTAACAACTCAATTCTCATTGGCAGACGATTGACCTTTGGAAGACGCTCTTCCTGGTTCCGTATCGTTTGATGCGGTTTAATGGCGAGTAATATGCAGACTACTGGGCCGCCTCAGGTAAGTACTCTATTTAGATTGTAATGCGTTTATTCTCAGTATGAAGGATTATTGTTACTGTGTGGTGTCCAAGTCAGGTAATCCCCTTAACTGTCTTCCAAGCAGCCTCCCAGGCCTCCTATGATGGGTTCTACCGCTCCACAACAAAATATGGGACCTCCAATTCCCATGCAGGTGAACTAGAACATCTGCTTTCTTGCTTCTTTCTGCAGTCTGCACTTACGTAAATATATGTTTGGTTTTTAATGCTGCTATTGTGTGCTCCATTTTCAGTTTAGGCCAGCGGGTCCGCCACAACAGCCTCCTCAGTTCATGCAACCTGCGCCGCAACAGTTTCGACCTGTTGGTCAGGTCATGCCAGGAGTTAATATGGGCATGCCAGGGCAGATGCCACATTTTCCGCAACCAGGGCAACATATGCCTCACTCTGGTCATGTTCCGCCTTCATCACAAGCTGTCCCTATGGTGTATCAGGCAGCTAGACCCATGTCATCAGCGCCTATGCAGGCGCCGCTGCAAGCTGGATTCCCTGGTGGACATATGCCCACCATGGGCGCTCCTATGCAGCCTCCTTCTTATACTGTATGTCTTGTTATTCGCTGTTTTCCTTTGATGTATATATGGAATGCTTTTCACTGTCAATAGTATATGTATATCTTACCGACAAGTTAATTAATGCTGCATTTCAGTATCAGCCAACATCGGTTCCTCCTGTAGCTCAACCCTGGGCTACAGCTCTGGGTCAGGGCGTACCTGTCGTGTCACCGATGGTGCAGCCTGGGCATCAGACTCCGTCAGCTTCATTAGCCCCGGTAAGCACCGCGGTCCTCTGCTACATTTTCATCCCTTTTGTCTACTATGTAAAATTTAAAACCGATGCCACATCATTCCACTTTGCATTCTACATAAAATTGTAATCCTTGCCTGTGCAACAACTCAGTTAGCAAATCTGCAGGTTAGCTCAGCTGAACCGAGCTCTTCGGATTGGCAAGAGCACAGTTCAGGGGATGGGAAGAAGTAAGTCATCATTACTTTCTGTTTTAAATAATAACTTTATGAGATATGTCCTGATTCTATTATTGCACTTTTGGTCTTTCCTAATTCTTTTATTGCATCTTTCTGGTCCTTTTTTTTGCTTATTTGCTTTACTTGGTATCATTCATTATCTAGGTACTATTACAATAAGAGGACAAAGCAATCAAGTTGGGAGAAACCTGCTGAGTTGATGACACCTTTGGAGGTTTGTTGTGCTGTATGCTTATATACGTCATATATATTTTCTTTGCTTCCCTAACGTTCTTTGTTCAGATGAAGTCCTGACTGTTATTCCAGTGTGCTAGTTCAAAATATCGTTGTTCTTTTATCAAAATATTTATGGTCATGGTTATCTTTTGGTATTTAGCTGCTATAACTCAAACTTTGCTTCTATAAATTGAATATTATCTGTGTCAGTAAGCATCTTTTGTATCATGGGCCTGCGTTTTATGTATTTTCTTGCTTTTTCACATGACTAATATCTGGATTTCAAAAATTGAGAATACAATGGAACAATACTTGCATGGTTCTGCTTTATTTTGTCAGCAGTAGCGTACCTAACTTCTTTAATAATATGATAAGTGCAACATGTTTTCTTCACATATTGCCGCCTATCATATATTTCTTGCAATTATTCTTGAGTAGCATTTACAATTAAACCAAAATGCATTCTTCATATATCCGTCAAAAGGGCGATGGCAGCGCATATGGTAACTGAAGAAACCTGTTAGTGTCTTGTAGGACCACTGCATTTTATTGTTTTACACTTCTTTGGTCTATATTAAATGGTCATTTACGGTTTTCATTCTATACTTTTGGTAATGGCACAGCGGGCTGATGCCTCAACTGAATGGAAAGAATTTACTACAGCAGAAGGACGAAAGTAAGTTCATACTGAAAATGCTTGCCACATGTTCTGTTATTTGGTCAGGGTCGGATTTTCTCTGTTCCGTAGTTTGACTACTCTGTTGTTCCAGGTACTATTTCAACAAAGTGACAAAGCAATCCAAATGGACTATTCCTGATGAGCTCAAGGTTTTTCTTTTGACGCGACATCTATAACTATTGTCTAATATGTGAGAGAATATTGTACATTTACTTTCTGCTTTCTGTTCAGACTGCACGTGAATTAGCAGAAAAGACATCAAATCAACCTGATCGGGAGACTCAAACCATTACTGATGCCCCTGCTGGATCCGCTTCTGTTTCAACGGAGCCTTCGTCTTTACCGTCCAACCAGTCTTCATCTTTAGTAGGAATAATTGCTTCAAGCACACAAGATGCGATAGCAAACTTGCCTCCTGGTGCTCCTCCTGTTGCTGGCCTGTCGTACAATGGGGATGTATCTTCTTCCCATGGTTCAATGCAAAATGGTGGAGCAAGTGCTGCTGTTGTTACCCCTGTTACAACGAGCACAGGAGTTGTATCAGTTGCTAATGATGCAGGGACAAGCAGGTATTTGCTGAGGTTTTGTCAATTTTCCTCGATTCTTCCTCATATTATTTGAATGCGGCTCACACATTGTGTTATATGTTTAACTTTTAAGAAACAATTATGAAAGTTCCTCTCTAACAAGCACTACCGACGTAAAAGTTGGAGCATCTGCTGAAGATTTGGAGGTATGTTTTGGTACCTTTTCACATGTTTTTCGTTTGGCAACAACAGCACGTGTCGTTAGCAAGTGTGATCTACTTGCAATTATTTTAGAATAATTTATTTCCTCTATTTTGTGCAAGGCCTACAAAATTACATTTTTTCTCACCTTTTATCCATCTACTCATTATACTTGTGTTGTTGCTTAGATTTGTATGTGAATGGTTCTCCTTACAACATTGTTACCTTGCCTGTTAATGGCTCTTGTGTTCTCTAACGGGGTGTTTAGACAAAGGGGAACGCTTTGGGGATTTTTATCCAAGTCCTCATGCAAACTGATTAGAGTAGTTTCTTGTTTACCAATTTGTTGAGGGCTCGAGCACATATTTTTTCCCTGTGAAAAACCGTTACCGTGATGGTTTACAACTACTGTGAAATGCTTGCCTTATTGGTCAGTCGATTTAGACTGGACGCGTGGATAATACCTAGTGTTACTGGTACCTCTTGCATGCTTGGTTCAGAACATTCTGATTGAATGTTTACAAGGAGTCCAGGATGACCGTGGGTACAGAATCTCATTTCGTGATTTAATTCATAGAGGGGACTGAAGTTCTGTTTTATTTCCTTGTTTTTTATTTAGGTCTGTTAAAAACTACTTCTCAATGCATTATTTAGTATTCTGAACTCTTCTTTTTCTTCAGAAAAGTTCCTTGGATAATCTGAGGATCATCATGAGTAGTTGTCGCTTTTTTACACATCTAGACAAATTTGAATAGGGCTACACTTTCTGAGTGCTGTAATTGTATTTTCTGCTTCCATTTGCTATGCTGCCTTGTGAGAAGCCTCTCTCTGTCTCTGTACATTAATATTAGTTTTCTTACTGCCATCTAGGAGGCCAAAAAGACTATGCCAACTGCTGGGAAAATCAATGTTACTCCATTGGAGGATAAAACTAGTGAAGAAGAACCTGTTGTTTATGCTAATAAGTTGGTGAGGAGGATTATAAAGAAGTAAATTAAGAATCATCAGTTGATTTACTTTTGTTGACCTAACTTATATATATTTTTTCAACCGTAGGAAGCAAAGAATGCTTTCAAGTCCCTGCTTGAATCGGCAAATGTTGAGGCTGATTCGTCATGGGAGCAAGTATGCAACTTGAATTTAAAACATTTAACTACTACTCCCTCTGTTCCATAATATAAGATGTTTTAGGTGTTACACATGTTGTCTAGATTCATACAAAAAAGAGTGGACATGTACACTAAAACATGTCTACATACATATGTGTGCATGTGAATGTGGCAAAAGGCTAAACATCTTATATTGTGGAACGGAGGGAGTATTAACTAATCAAATCCCTGACACTGATATAATCTTCCTAGGCCATGAGAGTTATTATAAATGACAAAAGATATGGTGCTTTGAGAACTCTTGGAGAGAGAAAGCAAGCTTTCAATGAGGTTATTATTTCTCTCTTATAAGAGATAACATTATTGTGGAATCCTTCATTGTAATATTTCATTTTGATTGTGGTAAATGGTTCACTTAGGGTTACACCTGCTGTTTTGCAGTACTTAAATCAGCGTAAAAAGATTGAAGCTGAGGAGAGGCGTGTCAAGCAGAGGAAAGCACGTGATGATTTTCTCACAATGCTGGAAGTAAGATGGCTCTAGTAAGCTTTCTCTTTCCTTACTATTTTTTTTACCATATTAACCTCGTTCTTGTCTATTTCAGGAATCTAAGGACCTTACATCTTCGACAAGATGGAGGTATATTCTCCAACTCTTTTTTGTATATGACAACCATAATGGAAAGCTCTATGCTTTTCATAAGCACTTGTAGTAATTGAATTTTCTGTTTGTTAGTATGGTTTCTTTCTGTTTCTGTTGCATACACTTAGCATGCTGTTTTTCACTGTGCAGCAAAGCAATAACTATGTTTGAGGATGATAAAAGGTTCAGTGCTGTTGAACGCTCAAAGGACCGTGAAGATTTGTTTGAGAACTATCTCGTGGAGCTACAAAAGAAGGTTATATGAGATGAAAACACTAACTTATAATTGCGCTAGTTGCTATACTATTTAACTTGGCGATTGTTACACATGGGATGCTTTTCATCTGTTGTGACTCTTCAGAGTGGAGACTACTGGTCAAGCCAGTGCTGTCCCTCTTTCATGATTGTCTGTTCTAGGGATAGGTCTGTTTATGAACTGCTTGGTTTTGCAATTTAATTGTACTTTAATTGCTCAATCTCGCAGATTTTCCAGACGTACTATTGATATTTTTTAACTTGTCATATGTAGCCAGTTTGATGTTTTGTTCGTTTCAAAGAAGTAATCTGGAGCACTGCCTCCTAGTTTTGGTAATTTGATTTATGCATAAAAAGTTTTTTTGTGTGTGGATAAAACAGCACACACTTGATTAGGGAAAGGCTTTGTGCCAGAGTGGCTTAGTCCTAGGTTTAAGGAAACTGTTGGTTCAGTACTTCAGCCCATTTCCTTTGGCGAAAACCACGTTCCTTTGGCTTCAGCTCTATTTTGAGAACGGAAACCTGATTCACTTAAACCAAACAAGAGTCGATTAAATCTTTTGTCCTGCTCTTCTTTCCCTGGGCAGGGCATATTAAAAAGAAAAAAGGGGCCATTTTCGGATTCCATTTGTTAATACCATGACCAAAATGAACTCCTGCTTCTATCATCTCTTTCAAATTGATGTTCCGATATCTTCTTGTCATTTTTTCCACACTTCCTTTTGATATGATGAATAGTTACCCAAACAATAAAAACCACCTTTTCAGAATTAAAGATGTCTAAGGCTTGAATTTCCATATGTACTTGACCATATAATAGCTTATAACATGAAGTTATGGCATGCTCTCTGGATCTAACAATCAGTCCCTCCATTCCAAACTATAAGATGTTTTAGATATTTCGATATGGACTACATACGGACTGAATGAGTGAATGTACACACTAAAACGCGTCTAGGTACATCCGAATCAGAAAAAAGCTAAACCATCTTATATCTCGGAACGAAGGTAGTAGCTAGGTGTATTTTTTGATGGAGAACTATTCTGGGAAGTTTTCATACGTTGTAGCTTAAATTATATCACATACTGATCTTGGTTAATACATACTGGTTGCTTTGTAGGAAAAAGCAAAGGCTGCTGAGCAGCACAAAAGACACGTTGCGGAATATAGAGCTTTTCTTGAATCGTGTGATTTCATCAAGGTTTTTTCTTAGACCTTGTCATCTAGTGAATTAGCAGTCTCAGAGTGCAATCATTGTGATTTCTTTTTATATGCTCAGGCAAGCACCCAATGGAGAAAAGTTCAAGAGCGGCTAGAGGATGATGAACGCTGTTTCCGACTTGAGAAGATTGATCGCTTGGATGTTTTCCAAGTTCGTATTTTCTGCACCTGATATCAGCTTCTCACATTTTATGATTTAACAAAACATTTTTGTCCATTACAGGAGTATATACGGCATCTGGAGAAAGAAGAGGAAGAGCAGAGGCGAATACAGAAGGTATTTCATCATCTTACTTTATCACTAGTATCTAATTCTTTACAGCTATAGACGTGTAAGTTACATAACTCTTTAAATGCAGGAGCAAACAAGGAGACAAGAGCGGAAAAACCGCGACGAGTACCGCAAGATGTTGGAAGAACATGTTGCTGATGGCACACTTCATGCAAAAACTCATTGGCGTGGCTACTGTGCACAGGTAACTGGAATATTTTTTGGCAATAATTTCGTGGAAGTCCTTCGTCCCTCAACTCTAAAACCAGATAGAATTGGTCCCTCAACTATCAATACCTTACATTCATCCCCTTGATTATTCAAAGTTTTTTGACCCACATACATCCGTGTCTGCCACTGTGATGTGGGGAATAACTTATAGCAGAAGCAGGGCCCAGCCAGCAGCGACAGCTGAAGCCTAGCAGTAGTTCGGAGCAGACCAGAAGAGGCCCTGTTGGATCTAGAGTTGTATCAAGTCTGCATTGGTACCAGATTGATAGGTTCGTATCAGATTAGGCTTAGAGTCATGTTAGGATATCCTTCTGCTTGTGTTAGTTGGAATCTCTGATATATAAGGAGCTACAGGCTGTACATGAATCTCAAGTTGTCGATAAAGATTAGTCTCCCCCTGAATGCTTTTCTCTCCTGCTGCGTATTGTGCTGGCTACGGTGCCCATCTGTTGGGTGTTCTTTGGCCCACAAGCTCTTGCTGGGCACAGCTACGCCCTCTGATCTGGAAGCTCTAAGAGCCACCTATGTGAATTTTGGATTTTTAACAGAGAGGTATTGTGTCCCAGGAATGAAAAGTAGACGAAATGTAGACTTTGGCAATAGTTGAAGGACATGCTTTGTCTGGTTTTAGAGTTTAGAGGTTTGAAATGTAGACATTGCCAATAGTTGCAGGATGAGAAGTACACTTTTTCCTAAATCCAATGTTATACAAGTTTACCGTGATTCATTAGATTTATACAATTTACAGGTAAAAGATTCACATGCTTACCTGGCTGTAGCTTCAAACACGTCTGGTTCCATGCCAAGAGAGCTCTTTGAAGATGTCCTGGAGGAGCTTGATAAACAGGTTAATTTCTGAAAATTCTGGCTATATTCTTGTAATCATTTACCACTGTAGAAATATTCTACTTGTATTGGATTATTGGTGATCGACGAACTTCGACAAATTCTTTGGTGAACTAATTGTTTAGTCATACTAGCTAAATATATGTGCTTCACTACGGATAAAATATATGTAGAACTGATCATATCAAGTCATTGTCATGGTGTCAGCCAGCTCCACACCTCAGCTAAGCTGCTACCTCATGTTTAACTTAGGATGGCGGCATGCCTCTGCTACGTGTCATGCTCCAGTTTTGTTAAATCCTTTTTAGCTGTGGTTGGGTAATTCTTGGAAGATTTACTGTGTTTCTGTTAGTTAAGTTGTATGGTGGGTCTGAAGAGACCTATTTATACGATAGTAGAAATAAAGATAATTGGAACATAGGGGGGACTTGGTACACGGATGGAAAAAATGCGAATTCTAAATTCTACCTAGCTGTACCTGAGCTGCCATTTCTGGGATGCCCTAATTCTTAGTTACTATAACAAATGGTTGATAAATAGTTCTCTTCGAAATCAAGCTTGTCTTTTTATCTCTAAAATAAGTAGAATGGTTTTTTTTAAGCACCTTTAATTATTTTATGGTGACAATTTTTCGCATTTTATTATATGTTAGATCCTGCCGATTGTGTGTTTGTTCTTTGATAATGTGATTAGTAATGGTACTATTTTGTCTTGCTGCTCCATTTGTACTCATTTTTTGTTGTTCAAATTCAAATATTTAGTCTCATTAAGTTAATATGATTGTAGAACTTTCTTGTAGATTGTGCGCTCTGCATGCGTGTCCTTTGCTCTCAGCAGTTGCAAGCTTAGCATTAAATATGTCCGATTGGATGTTTTGTCATATTATTCCAATTCGAGTTGAATATTCTCTGTAAAATCGTACTTGCTGATTCATTTGATGTTCATCGTTTAAATTAGATCTGCTAGGAGCCTAGGACAAAATATTAGTTCTTTCATGTTCCAAGCCATGCCTATTCAGATACCTGTGTTACTCTTTTTGTCAGTTTGAGCTGATGGTTTGTAACTATTTTTGTTGTCAGTATCAAGATGACAAGACTTTAGTTAAAGATGAAGTGAAGTCTGGAAAGGTACCTTTTCAGCCATTTATTTTCCGCTCCTAGAAAAAGTGTGGTGCCTAAGCGCATTTTATGATATATTTTGTATGCAGCAATTTGTCACATGTATTTCTTATTTCTTCTAGATTCATATGACGGCCTCATGGACACTCGAGGACTTCCAAGCTGCTGTTGCAGAGGATGAAAAATGCAAAGGGATATCAAACGTAAATATCAAGGTGCGGTTATAAGCTGTTATCAATATTCGGAGATACTTGAGATATTGTCTGGTGGTATTTTTGCTTTACAAGTGATTGCAACATTGAGTTTTCCCCATGACTGATAATGTTGCTTCTCTTTTGTGGATGTGCTACAGCTTATTTACGAGGACCTAATTGAAAGGCTCAAGGAAAAGGAAGTAAAGGAGGCTAAGAAGCGTCAGCGACTGGGTGATAATTTTCTGGATCTTCTGTACTCAATCAAGGTATCAATATTGGCCACACAGTCGAGTGCTTGCATCAAATAGTCCTATATTTAGCAAGAAAGCGCATAATTATTTAATATCAAGGTTGTGTGACTGGTCAGCTCAATAGTCACTGAGCATGATCTGTTGGCCAACTAATTATCCTTTTACGTATAGCTGAGTGTAAAATACAATCACAGCTTTGAACAACTTCTGAAAACCAACCCTGGATCTCAATTTATTCAGCCGTCCTGTGCGCGTGTAAATTAACTGGCAGTTTTTTTCTTTTAGACCTATTTTGAGTGGATCGACCCTCCCCAGTTGCACTCCTGTTGATAATCCACTCGCATGGCAGCTAATAGGCCTCCTTTGATCACAAATAGTGTATGGGTTGCAACCACGAGTTCTTTTATCCCCTTAGTTAGTCACTAGCAGTTCTGTTCTAATAAATGACGTTGCGCTAGCTATTCAAAAGGACATTAATTTGGGCCCTAATGTTAGATATGGTTAAGGTTCTAACTATAGTCCTTATGCCAAATCCTGTAGGTCCAAAAACTTGCTTGAAACTCATTTTGGTATTGGACTTCAGTTGTTATGAACATATTGAATCATTGTCAATAGCAGTTCCACCTCAATTTCAGACATATATAGCAGAACTGGCCAGAATGGTTGGAAGAAACCTGCTGGTTTCCAATGGAAACCATAATCTTGTGTGGGACCACATTCATCAATAGTTGCTCCATTTTTTTCACCAGAGATAAGTGGAGGAATATTATCGTCTGGAATGTTATCCTTTTGATCTAATTTATCCTTTTCTATGAAAAAATGTAGGAAATAACAGCTACTTCAACATGGGATGATTCTAAAGCACTGTTTGATGATACCCAGGAGTACAGGTAGCGTAATCCTCTTTCCGCATTACGTTGCTAACAGTGACCCACGCCACCTTGCACAAATTCTTTTGCCAATCCTTTCTGTTTCGCGGTGCAATACAGCTAATTTTGTAGTTGTGGTAAGTGGTAACTGGGTTAGTTACTTCTGCTTGCACATAAAATTTGTACAGTTTGGTTAGCAAAAAAGAAACCGAGTTGGTAGATCTAAACAAGATGTTTGTGAAGGTCCTGAGATTTTGATCTGTAATAAACCTGTGTAATTTATAAGTTGCAAGATAGCCACTTTAAAAAAAATTATTTATACATTTTAAAGCTTTTAAACCAGCTTATTTGATATTAAGTTTGAGTTATGTGTGTTTGAGGTTATTTGGGCCCTATGTGTGTAATTTTTTCAAGTGTTCTGATCTATGCAAAGTTGCCACGTTCTAACAATTTTGGTAACAAAAAGGGCCTGTACCAGTACCTATAAACATTAAGAAAAATGCTGGTTTGGGCGCTGGATGTTTAATTGGATCGAGGTGTTATCTATTTTATATTTGCTATTTTTGCTTCTTGCGACATGGAATGATTTTGTCTGTTGTATATCTCACATAGGGATTTGGGTGGCGAGACATATGCTAGAGAGCTTTTTGAAGAGTATATTGTCCGCCTCAAAGAAAGGTTTAAAGAGAAAGAGCGCATGAGGGAGGAAGAAAAGGTAATGCTACTGTTTTTTTGTCGAATCATTTACCATTAGTCCTATCAACTGTTTGGTTCTTGTTATGCTAATTTTATTTGCGGAGAGCTGTGGCAAATGATTTTTATGTACAACTTTTTGAACTTTCTCCACCCCCTGTATTTTTCTGCACTTCTCAGTCCCACTTGTTTTGTGGGTATTGCAAAAATTGTATGGGAAGTTCACATGCACCGTAGTCACACTTGTTACCAACTGTAGTGTGCACCTGAATGTATTACCTTATGCTAAGTACCCACGTGTGTATATACACATGAGGGCAACTTAACTACTTGTATTATTTACCTACATATGCCTTCATATAAGTTTTGTTGTATGTAGGCTAAAAAAGAGAAAGACCGTGAAGAGAGAGAAAAGAAGAAAGATAAAGAAAAAGAAAGGAAGGATAAAGATCGCAAAGAAAAGGAAAGAGACCGAGAGAAGGAAAGAGAAAAGGAAAAAGGAAAGGATCGGTCAAAGAGAGATGAAATGGAGATTGATGGTGATGATGTGGAAATTCATGGCTCAAAGGATAAGAAGCAGGACAAGGATAAAGAAAAGAAGCACAAACGACGCCACCATGACACGGCAGATGATCTAAGCTCTGAAAAGGATGAGAAGGTTGACTCGAAGAAGTCCCGAAGGCATAGCAGTGATCGCAAGAAATCTAGGAAGGTATAACATTTGTTATCCTCTTGTGCAATCAAGGTACTTAGGATATGGTTGGCTCATTGCCTCCAACACCTACTCCATTCAAGTTCTGGCGCAAAATTAAGTGCTCCCCAGTTCGCAATATGTGATAGTGAACTTAGGATACTCTTGCCTCTGTATTGTGATGTTTAAATATTTGGACAGTTTGTGAGGCATACGTGTATGTATTGTTACACATATATTTACGCACAATAGTATCAAATTGGTAAAATGTTGCACTTTTGATACTGCCAGTATATGATATTTGTGTTATGTTATAGTGAATTTAGAATACTCTGCCTTTGTATTGTGATGTTTAAATATTTGGACAGTTTGGTGAGGCATGCGTGTATGTGTTGTTACACATTTATTTATACACAATAGTTTCAAGTTGGTAAATGGTGCACTTGTGATATTGCCAGTATATGATATTTGTGTTATGTGGTAGTGAATTTAGAATATTCTTGCCTTTGTACTATGATGTTCAGATAGTTTGACGGCTTGGTGAGGAACTAGTGTATGTGTTGTTTATGCACAGTATTTCCTTATTGTTAAAATGGTGCACTTGCGGTATTGCCCGCATTTGATACGTGTATTATGTAAAATATCTCCTGCATAAATCATGTTGTGAATTAGCATGGTTGTGATTTGTGCGGCACACAAATGCTTCACATATCAGATGGATACATGATATTGAGATTCTTTTGTCATTCATGCAGCATACCCATGCTTCAGACTCGGACACTGAGAACCGGCACAAAAGACATAGAAGGGACCGAGATAGTTCCCGCAAAACTGGTGTAAATGAGGAGCTCGAAGACGGGGAGCTTGGAGAAGATGGGGAGATTCATTAGGCTTTCCTTGTACCTCCAAGAGTGTCAGTACTTACTGCTCCCCTGTCATGTTGTCCATTGGTGCTATTTTGATTTGTTTTACCTAGTATCATCAACTCTGCTTCAGGACTTGACAGTGTTATATTGAAACTAGCGTTACATTTTCTGGCATCTGCTTCTCATTCTATTATTCTGCAGCATCTTAAAGACATTAACCTGGTTTTGTTCTGTTTACGCAAACCATTGCCAATCTACTTTCTTTGTTTAGTTTATGCAGAATCGTAGTGTATGAGGTATGTTTTAGAAGGCTTTGTCGGCCTCTCATCTCTAATTTATGGTGGTTGTGGTGCATACAGTTCTGGTGATTTACCCAATGTTGGTAACCTTTTCCTTTACCTCTAAAAGTTTGTTACTGACAATTTTGGCTGGGGGTGGGTAGTGTCCTGATTGTAGGCAATATCTATCTACAGCCATGGTTTTGACCATGGATGGATTTATTTCCATGTGCCTGTCGCCGTTCAGCATGGACATGGATGCGCATAGCAGCACTAACAACACCTGTTTGCAAGCAACGCGGCAGGACCTGCCGCCGCCTCAGCAGCAGTTCATCGTCTCAGTTTGCATTGGAAGCATATTGTGCGCATTACAATCTTCTGGCAGAGATGTCAATTTAAGTGGTAAATTGTAATAATGTGTGTACATTCGTCCATACTTTTGATCTAGCCATAGAGTTGGATTCTGTAGAATGTTCAGGTTTACTGGCAGATGCTTGGAGGGTACTATCGAGCACCTGGACCTTGATCGTATCATGATTTTCTGTCATCAACTGTTTACACTGTGTACTGCTTGAGCTAGCCTATATCTTGTGGGCATGTCTGCTTGTGTCCGACTGCTGCTGACAGCCGACAGCCAGCTACTGGCCTCACAAGTTGTTGGGCTGTTAATACTGCCGTACATTGTTTCCACTTTTATTAACAGAGTTGGGCATTCTTAATGTTTGTCTAGGAGACCCCCCCCCCAGCCCTCTTTCGTTAACTGGGGGCACCAGTTGGTGTTTCCGTCTTTTTCCTGAACATCTTTGCCCATTCTGGTATAGTTGTTGCATTCCTAGAATATTGCTGTATCCTAGGCGATAAACAGACACTATATGCGAGAGAAACAGGCTAGTAATAGTATTGGACTCAAAATTTTGTACTAGGAATGTACAACATGTAGTATAAGTAATAAGTGGGACAAGTAGGATCTCACTTTTGCATCCTTAGTATTGGAGCCCCATTTTGACGCCATCAAATCATCGGTCCTCTGTCTGTCAAGCCCTCTCGGACACTGCTTCTCCTCACAGGTGGTAGGGACTTCTATCAGATTCTAGGGACTTCTTGGGCTGCTGTCGTAGAAACCAGGCTGTGTTTGGTGTCCGGAAGGGTGGAAGGCCTAGCTCAAAATGTGCCAAACAGGATCACGTACCTCACATTGCTACATTGAACTTCGTTTTTAGACTCCGTGGTCACGTCAAACAATGCATGGCCGTATATTCTTTGATTTTATGGACACACTGCAACCACTTTCTCTAGGCACCAAGATCTTTGTAGGCGATTTTGTTTCTCTGTAAAAGTGATCTATGCGGGCGCCCTGCGTGTCTCTTGAAAAAGTGGCGAGAGAAAGAACGTGACAAGTGGAGGCGCCCTTGCTCTTCCCTCTCGTGAAAGTGTACTTGCTGATGTGTGGGTTTCCTTCTATTTCGTCCTAGTTGGCGTGGGTCTTGGTTTTGTTGCTATCTATGGAAAAATGCCCTTCGCATCCATGTGCGATGGATAGCCAACTGTCAATGGAAATCCATAGAGCAATGAATATACATGAAAACAATATTAGTAGCATTCAAAAAATGTACAATTGTAATGAAACCGTGCAAGTTTTATTAGCAACACGATGTTCATTCTTTGAATTTTTGTGATTTTAAGAGGTTCCAGGGAGAAAAACCAACTAATGTTGAACATCCAATAAAATATAAATGGGTAACACTAGGTACTTATTTTTGTAAAACAGAAGTAAAAAAATACAAATCTTTTTTTCATATAGAAAATAGTTTGAAAAACAAAAAAAAGCAAAGAATAACATGGTAGTAAAGCTAAAACATAATTTTAAGATAAGCAAACCTAAGATAACTTGAAAGAGGAAGGGATGTGGGGGACACCACAAGCTTATGGTTTTTGCTATTTCTTGTATAGTGAACGTGCACGTGCAACGCACGTATCATAATCTATAACAAAAACATTTATTTGGAATTGTATTTCCATTTTAATGAGATTGTTTACCAAGCCATTTAAATGCGTCTATCAATTACAATGACACAAGAGTAATTTATGAAACCACCGATGTGTGAAAACGGATTTCCCGTAGAATAATTATCATGGAACGAAACAAAATATCTCCCGTGAAATACTCCATGAATTTGATATTTGGAGACCACATGATGACCTACATGATTATAATATTTGGATGATATTTCTATGTCTATACCATAAAGCATTTACCAAATAAATCTTTACACAGTTTTAAGTACATTAAAAATCATCAAATAATCATTATAGGACTCGTCCGGACCATACAGATTTTTCGCTATTTCTAACAAATATGCCCAGACGTTACAACGGGAGAGGATAAATATACGTCGCGGATGTGCACAAAGTAAGTTCCTATTCACATGGCGGGTGGTAGACACGATGATAAAGTTCAAAATTATATGCTTCATCCTTCACAGGAGTATTATGCAGTATCTGACGATCTTATTATACTACTATGAAAAAACCAGTGCATTGAAGTTCTTTTAGTCAGTTCCTATTTGGCACATTTAGTACCATGAAGTACGAAGATGCATTATCTCAAGATCGGACTAAATCCTCCAGCAGGTAGAATTAGGTGTGCATTGTTGTCATCTGATTAGAAAGCAAGAAAAGAAAAGCGAGTGACAAAGCAGCGGTATTCCAATGTCATTGATGTCAAGTTTAACCATCAAATCAACTGCAATTGGAAGGGCAACTGACAGCGTGTTTGGCATTCAGTGGGAAGAGGAATGGGAGTTTAGAGGAGGAAATTAGTGGAGGGATTGGACATGGGACTTTGCTGTTTAGTCCCAGTCCTTTGTTTGCCACCTGATGAGAGTTGTCGTTGGGAATTCGGATCGAAACGTTTTTTTTCATCAATCTCACGAATTAACAGGGTACCCCAGGAAAGAGATCGGTGGGAATTAGAGACCCCAACTCCCCTTCTCCATCCTATCTAAATTCCCCTAACCCTCAAACAAACGTGAGACTATATATCCTCAGCCCCTCAAACTCCCATTCCCTCGTTGCAATTCCCTGGAACCAAACATGCTGTGAGAGCATGCAGACAGCCACAACAAAACAGTTGGAATCATAGTTAGATGAGAATACTAAATAAGATGACAACACAGCTAGCTGCAACATGCTGATTAATTAAGAACAAAGGGTAGAAGGGCAACGGCGGATCGGGCGGCGACGTGCACCCTCCCGCTCACCCTCGGCCCTGCGTGGGCGAAGCCGTCCTCGTTTCAGCTAGCTAGCAGGAACATCAGCAACGAGCAGTGTTTTGCTATTTCTGCACATCTGCATGGCCGCCGCTGGCTTGCTCCTGCACATCCGCAACGAACAGCTAGCTCGCTCCTGCAACAAACAGTTAACTAGCAGGCTCGCTCCTCCTGCACATCCGCATGGCCGCCGCTGCCGACGCGCACGGAAGGAGAAGAGGCTAGCTAGGCTGTCCTCGCCGTGGGAGGGCAAGGGAGCGACGGAGACTGCGGGTGCGGACGGCGGCGGGTGTGAGGCCCTGAACTACTAAGAAGAACACGAACCACACGAATCGAAGAAGAACAGGATGAATTGGTAGCAACTAGGGATACTTTACTAGCAGAGGGATGATTCCCCAGGTTCAGAGATACATGTGGAAGGAGAACAAACCCTAGCTAGGCTAAACTAAAAGTAGATAGCTTGTTCTTTCTTAGCTTCTCTCTCTACCAACTCCCGGCTTATACAGACGCTAGCGAGCTAGACGATAAACAGTACATGTGTTGAAAGTGATCTGCACCGTTGATAGTACGTGATGCATCCTAGCCGTCCATTCCTTCTCTTGACATAGTCAATGGTCTTCAGTAGTGGTCTATCTCAGGATAGGGTCCTGACAGTGCCCTCCTCTTGAGCCACACCTTGCCCTCAAGGTGTAAATGCTGGAAAAGTCTTGTTAAGGAACTTCACATCCTCCCAAGTTGCATCTGCTTCGGCAAGATTTTCCCAATGAATAAGACATTGCGCTACAGGTTGTTTGTTGCGTTGGATGATGCGTCGTTGGAGCAGCCTGTATGGGGTAGTCTTGATTTTGCCAGTAAATGAGCCTCGCAGTCCATAGATGATGGCAACTGGCATACCATGAAATTTGAAGATGTTGTCGAGAAATGTTTGTACAACACTGTCAACATTGTAAGGATGTGACATTGGCAAGAAATGAGCGTATTTGGTCAGACGGTCAACGACAACTAGGATCACTTCCTTGCTTTGAGAATTTGGTAGTCCCTCAATGAAATCAAGGCTGATGTGAGCCCAAGCCATATCTGGAAGCTCCAAAGGTTTTAGGAGGCCAGGCTGCTTCACATGTTCAGGTTTCGTGAGCTGGCAAGTGGGGCAAGCTGCAATATAATTTTCAATGTGTTTCTTCGTTCCAGGCCAATAGAATAGCCTCTTCAAGCGATGATATGTTGCTCGGTTGCCAGAGTGTCCTCCAAGCGTTGATGTATGAAAGTCATGAAGCAATGTTTTCCTCATATCAGCATTAGCTCCTACATATATCCTGTTCTTGTACTCAAGGACGCCAACAGATAAATGAAAATCTGGTGGAGAAGCAGTATCAGCTGCAAGTTTCTGCAAGATCTTTGTGCTATCCTGATCACCAATATAGCTTTGTTTGATTTCATCTAGCCAAAGGGGTGTCACTGTTGTTATTGCAGCACAGATGGATGGTTCATCAACATCTCTTCGAGACAGAACGTCAGCAACAAGATTTTCTCTTCCTTTCTTGTATTCAATCACATAGTCAAACTCTAGAAGTTTCAAGAGGAGTTTGTGTTGAATACCCTCTGTGAGACGCTGTGAGGCCATGTATTTGAGGCTTTCATGATCAGTCTTGAGAATTAATTTGTTTCCAAGTAAATAGTGACGCCAATTCTTGAGTGCTTCTATTATTGCCACTGCTTCTTTTTCATACACAGATTGTGCTGCTGCCTTAGGTCCAAGTCCTTTGCTAAGGTATGCCAGAGGTTGACCACGCTGCATTAAAACTGCACCAATCCCTATGCCACAAGCATCTGCTTCTATGGTAAAAGGCATTTGAAAATCTGGTAGCGCCAAGACTGGGCTTGTTGTCAAGACTGTGTTCAGTTGTTCAAAAGTTGATTGTTGTGCAGGCCCCCATGTGAATGCATCTTTCAGTTTGTTCATGTTTTCTGCTGAAATCAGATACGGTTGTTTGGTATGATCTTGCAGCTTAATAGGTGTTCCATTCTTGGTAACTATCAATTCTCTTTTCTTCAGATCCAACCCAATTGGACTGAATTCATATATCCAATCAGCGCCGAGGATTATGTCAAATGTTTTCAGGGGTAAGACTTTAAAACTGGACTGAAAGGTGTGTCCTTGCATCTTGTACTGAGTGGATGGTAACCATGCATCTGATATCAAGTGTGCTCCTCCTGCAACAGTAACTTTTGTGGATTGTGACTGCTGTGTTATGATGTTGTGCTGCTGAATAAAATGATTGCTAATGAAGGTATCTGAGGATCCACTATCCACCAAAGCCACAGCTCTTTTTCAACCAATTGTTAGTAGTAAAGAGAATGTTGTTTTGCCTGGTATTCCTGTCGCAGCATGTGCAGAAATCTCCCTTGCTATTGTTGCTGGAGGTCCACCATCAGGAACCGGCGTATTGGGTGATGTGTGAAAATACTGCTCAGTGACTTGCTCTTGAGCGTTTGGATCCAATTCTTCACTGTCATCACCATCCAATTCTTGTAGTATATGTAAGGTTCTGCCATTGCGACATTTATGTTGCCGAGTATAAGGTTCTTTGCAATACCAACAGTTTTTCTGCTCTATAGCAGGAGCATTGGTAGGAGCTGGGTGTGCAGGTTTTTGAGTTGTTACTGGTTGAGCAGGTTTCTGCCAATTTTGAAACTGTTGTTGAAACCTCTGTTGGTAAGCTGGTTGAAACACTACAGGTTTCTTGGAATTTGCTGCCTTCTCATAGATTTTAGAGTACCAATAAGCTTCCAGCAAGCTGTTAGGTCTCTGTCTTGCTACATCATGTTTTACCTCTGCTTTTAATCCACCAATAAAACAGCTGATGAGAAAGCTCTCTTGCAAGTATGGATGGTCCCTTTTCACCAGCGAAACACACTCTTCAAATTTGTCAATATAAGCAGCAATTGTGTGTGTGTGTCTGATATTCTGCAGCTGTTCTACTGCTTCATGAGCATTTGCCTCTATAAACCTATCAGCAATTAAATTGCAAAACTGCTGCCAAGTTACCATTTGCCATGGAACACATATGTTCTTTAGCCAAGTTGATGCTCTGCCTTGAAAATGTCCAGTAGCAAGGTTTACCCATTGTTCGTATGGTGTTCCAGTCATATCAAAGAACTTTTCACAGGCAACTAACCAGCCAATAGGGTCATCACCAGAAAATAAAGGAATTTCTAACCGAGGTCCTTTTAACACTGCCTCTGCATAATAAGAATTCCCTCCTAGTTGTGTGGCATAGGAGTTCCTCTGATCACTGTGCAGTTGAGTATGTGACTGGTAAACTGAAGGTTGGCAATTTCCATTAATGAACTGACCAGTAACTGGATTATAAGTATTGGGAGATATATATTGTGGAGCTATCAATGCAGAATAGTGTCCAAAATTCCCAGTGTACATGCCTTGCTGTGTGAAAGGTTGCTGTATGGTATATGGTGGTTTAGGTGGTAAATTTGGTGGAATAAGGGAAGGTAATGTCGGTACTGTAGGTGGAGATATACGAAATGGAGCAGTTTGCTGTGTACTGTCTCGTACATTAGCTGTGGTAGTGCTCTCAGTGAAAACAGCAGATGGCAAGGATGCTAATGCAACTGATAAACTACTCTGTCCTGGTAGTGTTGACTGAACTTGTTGAAAAGCAGTTTGTAAGTTAGTCACTGGAGGAGGAGCAGAGAGTGTACCGACAGTAGTATCTGTGACTATGCCTTCCTTCTCATTGAGTGTTGACGCTGAATCTGCATTTGGTTTCGGTGGTGTCTCTGGGGTAGTCCGACGAAGAATCTGTTGCAACATTGAGTGCATCGAGGTCTCCATATCTGTCAACTTCTTGTCCATTAGAGGTATTGCAGACATGTTCATCTGAATTTGGTGCACCTCTTGCTTCAGTTGATGCAGATCCATGAGCTCCTCACGATTCCCCGCCATGTCCTCCTGGAGTTTGTCGATGGCTTGCTGGCCCTTCAGACGAGTTCCTTCCGCCATGGTCACGGATCGGTGCGAGTTGCCAAAGCTTGTCTCGTATACTCCGATTCCAACTCGACTCCCGCCGTACGACCGGCTAGAGTCGGGGATTTTACAGCGGTGCCAACCCGTTCAAGCTCGTCGCACGATTCGCCACCAGGGAAGCACGGATCCGGCTAGGAACATGAATTTTACTCTGAGCGCGTTGTGCTCTCGTAACCTTCCCTACCACCGAATCTGCTCCTGAAGGTCTCCGCCGCCAAATCGCCACCAACAATTTCCACACCGCCGCCGCGAACAGGGAGGGAGGGAGGGTGGAATTTTACCGGAGAGCCGAACCAGCCCTAGCTCCTCTGCCCGAATCGCCTCCGTGGTCCGAAAATCGACTGAGCTCTGATACCCTTGTGAGGCCCTGAACTTCTAAGAAGAACACGAACCACACGAATCGAAGAACAACAGGATGAATTGGTAGCAACTAAGGATACTTTACTAGCAGAGGGATGATTCCCCAGGTTCAGAGATACATGTGGAAGGAGAACAAACCCTAGCTAGGCTAAACTAAAAGTAGATAGCTTGTTCTTTCTTAGCTTCTCTCTCTACCAACTCCCAGCTTATACAGACGCCAGCGAGCTAGACGATAAACAGTACATGTGTTGAAAGTGATCTGCACCGTTGATAGTACGTGATGCATCCTAGCCATCCATTCCTTCTCTTGACATAGTCACGGTCTTCAGTAGTGGTGTATCTCAGGATAGGGTCCTGACAGAGGGACCTCGAGCTCTCTCGACGGCGGCGCGGCTCTGGCCAATGGCGAGCATGCGAGGCTTCGATACGGTGGGGTGGCGTGTCGCCCCACATGATGGACATCTAGCATCCTCGTCTACAGCATGAAGAACTTGGTAGCGCGCACACGCACACCAATTCATTAGCGATGCAACTCTGTTCCTGGGCATCCGCACGCCCGCGCGCCGGCCGTATGTATGTACGTTCTAGGAGTCTTACATACCAGGAGACTGCCTGGGAGGAGCACGGGGCTGTCGGAGAGGCGAAGGTACAATTCCTTCTCGGACGACGACAGCTCTCCATCGGGGAGCGGTGTGCCGGGATCCATGCGATGCAGGGGAGGACGGAAGGGGACGGGGATGGGATAATCGAAAGAACTGTTTCTTTAGGTCGGTGGTTCGTGGCGATCAGGACAACTGATTCTAATCAGAGTTGCTACCATCGGGATGCTTGCGTTTTTTTCTTCTATTCTCCTTCTAGCTATACGAATCAGATCGAACGACCGTGAGCTCGCGATTCTTTTTTTCAACTTTAGGATCAAAAAAGGTTTGACTCGGTCAAAGTTGTTTGGTGCTCGACATCGAGACAATTTGGATCATTGATCGAAAATTGAACGGACAAGATTTAATGTATCCCAACATGTTTGCTCTTTTAATAGTAGTATAGATTCTACTCGTTCCCCATTGTATTATATTGTACCACACATCATGTCGAGGGAAACTCCAACGTGAAGCCATGTGTATGTTGATCGCAATGAAATGAAGTGACATGGACAGAGGCAGGGGGCGCGGGTTGGGGCCATGGCCCCCTGTGCTGCAAATTTTTCTGAAACCCCCCTATATAATATGTGGATTGGTCCCTAAATTTATCATAAATTGACTATATTGCCCCTCCAAATAATCTAGTGTATAATTGCCCTTCCCCCGCTCCCCCCAAATCCTGATCTAACCCCAGTCACCGCCACGGTGCTTCCCCGCCCCGCCCTAGTACGTCCGCTGGGGGTGCTGCATCTCCGCTTGAGGGGAGCTGCGGCAACTTGATTGTAGCTGCGACGACGCATCGATGGCACCATTCCAAACCCCATAGACGGCGGCGAGGACTGGGTCGTATCGGATTTAGATAACAGTTGGATTCCAGCAAAGAAGCAAAAGAAGAGCAAGGTCGTGGCCCAACGAGGGTTCCAACAAAGAACAAACAAGCCAAGAAGCAAGAAAAAAGAGCAAGGTCGGGTCCCCAACTGGTCCAAATCTAGCAAAGAACACCCGGAGTAAGGTCGTGGCCCTATCAAGTCAGACAAGGAGCAAGAAAAGAGGGTGAACATTTGAAAAGACTTGCAATATTTGTTGTGATACTTCCGTCGAACACTTTAAGTGCGCGCTCTGGGTGCACTCTGGGCGCGAACTAGCGCACATACACGCGCTTTGGTCAAAATTTGTTGTATTGGAAGTATTATTTTTCTTCAAAACTAGTACACTGATAAAGAAGCTTGCCGTCGGATTTAGGGGTTTTGGAATGTTCCCTCGATTTATATGATTTTTCTGCGGTAAATCCTATTAAATTGGTTTAATGCATGAAATATAGCTAAAACGCTAAAAAAATCACGATGATCAAGGTTTACGCCTCCAATATGTTATGCTTTGCGTGAAAATTAAAATAAGTATTTTGGCACTAAAAAGTTATAAAAAGAAACGTTCAATTATTTTGGAATCTTTGCTTCGGCAATCTTGTTTGCAATGTCAAAACCCATGTTTGTGCCGAGTTTGGTCATCATAGTAAATATCTAGCCATGGATATGGCCATGACCTTGGTCATCTAGCTTGAAACCCATGAATCTTGAGACAAGATAGCACATTTTGAGAAGACTTGTTTTTTCAAAATCTTGAATTCCAAGTTCATGATTTTTCCTTGACACTAGTACACTAAAAGGGAAGATTCCCGTAGGATTTCTGATTTTTTGAAGTTTTCTCGATTATGCGAGCTTTCTCAAAACAAGGTCAAAATTGGCGGAGTGACCATTCATAGCCAAGGTGTGAATTTTCTGATATTTTGGGCGGTCTTACCTAGAATCATGCTATACTATATCTATATAATTTTTCTATAATTTTGGGGCCAAACTATAATACACTTGTAGTTCAAATCTCGTTAAATAGCGGTAAATCCCATTATACTCGTTTAATGCATGGAATATCGCTAAAAAGCTCAAAAATTCATGATATTCCGGGATTGTGCCTCCATTGAGATATGTATTGCCTGAAATTATGTAAGTCCAATTTTCCATCTTTTTTGTACATGCTTCACAAAAACAACCAATTTGGTACTATTTAAAAAAAAAGACAAACTTGCCCAAAATCTTGGAATCTTGCTTTGGCAATCTTGTTTGCAATGTCAAAACACATGTTTGTGCCGAGTTTCGTTGTCATAGCAACAACTTAGCCAAGGTACTCCATTTTTGTGAAGACCTATTGTTGCATTGGAAGTTTATGATTTTTCTCGGAACTGGTACACCTATAAGGAAGCTTCCCGCCAAATTTCCTATTTTTTGCAACTCCAATTTTTTATTCTTGCCGTGAAAACTGTGAAAAAATTGTGAAAATCCATGTGCTTTAAGATCCGGCTTGGCGACGGTAAAAATGGGTCCAAATGAGGCAACACAACCCCATCTATCAACATTTTTTGAGGGCTCTCATGGGGTCAGATCTAGGTCGGGGCGATTTAAAATGAGATGTCCCAGTCCGGCCCCACTCGTGGGGTCAGATCAGGGTCAGAGCGATCCAAAATGAGATGCCCTAGGCCAGGCCCGCTAGTTTTAGCGGGCCCACTCGTGGGGTCAGATCAAGGTCGGATCAATTCAAAATGAGATGGCCCAAGACGTCCCCACTAGTCAGGCGAATTAACGGTCAAAGGAGGTTGACCCGACGGAAACGGCTGCTTGGCCATCCGCGAGCCTCGAAAGAGCGAAGTAGGGCAAAACAAAGGAAATCTAATCGAGTTCGGCACAACAGAGGAAAACTAAGCGAAGTGGGGCACGAAAATAATTGACCCCCGTTGTTAAAGATGTGGATGATTCCTTTCGTGGTAGGAAGGCTTTTGCTACTCAAAATGTGATGGCGGCGGTAGATTTTGACCTCCGGTTCACAAATGTGTTGGCTGGTTGGGAGGGAACAACACATGATGCGAACGTTTTAGCTGATTCATTAGGGCATGAGAGAGGCCTACAAGTACCACAAGGTATCAAATTGCCTTAGATATGATTGTCCATATATAGTCCAAAAAATTGTCACCAATCTGCGTCTTCTTTTTATAGGCAAATACTACCTAGTTGATGCCGGATATGGAGCCAAGCCCGGTTTCTTGCCACCTTTACGTAATGTGAGATACCATTTGAAGTGTTATTCATGTATCCTTTTATTGTATTGAAACCATCTAATCATAGTGCTACTCTTGTACCATTTTATGTCTTGAAACCATGTATTGTGATGTTCGAAATCATATTTGTGCAACTCTTTAATGGCTGGACAAGATGTACTATTTATGTACTGAAACCTTGTGTTTTTCATGATCTAAATCATATTTTTGCAACTATTTCATGGTTGGAATGAAATTGACCATTTTATGTAATTACACCATGTATTTGTGATGTTATAAATCATATTGGTGCAACTCTTTAATGGCTGGACAGAATGGACCATCTTGTGTAGTGAAACCTTGTGTTTTTCATGTTCTAAATCATATTTTTGGAACTATTTCATGGCTGGACAGAAATGGACAATGTTGAAAGCACAGGTGCAAGTGGGAGCAACACCAAGAGTGTGGTGGTTCACTGGACCAATCCTATGTCCACCATGATGCTTGGCTTTTTGGCTGACCTTGTGGCTAGTGGTGCAAGAACTTCAAGTGGTTTCAAGGCGTGTCATCATAAACCAATGTGTTCAGGTTTTGAATGAACACTTCAGGCTATCCTTGAATGGAGATCAGTGTACCAACCATCTGAAGAAGTGGAGGAAGATTTGGAGCAGGCTAATCCATTTGAAAAATCTGAGTGGAGCTCTATGGGATGAGGATACTTGCACTATTAGGCCCAGCGATGAACACTATGCAGAGCATTGCACTATACGTTTTGTCTACTTTATGCTATTTACTTACATGAACATATGTCTACTTTATGCTACTCACTTTTGCATCTTTTTGTAGAACAACACATCTAATATCCTATTATTGAATACCCCAATTGAACACTACCGTGCAATGGATTTTTTTGGGTCCACTATAGCAACATGGAAGTATGCCAAGTCTGTGAATGACCCCTTGTCTATTGATCTTCAAGATGAAAGTGAGGTGAACACGTCGCCAAATTAACGTAGGCGAGTCTGCTGGCAAAGCACCACCAAAAAGGAAGGCTAAGATTGTGCACATTGAAGATGATGCAGTGGTCACCACTCTCAAAGATGGGTTCAAAATGATGGCTGAAGCTCTTGTGAAGTCAGATGTAGACGATGATGATATACCCGATGGCTTGTGGGATGCTTTGATAGCACTTAATGGATTTGATGAGGGGCACATAACTCATTATTATGCTCATCTTGTTGACAATCCAAAGATCGCAAAAGCATTCATGACTCTTAGCAAGGCCAAGAAGTTGATCTCGGTGAGTAGGTGAAAGGATCGTATGACACCTAGAGGGGGGGGGGGGGGGGGGTGTGAATAGGTGCTACTTCAAATTTTAGTACTTTTTCAAATTAGGCGTGACACAAAAGGTAAATTCTCTAGATATGTAACTACGGTGAATTTCCTATATGACAAGCTAGCGACTGAGCAAGGTACACGAAGTAAAAGCTATAACATGGATAGATGTAACAGAAGAGAAAGCACGCGGAGACAAGGATGTATTCCCGAGGTCCTCCTTTTTAGGGGAGTACGTCTCGTTGGAGAGGTGTGAGTTAACACAATGACTCAACAGCCACAAAGGCTTCACCTTCTTCTCCGATGAACCGCACCACAAAGGTTTGGTTCACCTTCAACTATCGGAAACCTTCAAGGCAGAGTCCGGAGCCTTTACAACAACAATCCGGGGCACAACCCACAACTGGATTGGGGGCTCCCGAACGGCTACAATCTGTCACAAACACAACAAGTGAGTACAACAAGGGGCTAGGTTTTTCAAAGGGAAACCCTAGAAAATGGTCCCTCAAGTGAATGAGGGGAAATGTAAATCGGCTCGGTGAAGATGTAGATCCGGGTCTCCTCCTTCGATTCCCCAACTTTGAGCTTGATTGAGTGGTTGGTGGGGGAGATCTAGAAGGAGGAAGGTTGCATTTAATGGAGGTGAGAGAGTGTTGGAAGCTTAGTCTTCATTGGGGAAGAAGATACCTTTATATAGCCCTCCCAATAAATGGCCGTTGGCATGCGCAGATGCTCGTAGCGGTACTACCGCCAGGGACGGCGGTACTACCGCTGCGACTTGAGATCCTCGCCAGCTTCGCGTCGCTGCGACTTGAGATCCTCGCCAGCTTCGCGTCGAGTGTTGACTTCCATGGCGGTACTACCGCTGGGCCTAGCGGTACCACCACTGGGCCTTGCGGTACCACCGCCCGGTACCGCTGGAGGTACCACTTGCACCAACAGAAGCATGAAAATAGCGGTACCCTGAGCGGTACCGCCAGCGGTAGCTTCCCCAGGTCGCGGCTGCCGTGCAGTGCAAAAATGCACGTGGCGGTACTACCGCCATGAGGGCCGGTACTACCGCCGCATATCGGTACTACCACTGGAGGTACCGGAGGTACCAACACAAGCCGAAAAACGGCGCTACCTCTGGCGGTACCGCCAGCGGTAGCTGCGCTCCCGTGCACTACGCAGCGCGCAGGAACTGAGTGCAGCGGTACTACCGCTACTGCCAGCGGTACTACCGCTGCCTGGGAAAAAGCTTCCCACAAAGCTTATTGCGTGCTCGTTTCAACCGTGGTCTTTATCTATGAAATCCTGCAATGATTAAAGACCCATTAGACTAACTAATTGTATTGTCAACAAGCACCAAAACCATAGCCAAAAGGAGATGCTCTTTCAATCTCCCCCTTTTTGGTGTTTGAAGACAACACAAATTGTTACAACGCAATAGGCTAGTAAAATTTAGACGGAGCTCCCCCTAGACATGTGCATTACTCAAAATGTCTTTGAATACACAAATGCACATAATCTAGGATCAACACTCCCCCTAGATTTTACAAACCATGCAAGCATATAAGATATATATATATATAACAAGAATAAGCTTGCACAAACATAAGACATGAACAAAGTACCAAACATAGCAAATAGGGTTCACATGTCTTACACCACATGGATAGAAAGTTCCACAAACTGAAATTAAAACAAGTGTTCACAAGCAATAAGTAAATGGCGAAAGAAAAACGAGCTTGTGACACATCCCTTGCAAATCCCCGCACATCAACCTACTATATATCTCTCCCCCTTTGGCATCGAGACACCAAAAAGGGAAGAGACCGATGCTAGCGTCCCAAAGGTCACTCGAAAGGCTGCTGAGAGGTGACTTCGCCCTCTTCATAATCATCCCAAGTGATGGTGTTCCATGCGCTGTCCTTGGCTTGCCAATCCTCCCATGAGGTGATGTTCTTCTCGGAGTCGGATTGCACTTGTTCTCCTTGAGCACGGCGGCGAGCAACTTCAGCTTGACGGGCTTGCATCTTCTTCTCATATTCATCATATTGGTGCCTCTCCACCTTCTTGGAAACTTGGAAGATCTTCTTCATAGCACCCGCCATCCACTTCATGGGTCCAACTTTAGGTGTAGACGAGGGACTGATACGTCCATTTTGCATCACTATTTTATATCATAATTTACTGCTATTCATTGATATATTTCATATTTGGATATGATACTTATGTTATTTTATCTTATTTTGCATGTTTGATGACTATTGGAGAATTAACTGCCAGAGTGAGGATTCAGCTGGAAAAAGCATCGTCAAGACACCCTATTTCTAAAGATCGACAATTCACGGAAAATATACAGAAGTTCCTATTTTATCAGATGCCGGAGGCAGCCAAAAGGGGAGGCTGAGATGGGCCACGAGGGGCCCACGCCACCCCACGGCGCGGGGCCCACCTTGGCCGCGCCGGGGCCTGGCGTGGATGCCCTGGCCCACCTCAGGCGACGCCCCTTCGCGTACTTCTTTGTCCGAACCCTAATCGGTCGGGGGAGAGCCAGAGGAAATATTCCGCCGCCTCCACGAGGTGGAAACCATAGAGAGAGAAAAAGCTCTCCGGCAGGGAGAAATCTGCCGGGGAAATTCCTTCCCGGAGGGCGGAAATCATCGCCATCGTCACCATCATCACGCTGGACTTCATCGGGATCATCATCATCATCATCTCCACCACCGTCACCATCATCTCCACCGCTCCACTTCGTTCCGCTGTAACATCTGGGGCTGTACTTTGTCTAGTTCATAGGGGGAACTTTCCCGTTGTTAATTACTCCTTGTGGTTGATGCTATTAAGTTTTATCGGTGAATTAAGGTTTATTTCCAGATTGTTATTCATCATTATATCACCTCTGATCATGATCCATATGATGTCTTGTGAGTAGATCGTTTAGTTCTTGAGGACATGGGAGAAGTCATGTTGTTAGTAGTGGAATTATGTTGAGTAATATTTAATGGTTTGATATTTAAGTTGTGGTGTTATTCTTCTAGTGGTGTCATGTGAACTTCGACTACATGACACTTCACCTTTATGGGCCTAGGGGAATGCATTGTGTATTTGGCTACTAATTGTGGGGTTGCCGGAGTGACAGAAACCTAAACCCCCGTTAGTAAACCGGTGCATGAGGGAGTGTAGGATCTCAGACTTTAAGGCTGTGGTTAGATTTATCTTAATTGCTTTCTTGTAATGCGGATGCTTGCAAGGGGTTTAATCACAAGTATGTATTAGTCCAAGTTAGGGCAGTGCATTAGCATAGGTTCACCCACACAACACTTATCAAAACAATAAAGATTAATCTACTGTTTGAAGCGAAAGCACTTGACGAGATTCCCGTGTGTCCTCAAGAACATTTTGCCATCATAAGTAAACCAACCGGCTTGTCCTTTGTGCTAAAAAGGATTGGGCCACTCGCTGCAATTATTATTACTGTCTTTTATTTACTTGTATTTTATTTATCTGCTATATCAAAAACCCCTAAAAACTTGTCTGCTAGTATTTACAGTGAATCCTTGATCAAAACTATTTGTCAACACCTTCTGCTCCTCGTTGGGTTCGACACTCTTATTTATCGAAAGCACTACGATACACCCCCTATACTTGTGGGTCATCAGGGACCGGCTTCATCAACCACTTCCTTGCTTTTCTTCTTAGTGTGGGGTTTGACAAGAAGCCTCTTGATTTTGTGAGGGATCCACTTCTCCGGATCACCAAGTTCTTCAACGGGGTTGTTCTCAAGCCACTTCCAAATAATGATCCTTATGATGAGAGGAGCAAAGGCAATGTTCTTCTTCTTGCTAATCATGAACCACATCTCATTCCAAATGTAATCCATAACATCCAACTTGTTTCCCTTTCCTTGCATGTCCTTGGTGAGAAGCATCAAATTCTTGAGATAGCCATGGATTTCATCAAAGTTGCCCACCTTAGGGTTGATGGTCTCACGGTAGATCCGGTGCATGATGTCCCAAGTGGGAAAGAGGCCTCTAGACTGCCCAACCTTCCACTTTTCTGCGCTCTCCGGGTCATACAACAGGAAAAGCTGCTCCACCTCCTTGGCTTCTACCCCCGGATAGTGTACACGAAAGTGAGTGTCCTCAAAATCTTTAGGCTCAAACGGACCAAACTCCTCATAGTCAAACATAGCAGCCACGTCAGCCCACTTGCACTAGTAGCAAAAAGGCTACTCCTGACGCACCGTTTTAGCCTACTGCTGACGGGCGGGCGCGCGTCAGTGCTATCTCGTCAGTGGTACTTTGTACCACTGACGGGCAGGTTATGCGTTAGTAGTAACAAGGGTTACCACTGACGTGCAGAGTCGCCGCGCATCAGTAATCATAATTTGTGGATTTAAAAAAAAATACGCCGCCGTATACGTCGCCACCATGGTCGGGATGTGCCGCCGCCGCCGTCGTCATGGGTGGAACTAGTCCATCACCGTGCGCCGCTATGCGCTGCTGCCGTCGTCGTGCGCCGCTGCCGTCGACGTCGGGGAGCTCTGGTTGTCAACACCGGCGAGCACCTACTCGCCATGGAGGTCGGGGCTCTGCTTGCCGTCATGCCGTGGCCGAGGTCGAGGCTTTGCTCACCGAGGCCAAGGCCCTGCTCGCCATAGAGGCTCTGTTTGCCGTGGCCGAGGTCGGGGCTCTGCTTGCCGTGGCCGAGGTCGAGGCTCTGCTCGCTGAGGCCAAGACCCTACTCGCCATGGAGGCTCTGCTTACCGTGGCCGAGGTCGCCGTTCTGGGCGTCGCTGCTGTCGCTATTCGTTGTGCACCGCTGCCGTCGCGGCCGCGCTTGCGCTCTTCTCCATCGCCGCAGGTAGAGAGAAAAGAGATTGGGGGAAGACGATGGCAGAGAGAAAAGGATTTGACTTAGAAAACTATGAATAAGGATGTACAGGGGAGTGGTGGAGAGTGTGGAGCTGTGGTCCTTTGCCTAGGCACGCATCGGCACCCGACCCCAATGACACATGGGTCCTACAAGTCTACCTTTTGGGAACAAGAGAATAGGTGATGTATGCACGTCAACAAGCCATGCGAAGTTTCTCTCATCCAACGGTCAGGATTAATCTCTGTTCCCTAGATTCTGTTTGAACAAGGATACGCGGGCGAAACTTTGGATTTGGACTGCGCTCGTTACCACTGACGCGCTATTTTACCCGTGCGTCAGGGTATACTAAATACCACTGACGCACAGTAATTCCGTCTGTCAGTGGTATGTCTCCCCTGTCTGCACACGCAGGTCCCATTTACCCCTGACGCGCAGTTTTGTCCGTGCATCAGTGGTAACGAGGTACCACGGACGCACAGTTTTTTCACCCGTCAGTGCTAAATAGCACGGACGCATGCCTATTTTGCCCGTCAGCAACCACATTGCATCTATAGGCTTTTCCCTATTAGTGTTGACTTCGAACTTCTTGTCCTTAGTCATCCAAACCAACCGACACTCCGTCTCATTGCTCATGTGAACGGTGGCAAGGAATTGAGCCACAAGCTTCTCATCAACATCTTGCTCCAACTCCATCATAGGAAGCATTCCAAACTCCTCACAAATTTCAAGAGCTTCACCAAAATAGGCATGTTTGGCTCTCATGTGCTCCATGTTGATGAAGTGCTGCTCCACATGGTTATCCTTAGGCTTCTTCAACAATATCTCATTGTAGCATTGCTCTTGGAACTTGTTGTGGAAGAAGTGATTGCTACCCCGAACAGAGGGAATTTGCTCCATCCTCTCAATCACATAGCAGTCCACGCTTATCTTGGTGACAAAATCCTTGTCATCAAGTTGACTAGCAGATTTGCTCCGTGCTGGCAAGGTCTTCTCCGGAGCCGGATACTTCCGGCGAGTCACGGGAACTCCGTCAATCTCATCTTGGATTTCATCTCCGGGTTCAGTGTGTGCCTTCTTCCTCCCAACAGTCTTGGAGCGAGTACCACGAGGTTGACTTCCTGTGAATAGCATAGGGGGACAAGCACATAGGTAAGAATGCACAAATTTCATTATTTGGAGAAGAAGAACACAGTTGTACAAAGTTGGTAGAGAAGCAGGGCTAGATGAGGAGTACCAAGGCTAGTAGAGGTAATGCAAACAACAAGTAGTAATGGAGCTTGAACCAAGCACAATAACTACCTAGGGTTGCTTTACCAAATCTAGAGAGGGAACTTCAAAAATAGCCAAAGATTCTCCACACAACTCATACACAAGGTTCTAAATCCACAAAATGACATCTCTATCTTCCCAATCTACCAAGAATCCGTTCATATAAACACAAATTTCATCTCCATCTATCAACTAGATGAGAGAGAGGGTAGGTGTTTACCGGAGCTCATGGCGGAGGATCGAGGGGGAGGAGAGATGTCGGAGCCTTCCCGAGGCGCGGAGCACGAAGATCCGAGACCGGAGAGGGTCCTTCCTGGCGGAGGAGTGGCCGACAACAGCGGGATCTTGGAGGAGAAGAGGTTGGGGTGGAGGCGAATGAGAGAGATACTCTCAAAACCGCTTCGGCCCGACCCCTTATCCTGCCAGATTCCCGCGGCGGTACTACGGCTCGGTCCAGCGGTAGTACCGGCCCTGGTACATAACGGGCACCTGGGCGGTACCGCGCTGCGCAGTGTTTGCGAAAACACACGCAGCGGTAGTACCGCCAGGGTGGCCGGTAGTACCGGCGCCTGGGACAAAATAGAAAATAGCTCAAAAGAGAGCTACGAATCCGTTTTAGCCACCGGTTCCGACCATCCACACCACGAGGAAAATGAAAAAGGTGCATTTTTAGAAAGAGATGGCTTTAGGGATAAGAGTTGTGGCTTAGGATAGAACAAGTAACTGGAGAAGAAGAGTATGCTCAAATTTGCAAGAATCAAGTTTGAAAGGCCAAAATTGAACACTCTTCCCAAAACTCAAGGTCTAGAAACCCAAATAAAACCAAATAAGATCAACTCCTCATAGGTAGGAGGACGCTGGCCTAGGCCACCATGTATGAGTATATGTGGTGTGACACTGCGAAGATGCATCTTGGGTTCACCGCCACTACTCGTCATTTAAGCTCACAATTCATAGAAACGAATATAGAGAAGCAAATGAGTTCTTGATGTTGGCATAATGGGGGGAGGGATAGTCCAATGTATTGGGACCGCACTCCCCCTATGTCCATGCCTACACCTAAACCAAATACATAGTCAAAATATAGGTGTGTATGCAAGATAATCAAGTCAAGCTCCTTGAATCCACGATATTTAGCTCATGCCTCAAATAAGTGAATCTTGCTTCATCAAGTGGCTTCATGAAAATATCGGCAAGTTGGTCTTTGGTTGGAACATAGCCAAGCTCAATATCACCACGGGCAATATGATCTCGAATAAAATGATGACGAATCTCAATATGTTTCGTTCTTGAGTGTTGCACCGGGTTGTGACCAATCTTGATAGAACTTTCATTGTCACACAAAAGAGGCACTTTGTCACAATTTACACCGTATTCCTTTAAAGTTTTCCTCATCCATAACAATTGAGTGCAAGCACTAGCGGCCGCCACATACTCGGCTTCGGCGATGGAGAGAGATATGCAATTTTGCTTCTTAGAAGACCAAATCACCAAGGATCTACCAAGGAATTGGCATGCCCCAGAAGTTGATTTCCTATCATCCTTACAACCAGCCCAATCGGTGTCCGAGTACCCAGCGAGAGAGAAATTAGAGCCCTTTGGATACCACAAACCAAACCTTGGGGTATAAACCAAATATCGAAGGATTCTATTGACCGCTTTCATGTGGCTTTCTTTAGAAGCTGCTTGATACCTTGCACACACCCCTACACTCAACACAATATCGGGTCTAGATACACAAAGATAAAGCAAAGAACCAATCATAGAGCGGTGAAGTTTTTGATCAACATCAATACCCTTTGGGTTAAGTTCAAGATGGCATTTGGTGTCCATAGGAAACCGCTTCTCCTTAGCATTTTTCATATTGAACCTCTTGAGCATGTTCTTGAATATCCACTTAGTGCCTATAACATTGCGACACTCCTTTGGCTTCTCAACTAAATTCCACACCTTGTTGCGCTTGAAGTTATTGAGTTCATCATGCATAACTTCCAACCAATCTGGATCTTCAAGAGCTTCAAACACTTTATTTGGTTCCACCATGGAGATGTGTGCTTGATGTTCACTAAAGCTTGCCAATTGTCTTCTTGTGGTAACATTGCAATTTAGGTCACCAAGGATTGCTTCTAGCTTGTGACCCTTTATCTCAAAATCTCTTGCAACCCTTGCTTTACGACGGGCTTCGATATCTCTATTGCATCTTGGAGGTATCACTTGATCATCTTGATCATTTGAGTCCCCGTCTTGACCGGAATGTTGACCTTGATCATTATTATGCACATCTTCAACAATAGAAGGAGAAGGTTTATCTTGGTCTTGACCTTGGCTAGCATCAACAAATGGAGAACTTGGTTCTTGTCTAGCAACTTGGTCAACATGAGGAGGGTCTTGAACTTGTTCTTGGGTAGGTGCACCATTTGCTTCCATAGTGGGTGCCGGTTCAACTTGTGATGGTGATGATGTTTCCACATGAGTGGAGCTTGGACTTGCTTGAGGAGGCTCACAATGGATCTCAACGGGGCGATGGAAACCAATGCCCATTCTTCTTATTGCATCTTGAGGCTCCTCATTATCTACATCACAAACATGCAACTGCGCCACTTGGGATCCGTCATTCTCATCGAACTTCACACTACAAGATTCTATAACTCTCCCGGAGGATTTGTCATAGATTCTATAAGTGTGAGATTCGGCACCGTAACCAACAAAAACACCCTCTAATGTTTTGGATTCAAATTTAGACAAACGAACACCTTTGATCTTATAGAAATACTTACAACCAAATACTCGGTTGTAGGAGACGTTAGGCTTGTTGCCGGTGAGCATCTCATAAGGTGTAAACTTCTTGCCTTTGCGAAAGAATAGCCGGTTTGATGAATGACACGCCGTGGAGATGGCTTCGGCCCACAAGAAGAGTGGAGATTTAAACTCCGCCAACATAGACCTTGTCATATCCATGAGGGTCCTGTTCTTCCTTTCGGCTACACCATTTTGTTGAGGGGTATATGCAGCGGAATATAGATGACGAATTCCCTCTTCACTAAGAAACTCATTTAGGGTGTAGTTCTTGAACTCGGAGCCATTGTCACTCCTAATGGCCAATATGGGGACATTGTGTTGGCGTTGAACTTCATTGGAGAAGTCGATGACGGCTTGTTGAGTCTCATCCTTCGACTTGAAGAAATAAACCCAAGTAAATCTTGAATAGTCATCAACAATCACGAAGCAATACTTCTTCCCACCAAGATTTGGTTGAGGCACGGCACCAAAGGGATCAACATGAAGAAGTTCCAATATCCTCTTTGATGAAATGATGGTCTTGCTTGGATGGGGAGAATCATGCATCTTTCCTTCAACACATGCCCTGCAAAGACGATCTCTAGAAAAAGAAACATTCTCGTTTAGTCCAAGAATGTGGCCACCCTTGTGGAGACTTTGCAAAGTTCTCATGTTGACATGGGACAAGCGGCGAAGCCACAACCACCCCACGTCGGCCTTTCCGAATAGGCATATTGCTTGAGTGTTGGTTGACCCCGAAAATTCCACCACGAACAACTCATTTTCAACATACCCAACGAACATGACCTTTAGAGTCTTGTTCCTCAAGAGTACTACCATATCAATAGTAAAATGGACATCAAAGTTCATCTTATTAAGTGCATAAACTGACATAATATTGTAACCGAGGGACTCGACAAGCATGACATTTACAAGGGTGATATCCTTTGCAACTACCACCTTGCCGAGACCCTTTACCTCAGCCCGTGATTTATCACCATAGGAGACGGATGAGTGATTTATATTTGGTCCCAACTCCGTCATGATCTCCTTACTTCCGGTCATATGACTAGTGCATCCACTATCAACCACCCATTTTGACCCACCGGAAGCATAATCCTACAAGAAATCATTGCTTGATTTTAGGTACCCATCTTGCAATGGGTCCTCTTTGGTTAGCAACAAGGGTCTTAGGAACCCAAATAGCACGAGCAACATATCCATCATAAGGACCAACATATTTTGCATAAACATCACCATAATAATCAACATATAGAATGTAGTGAGGGTTAGCATCTCCCGCAAAGTCACTACGCGTGGTCTTGCCCCTAGTGGCATTCCCACTCGCAATGGGAGTCTTGGTTTGTGCGGGCTTGGCCTTGTTGTTGCTCTTCTTCTTCTTTGCCTTGGCTACATAGCCAAGACCCTCCTTCCCTTTGTGTTGCTTTTGCTCAACAACATGAGCAACAAACTTTTTTTTACCTTTGGGAATTGAGGTCTTGGCACTAGTGACCTTGGCAAGCTCAACCTTCAACCTAGCATTTTCCTCAATAACATTTGCATGATCACAAGAGGGAGTAGAAGTGCTAGGTGAGTTTGATTTAGAAAGTTGAGTTTGAAGTTGCTCATGAGACTTGACTATAAGAGAGTGAGTACTTTCCAAGGCCTTATGAGCCTTGTCAAGTTTCTCCATATCCTCAAGGAGTCTAGCATTAGCAACCACAAATTCGGCTTTCTCCTTTTTAACCACTTTATATTTAGCAAAAAACATGGTCTCTATCCTTAATGATTTTAGCAATTATTTCATCATTTTTATCATCAAGGGACTCAAGTCTTTGCTCAAGAGTAGTTCTATATTCACTTTCTTCTTCAAGAGAAGCATTCAAGGAAGCTATGGTAAGAGAGTCCTCTCTCTCAATTTTGCCTTGACCTCAAGAAGGTCTTCGGCTGCACCAAGTTGGCTCATGAGAGCCTCAACATGCTTCTTAGCTTCACCTTGCAAGATAGGCACAAAAGTATCGAAAGCAACAAGTTCTTTCTTAATCACAAGACTAGAGTTATTATATATTTCATGCATAGTCTTGGGAGTAGAAGACAATACCTCGGTAACTTTGGCCATGAGGCAACGAGTGGTGTTGATGGAGATGTTCTCATTTGGGGATTCAAATAGAGAAGGAGATGGAGTTGATACAATGGCTAATGCGGCCACCTCACCAGTGGGTTCTTCTTCTTCTTCGGAATCATCAGAAGGATACTCTTCTTGAGTCATCAACACAATTCTTGGTGCTTTCTTGAAGAATGGCTTCTTCTTGACAAACGGCTTCTTTTGAACCATCATGGATTGACCCTTGGGAACAAGCCTTCCACCATGTTCTTCTCTATTATCATAAGGACACTCTTTGATGAAGTGATACTTGTCATGACAATTGAAGCATGTCTTTGTTCTTGTCGCAAACTCCTTCTTTCCACTTGGGTTGTTCTTTAGATCAACTTGAGCCTTTGCCTTGGCCGGGTCACGCCAAAATGCTCTTGAAGCAAGAGCCAAGTGATCATGATAGGCTTGTTGGAGATCATTGATGCATGTAAAATGCATACATGAACTTTGCATTATATTACTTATATTTCAATCATATTTGCATATATAAGGGTTATATCATTGTTTTATATTGATTTTGGGAATATTTCACAGTTTCCCCATTTATTTGGAATTAACCCTGCAGAACCAGAAAACCCTTTTTTTTCCATGTTTTTGACTTTCAGGGACTCAAACGACGTCCAAATGACCTAAGATTTTACGGGGCCCAATATTTGGAAGGAAGAAGACGTACGAGCCAAGGATCCACGAAAAAGGAAGTCCGAGGAGGGAATTAGGTGGTCCCACGAGGCCAGATTCCCTGGCCGCGTGAGGCACCCTCTCTCCCCCCTCGTGGCTCCGATGCCGTCCGTTTTCGTCTCCGTGGCTTCGTCTTGACCTAAAACCGACTATAAAAATAGTCCCCCGAGGAGTTTCGCAAGGAGGCGGCGGAGAAACACAAAACCACGAAACAGAGAGTCAGAAGGCTGTCGCCGGAGAAGATTGGAGGGGGGAAACGCCGCCGGATCACCTCCGGAAGGCTCCTCCATCCCCCCTCCGAGTCTCCATCAACACCACCGTCAAGACCAGCACCATCTCCATCACCATCTTCGTGATCCACTTCACCCCCTCATAGTTTGAGATTGTTCGAACCCTAGCTATTGTCTAAGTACTATTCTACATGTTTGTGAATTGCTACTTGTCATTGTTTTGTGGGGAGATTATATTTTCAGATTGTGTTGTATCACTTATACCATTGAATCATATCATGTCTTCGCGTTGTGAGTAGTTCTCTCATGTTCCTGGGGCATAGGATGGATTGGCAATGATTTCCACTTAACATGTATTGAGTATTTGGTCAAGTTTTTATCTTTTATGGTTATCTTATTGTACAACGTATGGGTGCACACATATGTTGAGTAATGCATGAAGGTGATCACACTAATGTGATGGAATGGGTAGGACCTGGGAGGACACGTAAACCTGTGGTCTAATACATGAAGTACCATTAGGAGGGGATTTATATCGGGGACCTTAGAGTTTAAGGCTATGGTGGGACTCTATGTCTTAATAACTCTTGTGCAGTCATTTACTTGGCCATAAGAACCATCATAAGGGGTTTAGTTTATTTATTTAGCTACACCTAATTATGGCTCCGTCCAAAGAAGATTAAAACTTGACAAAATGTTTACCTTGTTGTTCTAGAAATTCTATGCCATGAAATCCATGTAGCCCTTGGGAACGTTTTCCACGCATAAGAAACACACACTTAAGCTTGTCCTCTTGCTGCATAGAGGATTGGGCTTTCTCTCTTTGAGAGCTTTCACTCATCATATTTTATTTTCAGCTTTTTACTTTATTGCAAACTCTACACCAAAAACCCAAAAACACTTGCATCATTTAATCATTTTAGTTTGTCTAGTGCATAGATAATAAGAGAAGTGACACTCTTATTTGAGAGGATAAATACTTATACCTTCTACTCCTCGTGGGATCGATACTAATACTTACACATTGAAGATTTCAACGATCCCCTATACTTGTGGGTATCAAGACATTTTCTGGCGCCGTTGCCGGGGAGTGTAGCGCTTAAGTTTTTATTCTTGTTTGCACTAGATATTTATTTTCAGTTTTGCATATACTCTAGTTTACTTTCAGTTTTGCATTTAGTTTAGTTTTGCTTTCAGTTTTAAATATCAAAACACAAAAAAAATTATAAAATGGAAAATACCATAAAAACTTCTGGTAGGGAATGGATGTTGGATTCTTACTCTGGGTACATGAAAGCTGCTAAAATTGCTAAGGAATTTAGAGAGTCAACAGAAGGGATAAGACTAGAAGGTTTCATGAAAAGATTAAAATATATTGCTGGAGAGTGGCTTTTATTCCATAATAATACAACTTGTTGCTTTAAACATAGAAAAAGACACTTTGGATTTCAATGTAAGTTCCATGAAGAACGTGTCATAGCATCTTACAATACTAATGATTATACTCATTTAGGGATGGAACAAGTAGAGGAATTTGTTACTTATTATGCATCTTGTGAATTGCACACCTTTGCTTATGAAAATGAAACTTGCCCTAGAGTTAAGAGATTTGAAAAGGAGGTCACACTTATTTTTAAACATTGCATAGCCAAGTTCTCTCAAAATATTTATGTTGTTGACTATAAAGAGAGGAGCAAGGTTCCCCAAGAAAGTACTGATGTTTTGCAGGAAGAAGATGATGAAAACATAAGCTTGGAAGAGGAAGTATGTGAAGAGGAGGATAAAAACCTAAGCTTGGGGATGCCCGTGCAACCCCAAGAAGATGATGAAAATGATGAACAACTAGAGAATGAAGAGAGGGAACTTCCACCTTCACCACCTATGGATGAGGGTAACACTAAATTTTTTGTTGATGATAAACTTTGTTCTTATGATTCTGATAATGAGGAGGAATATCAACCTATGCCTAATGATAACATTATTGATAATAATTTTGATGATGATGAGGAGTATGGTTTAGACATGTTTTATGATAGTACTCTAGATGATGGACCTATGCTTATTGATAATCCTCCATGTTTAGCTGTTATTACTTTATGTGAGGATAAAAATGATATACTTGCTGCTTGTGACAACACTCTCACTTATGAGAGTCCTACTTTATTTTTGAATTCTCCTATTCACACCATGGAGGAGAAGCTTTTATATGTTGAAAAGTACTTATGTGGGCTGAAATTATCTTGCACTAATAACCATTCCACCCACAACCATCATGTTTATGATGTTTCTTGCAATTATTTTGAGAGAGGAAAACATGCTAATATCTTACATGATAGTTTTAATAATCCTTTATATGTTCCTAAGTTTGCAAAGTTGCACCAATCTAATAGTTGTTTTATCAAATTTGGTTCCACTACTTGTAACTATTATGAGAGAGGAAGAAAGACTTATATTTATGTTTCTATGTTATTTAAAATGCAACCTACTGATCATTACATGCATTGGTTACCACAAAATTGCTGCTATTTATTCATATATAAAATGCCAATGCATAGAAAAGGAGTTAGACTTAAAAGTTAATGGTTTAATGTTTTGTGTTGTGCTCTTTATGCTTTTATTTCCTATTCGGTTTGAGCACACCTTTATATCTTGAGAACATGCAAAATAACTTTACCTACTGTTTTCTAATTGCTAGTTTAAGATTTTCACTTTATATAAAATTTGGGAAAGTAAATGAGAAGGATGAGTAATGGAGAAGTTGGGGTCGACCTTGAACATGTGTTGTTCATGCCAATGGAACCATTGCAAAGTCTCTATCATTAAAACTTTTCCCAAAGCTAAAACCAAATAAAAAGAGTGTTTATGTTGTATATATTTGCTTCTTCTTTTGCCCTTTTGCTAAATCAAAAACAACAAAAATATTTTCTTTCTTCTTTATTTGTTTCTCTTGATTCTTTCTTAGTTCTTTTTGTTTCTTTTTTATTTCTTTTATCTTCAGTTTAAGTTTTGGTTTTTGAGTCAAGGTGCTTGTTTACTACTGTAACAACACCTTTGTATCTTATTTTTCATCTTTATGGCAAGAATAACCTCTTTTGAGAGGTAGGATCAAACAATAGTGATTTGCTGTCCAGAAAACAGATTCCTAAGCTTCACTGCGAAAAATGTTAGAAATCACAGAAGAGAATTTTGACCTGATATTTTACGACAGCAATATTCAGTTATTATTACACATTTCATTAGTTCAAAGTTTTCTGATTTGAGCAACGTAAGTGCCTCTGAAAATTCACTCTTTACGGGCTGTCCAGTTTTTGACAGATTCTGTCTTTATTTTGCATTACTCTCATTACTTGTGTTTTGTGTGGTTCTATTGATCAAAGAGCAATACACAACCATAGTAACAGTAGCTAATGTTTAGAATCAACTCATGATATGTCTTTGCTGTACCTATGTGGATTTAATTTATGGAGACACTAACCCCTCTAATCAAGTTTTATGATGAGTTTTGTGTAAAGAGAATTTTCAAGTGGAAGAGTTGAGGGTGATGAACAATGATCAAGAGGGACAAACACTCAAGCTTGGGGATGTTACCCCTAGGCTCACTCTACATATATCATGTAAGTACAAGAATTCAAGCTTGGGGATGCCAAGCCACCTCACTCCAACCATCTTGATACCAAGTAAGTAAGCCTAGCTATATGGCTATAAAGAAAGCGCTTTACGGGAGGCAACCCGGTTGTTTTTACTTTTGATTTTCTTTGTGTCCTCTTGCTGTAACAAGAGACTTAGTTTTTAGTTTAGTTTCTGGAATTTTCAATAAAGTGCCAAGTTTTACCTATTTTGGATTGAAAAAGTTGCTCATTATATTCGGAGATTTTATTCCAGCACGAATCTGTGCACGGTATGATTTTTAATTCCTATTCTGTAACTCCGATTAAGCTCAAATTTGAACTGTAGTTGCAACTTTTCATCCTCTGTATGCATGAATTTTTCTGATTTTTTGGACATGTCTAAGTAGGGTAAATAAATACGTTTTGCTGCTGCTGTTTTTCTGGACAGATTCTGTCCTATTTTGTTTGATGCATTCTTTGAACTTTTAAGTTTAATCTTCTTGATTGACTTGAGTTTATGAGGAAGCATACAACATTATACACTTGCTGGACACTTAATATGAATTTATGTTCATGAATTTCTTGCAGCAAGCATTCTATCTTTTGTACCTACTAATGTCACCCCACAGAAAAGAGATGGGAGAAAATTTTGTGTTGAAGTTTTTTCACAGGGATTAGAGGAGATGCACCAAGAGCTATCTAAGGATGGTGAAGACCATAAGCTTGGGGATGTCAAGGCACCCCACTGGACCAAACACTCTCGGTTTGCACACGTCTATTTTCTGTTTTTCTATCAACGCATTACTATCGCATAAACTTGGAGCGTCCTTTTATTGTTCTTTTTATTTTTGTTTTGCTTTTCGTAAGACCATCACTATCATTTATTTTATGGGAGAGGTACTGGAATTTTGGGTTGAATTAAGTTGGATGCTATTAAAAATATTGGGATAGGGATGTTTGAGTTGATTCAAAAAGATACATATAGTTGCATGATTCATGTGCTTTTAATGAGTATTAATTTGCAAGTGTTTTATCAAGAGCTATCTTTTATTCATGTTTTGATGCTGAATGTTACTTTACTTTGTTTAACATGGATTGATTAGTTCTATGGACACTTATGCATGCATTTAGACGGTCAACTTTCTCCCTTTGCTAGCCCAAAAATTCCAACAAGTAAAAACTTGTTTTCCAACACCTTCAACCAAAGTTTTTCCAGTGAGTCCACCATATCTACCTATTAGCTTTATGCTATTCCGAGTATGTTTATCATGTTATATTGTATTATCTATTTCCAAATTAAAATGCTTATGTTATTGATTGTTATGGGAAAAGTTGGTTAAAAAGCTCTCACGAACTTGATGCACACTTTACTTTTATTGCACTTAATAAACATGAACCATTGTGATTAAAATTATGAAGTTGTGAGCTTGACAAGAGTCTTGGTTGGGAGTTAGCTCATATGTGCTGTCACATGGCAAGCTTTCAACGTGCTCTTAATTATTTAGTTGATATCATGTACTTTTGTTTATGGATGCTTATCATGGTGCCAAATAAATGTGGAAACTTAGTAAGTTTGAGGAGTTTGTATAAATGGCTAGAGAGACGCCTGGGCCGCTAACTAAGCCATGCATCATTCATGGTGGAAATTTACTACAAAGTGAACCTTCAGTGATGCACTCACAATAAAAAGCTATACAATAGTAAATAAAAGAGTGTGAGATTGTTCATTGTTGTTTGTCTTGTCATTTTGACATGGGCTTGTTCCATGTCCTGGGCAAGAGGTACCCCAGTTGACGCTCTTGATGACGCTATTATATTACTTACAATGACTTAACTTAACTTGAACTTGCTTTGTGGCCCGAGTTGAGTAACACCGTGGTGTAGGTACTCGTATTCACGGGGCATGAGGCATTCAACCCATACTTTGTCAAGCACACTACTCATATTTGCTTTCACTTTAAACTTTAACCATTCAAGATGCTATGATAGGGGTAATGAGAGCTCCACACCAATGAATACCACATTGCAAACATTAACTTAAGTAGAAGCATTTGGAAGCTAGATGAAACTTATTCATGTTTTACCTCTACTTATTTATATATCTTTCCAAAGTGTCCACCTTTTATATTCAGATTTACAAGAATACTCTATGACCATTATAGGATGTTTTTACTTTTCATTATGCATACATTTGGTCCATAGTACTTTCTTCTATGTTACACTTTGTGAATTATCATTGAACATCCTTTCATTGAATATTTGATATCACTTTATAATCTATCTTGTATATTGCTACTCCTTTGAGAATGAATCATTTGACTTTATGTAGCAATAGTAATCATCTTTGATATCCAATGATAAGTATTAAAATGCAAAGTCCATGTTAGTTTTATCACCTTCATACTCGAGGACGAGTATAGGTTAAGCTTGGGGATGTTGATGCATGTAAAATGCATACATGAACTTTGCATTATATTACTTATATTTCAATCATATTTGCATCATATAAGGGTTATATCATTATTTTATATTGATTTTGGGAATATTTCACAGTTTCCCCATTTATTTGGAATTAACCCTGCAGAACAGAAAACCCCTTTTTCCATTTTTTGACTTTCAGGGACTCAAACGACGTCCAAATGACCTAAGATTTTACGGGGCCCAATATTTGGAAGGAAGAAGACGTACGAGCCAAGGATCCGCGAAAAAGGAAGTCCGAGGAGGGAATTAGGTGGTCCCACGCGGCCAGATTCCCTGGCCGCGTGAGGCACCCTCTCTCCCCCTCGTGGCTCCGATGCCGTCCGTTTTCGTCTCCGTGGCTTCGTCTTGACCTAAAACCGACTATAAAAATAGTCCCCCGAGGAGTTTCGCAAGGAGGCGGCGGAGAAACACAAAACCACGAAACAGAGAGTCAGAAGGCTGTCGCCGGAGAAGATTGGAGGGGGAAACGCCGCCGGATCACCTCCGGAAGGCTCCTCCATCCCCCCTCCGGAGTCTCCATCAACACCACCGTCAAGACCAGCACCATCTCCATCACCATCTTCGTGATCCACTTCACCCCCCTCATAGTTTGAGATTGTTCGAACCCTAGCTATTGTCTAAGTACTATTCTACATGTTTGTGAATTGCTACTTGTCATTGTTTTGTGGGGAGATTATATTTTCAGATTGTGTTGTATCACTTATACCATTGAATCATATCATGTCTTCGCGTTGTGAGTAGTTCTCTCATGTTCCTGGGGGCATAGGATGGATTGGCAATGATTTCCACTTAACATGTATTGAGTATTTGGTCAAGTTTTTATCTTTTATGGTTATCTTATTGTACAACGTATGGGTGCACACATATGTTGAGTAATGCATGAAGGTGATCACACTAATGTGATGGAATGGGTAGGACCTGGGAGGACACGTAAACCTGTGGTCTAATACATGAAGTACCATTAGGAGGGGATTTATATCGGGGACCTTAGAGTTTAAGGCTATGGTGGGACTCTATGTCTTAATAACTCTTGTGCAGTCATTTACTTGGCCATAAGAACCATCATAAGGGGTTTAGTTTATTTATTTAGCTACACCTAATTATGGCTCCGTCCAAAGAATATTAAAACTTGACAAAATGTTTACCTTGTTGTTCTAGAAATATCTATGCCATGAAATCCATGTAGCCCTTGGGAACGTTTTCCACGCATAAGAAACACACACTTAAGCTTGTCCTCTTGCTGCATAGAGGATTGGGCTTTCTCTCTTTGAGAGCTTTCACTCATCATATTTTATTTTCAGCTTTTTACTTTATTGCAAACTCTACACTAAAAACCCAAAAACACTTGCTTCATTTAATCATTTTAGTTTGTCTAGTGCATAGATAATAAGAGAAGTGACACTCTTATTTGAGAGGATAAATACTTATACCTTCTACTCCTCGTGGGATCGATACTAATACTTACACATTGAAGATTTCAACGATCCCCTATACTTGTGGGTATCAATCATCGGGGAGAATGTTGCTTGGACATTCCTCAATTTCCACATCATCATCTAGGCTCACCACTTTGGCCTTCAAAGCAAGTGAGGAGCCTTGTTTCATCCCCATGGCCCTAACACGATTGTCTTGAGCATTCTTGGTGGCAACCTTGAAGGCTTGCATTTCTTGCATAACTTCATTTGATGTCATTTGGAGGTAGTTGTGTCTTCCTTGTAGAGCCTTCAAGTCAACGGGCTCGAAGGGCATGAGAGAATTCACATACTTCCTCTTGATCCAAGCATCATCCACATACTTTGCCCCAACATTATAAAAGGCTTAGGCAAGGGTCTTGAGTCTTCCATACATCTCTTCATGAGTTTCACTATCAAGCATGTAGAAGCCTTCGGCATCATTGTTCAAGGCATCAAATCTATTCCTCTTCATACTCTCATTCCCAAGTAACACCTCGGATAGGCAATCCCAAGCTTCTTTGGCGGTGGTGAGATGTTGGATGTGATAAAGATCCTTTTCTCCAACGGCAAGTTCAAGCATGTGAAGAGCGGAGGCATTGAGTTGAGCATCCGCCATTTCTCTTCTTGTCAAGTTGTTAGGATCCATGGCCTTGTATCCCACTTGAATGATCCTCCAAAGCTCAATAGAGGAGATGTTGATATGAGATCTCATTAAGTGTTGCCAAGTAGTAAAAGCCAATGCATTAAGTTTAGGTGGTGGACCTAAAGGGTTTATGCGAGCATGATGGATAGGTGGGTCGGGGGAGTACACAAGGGGAACCGCATGGTACTCCGGCTTCCCACCTTCCGGCTTGGTTGAGGATGAAGTAGTTTTCTTAGGGTCGGTTTCTTCATCCCCTTTCTTTTCCCTCTTTTCTTCCTCGGAATCACCCGTGATGGAATTAAGAGGGTCCTCTAAAGGAAGAGTCTCCACGGGGGGCTTGGTACAAGTGAGTTTTGTGAGCAAGTCACGTATCTCACCAAATTGGGTATCCATGGACGATCTCAAAGATGTTTCCATCGATTTGAGATCGGCCATGGATGCCGGAGTACCTTGCCCCTCCGCGGGCACCTTTCCTAGTGTCATACTTCTCTCGGGCGGTTAAGCCCAACAAGTGAGCCGAGGCTCTGATACCAATTGAAAGGATCATATGACACCTAGAGGGGGTGTTGGATGTATGCCCAAAAGGCAATAAAGTTTAACATCTGATTCATAATTATGCTTCATGATTCTATGCTATAACTGTGGTGACTCCTGAATATGTGATTCAGAGGAAAACTCACTCGCACGTGTAGAGATATGAACAGAATAAAGTATACCCTAGTCTTGCCTTTTAGACTAATTCGTTAATTGCTTGAGACCACGTTTTCCTGGTCTGGGACATTGTTTATGTCAGCATCAATGAATGGCATATTGTTGGTGGAAACAATATGGCTGGGTAGACCCAAATCGTTGATATGCTAAGTAAGATTCCAAAGTGTCTTTTTGTCCTTAGTGCAATATCGCAGATGATTGTTATATGACATGTCCTTAGACCATGAGGTTATTAGGGTTGTGTACATTGGAAGAATTACTTTGGTACTGTCCTAACCATGGCTGTAACTGGGTGGGAAAACGGCAGTCACTGGGTGGTTCTGAAGATGTGCATATATCTTAATGTTCCAAGATGGGAAATTACTCCTCTATCAAAAGAGAGATACTTCCAGGGTCCACTCGGTATGTATGATGTCCAATATGTTCTGCAGACAATGCATGATGAAGTTACATCATGTGGGATATCGGATTACGGGAACGAGAAAAGGAAATTTACCGGTAACGAGATAGATAGAGATATTGTGAATCAGGGATTGATTCATGGAAATATCTGGAATACTTTATCTCGGGTAATTTCAGTACCGTGAGTAATGGGAATGACGAATTAATAATCAACAGGTTCAACAGAGTGTTATTCGCATAACAGTAGCAGTTATTCAGGTAGCCCATGTATCTGACCCTGGCTGGTGATTAGATGGAAACATCTAATTATAGCTACACGTTATCGAACCTGTAGGGTAACACGCTTAAGTCAGTTCTAGTTTGTTGTGTATATGGTTGGTCTGGATACCGAGAGAGTATCACCGGAATGATTTCCGTGTGGTAGATAATATCTTTATCAGAGAGATTGGATAATGCAGACACTAGGTGTCTCGGAGTGATAGAAGTTGCTATCACTAGTCAGATTTATTCTGAAGGTTTATATAAGAGGGAAATATTTATCCGGAGTATTTTGTCTGCGGACACTGGGTGTCTCGGATCATGTAAAAGTGTTTTATATGATAAGTAATTAATTCGGGAAATATTTTGTAAAAGGAAATATTCAAATAAGAATTAATTAGACAAAATATTAAATATTAATTTATTTATTTAATTAATAAATAATTATTGGATAAATATGAAGGCCAATAAAAGGTGGTTGCTACATGGGCCCTAGGGCCCACATAGCAACCGCACCACCACTAGGTGGTGGTGGGCCAAGCCGTGCGAGAAGGGGGGAGTTTCCCCCCCATGGCCGAACCCTAGTGGGCTGCATGGCCCATGGGGAGGCGACGGACGGCGGCGGCGGCGGTTGCAATGGCCGGCCGGCCTGGTGGGCCCCACCCGGGACGGTGCGGCAGCCGGGCCCCACTTGGGGCGGTGCAGGGTTGAGGCGGTTGGGGAGGAGAGTTGGAGTCCAACTCCAACTCCTCCCAAACCGAATTGGGCAAGGGAAACTTTCCCCTTCCCCAAGTTGACTTGGACTAGGAGAAAACTTTCCCCTTGTCCAAGTCCCTCCACCCCTTGGGCCATCTATATAAACCCCACCCCCTCCTATTTGGAGGACACACAAGTTCTCACAAGTTTAGATCTCTTCTAGTCGGATTAGAGGATCCCCTCCCCCCGATTAGATTAGATCTAGATCTAATCTCTCTCTCCCTCCTTCTCATGTGTTGAGATCTCCACCTTCATATACACCAGCGGTGAGTGCTTCAAGTGTGGACGGCGAAGCCCTGCTGGACTAGATCCGATGTATGTGTGCGAAACTCAGAGGGGTGATCCGTTGAGAAACGGTTGACTCTATCTCACTCTGTTGGATCAAGGCGAGACGCGAGGAGTCTACGACATTCTCTCGGCTAGGCCTAGCCGAGGGAGTTCTTCCACAAGCTTCATCAACGTCGTCATCGACATCTCTTCCGCTTCACATTGTCGGTAACGAATTTACAGTTGGATCAAATATGCATGTCTTGTCACTTGTATCTTCATAGTAGATCTTGGAGGTTATTGCGTAAGTTGTGGCGAATTTTTTTGTTTTCCATGCACGCAACCCAATAGGGGGGGGGGGGGGTGAATAGGTGCTACTTCAAATTTTAGTACTTTTTCAAATTAGGCTTGACACAAAAGGTAAATTCTCTAGATATGCAACTACGGTGAATTTACCTATATGACAAGCTAGCGACTGAGCAAGGTACACGAAGTAAAAGCAATAACAAGGATAGAGGTAACCGAAGAGAAAGCACACGGAGACAAGGATGTATTCCCGAGTTCCTCCTTTTTAGGGGAGTACGTCTCGTTGGAGAGGTGTGAGTCAACACAATGACTCAACAGCCACAAAGGCTTCACCTTCTTCTCCGATGAACCGCACCACAAAGGTTTGGTTCACCTTCAACTATCGGAAACCTTCAAGGCGGAGTCCAGAGCCTTTACGACAACAATCCGGGGCACAACCCACAACTGGATTGGGGGCTCCCGAACGGCTACAATCTGTCACAAACAAAACAAGTGAGTACAACAAGAGGCTAGGTTTTCCAAAGGGAAACCCTAGCAAATGGTCCCTCAAGTGAATGAGGGGGAAATGTAAATCGGCTCGGTGAAGATGTAGATCCGGGTCTCCTCCTTCGATTCCCCAACTTTGAGATTGATTGAGTGGTTGGTGGGAGAGATCTAGGAGGAGGAAGCTTGCATTTAATGGAGGTGAGAGAGTGTTGGAAGCTTAGTCTTCATTGGGGTGGAAGACCCCTTTATATAGCCCTCCCAATAAATGGCCGTTGGCATGCGCAGATGCTCGTAGCGGTACTACCGCCAGGGACGGCGGTACTACCGCTGCGACTTGAGATCCTCGCCAGCTTCGCGTCGAGTGTTGGCTTCCATGGCGGTACTACCGCTGGGCCTGGCGGTACCACCACTGGGCCTTGCGGTACCACCGTCCGGTACCGCTGGAGGTACCACTTGTACCAACAGAAGCACGAAAACAACGGTACCCTGAGCGGTACCGCCAGCGGTAGCTTCCCTAGGTCGCGGCTCCCGTGTGCTGCAAAAATGCACGTGGCGGTACTACCGCCATGAGGGCCGGTACTACCGCTGGAGGTACCGGAGGTACCAACAGAAGCCGAAAAATGGCGGTACCTCTGGCGGTACCGCCAGCGGTAGCTGCGCTCCCGTGCACTACGCAGCGCGTAGGAACTGAGTGCAGCGGTACTACCGCTGCCTGCGGTACTACCACTGTCTGGGAAAAAGCTTCCCGCAAAGCTTATTGCGTGCTCGTTTCATTGTGGTCTTTATCTATGAATTCCTGCAATGATTAAAGACCCATTAGACTAACTAATTGTGTTGTCAACAAGGACCAAAACCATAGCCAAAAGGAGATGCTCTTTCAGTAGGTACATGGAGAAGCTCTTTGGAGTGCTCTATAATTTGAATTGAAGTGATGGTATGAACTTCGGCTCTGTTTGATACCTATTATGATATATGGACTGTAATGATGTTGAACTATGCTTTTGAATGACTACCATGCCATGAACTAGACATGGTTAAATGTACTTCAATGAATTCGGAATATTTGCAATGAATTTGGACTATTTGGATGACTTATATATTTATATGATTTGAAATTTGTGTTGCGTTGTTGGAATATACTTGTTTTGATTATGAATGTATATTTGTTACCGTTTATTGCTGAAAAATGTTTTTTGATGAAAAATGTTGATTGCTGAAAATATAAACAAAATGCTTTCAAATTTTTGATTAATATGGTGGTACAAAGACACATTCGAGTGGTAACCTCACAATTCCTGTAAAATAGGTGACCTGAACCCCACTCTAGAAATTCCATTCTCAGAACCGAACATAGGGTAGAACCATTCCATGACAGTTTTTTGTCCAAACCAAACACAAGATTTGAAAAAGAATGGAACGGTTCCATTCTGGTGGAATGGAATGGTTCCATTCCACCCCATTCCAAAACCAAACACACCACTAGTGAGCTTGGCACTTTTTTGACAGCCCGCGCCCACAAGTCAGATGACACGTGACAATGGGGGTGGTTCTTTCTGATTTTTTCTGTAGATCAACCGGAACTGAACCCAAGCAATATTTTCACTTTTTTTGTAACTTCTCGATGAAATTTGTTAAAAAATGAACTTTTTAATAGTCTCAAACAATTGAGTAGTTCAAGATAAGTACACAAACGGGAATAGCTTACTGTAATTTTTCTAGAAATTTTATTCAAAATTGAAATATTGATTAAAAATTGTTGAATGTTACAAACTACGTAAAATTCAAAATGGCTAGAAACATTGAGTTCAAAATTTCCAGTTCACTCACTATAGATAGTTCAAACTACTCGGGATTTTTGAACAAAAAGTGATGAAAATGCGACAAACTTGGTTTGGTTCAACTAGGGTCCCATACTGGTTTGGTCTAGCAAAACCGGAGAGAACCGCCTCCTCTGCCGCATGGCACCCAAATTATAAGCCCTGGTTGTCATAAATAGTGTTAATCTTACTAAATTGTGAAATTTGATTTCTGGAAGATCGAGTTCTACCGACTGGAGGGAGGTGAATATGATATTCTTATTTCAAATTTGAGCAACTATAACAAATGAGACAATATGAAGAACTCGATTTAGCAACAAGATACACATGATAAAGTAGAAAAGATAGACGAAGATACCAGAGGTATCCCGAAGTTCAAATTGTTGGGACCAACTCTACATCTTTGTTGGAGAGATTAGGCACGTGTTCTCTTGATTCCTCGGCCTCAACATGCTTCTCCTTGAGCTCGTGTTTCGTGAAATTAACTCAAAAACTCGAGGATATATTAAGCTGATATCTAAACCTTCACAAATTTTCTGAAGAAGACCCACAAGTTGGAAGCTCTCACGAACGCCAAGCGGGTTAGTAGATGCCAAATCTCTAAGTTAATAGGTGAAGATCACAAAGGCTAGACGTATGATGCTCTTGGTTGATGCTGAACTAAGCTCAACTTATTTCCTCTCAAATATTGCTCAAGAAATGAGAGTGGGAGACTCGGCAACGACAAGAGAAATAGATCTCAGATCTAGAAATTTCCTCAATGATGTCAACCCTGACTCGGAATGGTAGGGTCCTTAAATAGACGCAGGCAAAAAGCTAGCCATTTGTACGGAGGATCCCTAAAAGTTACACCGGTTACTCAAACCTTACCCTGAACTTCCCAACAACGACATTCATTCCTCCCCCAAAGCAGATTACAACAAGCCTAAGCGACACATGCCAGTGACTCCGCTCGGGTGTCTGGGCATGATAAGCTTAAAAAAATCCGAGGTTTAAGAACGCCCAAAGAATGTCACAAGTTTAGAGAGAAATCATGGTGACACCGCAATCAACTACCGGTCACACCATTTGACGAGCCGAGACTTTGTCAAAATGGTAACAAAAAGCGATTCTTGAAAGCACCGCTTCATGGACCGGTTATAACCGATCCTGAAGCACCCAACACCTAAGGCAAACTTCAAGGACAAGGTTCCTTAACTGTTTTGAAAACAATGTCCAATCTTGGTACCCTCGGACTCAACACATGCCATACCACTATAAACCTTTATGAGGCTCAACATCACAACTCACAACAGACACAATAGAGGCCATAGAAGGTCACACCGATGTATAATCCGGCTATATTAGTCATCTTGTATTTGTCTCTTCATTGATTTTCAAAGGATTTTTGCTATATAGAATGATCCTAACTGAGCAAGCAATCAAAGTTAACCACTGTTCTAGGGTATCTTGCCCCCTTTATAGTACGACTTGTCCTATATTTTTTCAAAATGGGCACTTTATCATCTAAGTGATACAAAAAAATTACACCCGACCTATGCATAACAAGATGCACACAACCTTAACAAGTCTAACCAAAAGGAAAAAAAATAAACTGGGCATATTACAAGAATCTATAAGAGAGCTAATGTGACGCCTAAGGAGGAGGACCAATCCGGAGATTCAAGTACGACTTGTCCTATACTTAATGTGGTTCTTCAAACCACCAAAACTATTGTAACAACCATTGCAGTCTTCTAGTTTCAAGTCATGCTTTCCTCACTTCGTTTTGAGAGGTTGACAATTATAGGTTAAACCAAATTCATGGGATCATATGACCTGTATTAGTCCCTTGATAGTTTTTTATTAATCATTAAAGCCCACGAGGGACACTAGATGCACTTTCGCGCTCTTAATTTGAAAACTTACCCCAAAAGTTGTGGTTTTTAATACTTTTTTGTGGCTTTGTAAAACTCGTGTCCTAATAGTTGTGATTTTGCCCCGTTTCAGAAACCCTTTCTATAAGTTTGTCCTGATGTAGTCCTGTCCTGATGAACTTGACACGAGGCGGGCCTGAACTCTGCACAACGAGACGTACATAGACCGATCATTCTAGCCAACTAGCTAGTCGTCGGAAAGGGGAACAAGAGGCAGCATCCCACCGTACATCTCCGGTATCTGGCTCTCCTCCATTTCCCGCCGCAGCATCTCATCCAAGCTCTTGTCGTCCACGAACACGAACTACATCGCAGATGCGAGAACCAGTTAAGATAATTAATTCTTGGTTATTTGCAAAATAATAATTAATTCTTGGTATTTTCCTTTCGTTGCCAGACCAATCATCGATATGGGTTCGACGATCTTATATAAGTACCTTGGCCCTGGTGTTGGTGTCGATGAAAGGGTATACCGCCTTCCAGGCCTTCATGAAGATGTAGGGGACGTGGATCATGAGCGCCTTGCCCAGCCTCTCCGGGTAGTAGTTCTGCATGATCTCGATGGTGGCGATGTAGGCACGCACGTCAGAGTTGGCGTATCCCCACCCTTTGAGGTCCACGATGCACATGAACTTTTCCTGCCCTCGAGGCATCCTGCAATTTTTATCAATTTGGATTTCCTGCTGAATTACGTTTATATATCCTAGTGCTCTTGATCTAAAAAAATATCCTAGTGCTCGACAAATTTTGCTGCGAATTAATTGTGTGCTTATGGAGCAAACTTGCAGTGTTACCTGGCACAGATCTTATCGAGTAAGTAGATAATAAATCCTGCATAGACAAGAAGAAAATGATCAGATCGTAGCGGGCAGTTTTCGTTTTGTTTATACCGGACAAGAAGAAAATGATCATGGAGATGCTTGTGCACGCACGCTTGTGCTCGTCTATGTCGCGTTTGGCGGAGAAGTGCTTGGCCGGGAAGGCGAACACGACGGGGCGGCCGCCGCGGTCCAGGCCGCCCATGCGGACCTTGTCGTCGGAGAGCTCTCCGCGCACCCGCTCTGCCGGCATGACGCCGCCCGGCACGGCCTCCCGCCTCCAGGCGACGAACTTGAGGAGCATCGCGGACGCCTTGCCCACGTCCTGGTTGCGCGCGCGCAGGAACCTCCGCAGAGTCATGTTGTCAACCTCCTGCACGCAGTTCAGCAGTCAGCCGGTTAGATGACACTATATGATTGGAGGGGGAAGGAGCCCATAACGAATTTCAAGGGAGGCAATTAGTAGGAGAACAGAAAAGGAGTCAGTCCGTAAGGTGAATCCCTAGAACTGGCCCGTAAGCCGGGACAAGTTGCCGCCGTCAGTGCTCCCAAAGGGTGAGTGCTGAGTATAGTACAAGCTGGTCTGCGTGCTCCCAACGGACCAGGACAAGAGCAGATCGATCGATCAGGCCGGGCGGGGAAAGGGAGGTTAATTGCTCAATTTTTTCTTGTGAGAATAAGGTTAATTATCACCAGTGTTTAAGATAGCAGAGATATCCGTCAAGCGGATCATCAGAAGAAGAAGAAGAAGAATGGACCTTAACATGCGGGTCTTGGGCTTCCGCCATGGCCCTGAGCTCGGCGACCTTGAGCCACTCCCCTTCACCAGCATCCCCTTCCACGCCGCTCGCCATCGATCTCCCCTGCTCCTTCAGGCAAGGTTGGGGAACTTGGGATATACAGCTTAATTACTGGCACGGTGAAGTGATAGCCGGAGGGGAAGACGGTGGCTGAACTCAACAGAGAACTCTACCCGTGGAGGAGGATAGACGAGCGAGAGGTGTGCATTGCAGTGCAGGCAGGGACTTCTTCGTTTCCTCTTATTTGTCCTGGCGTGGGCTGCATTTGTTTTCTTGCCTTTTTTCTCTCTATTTTCCTTCAGTCAGCAATCGCGATAGCTTCTGACTTCTGAGCGTGTTCGTTCCGAGCCACAATTTTTGTCTATCAACTTTCTAGCCAAAACTTTGGCCGGGACATTCTTTTGCCCATCATTTTGGATATGTATGCGTTTTTAAAGAATGAATTGTTGTAAAAGGTTCACTTTCAACCTTGAACTCCGAAACAGGTAAATCTTGAGTTCTTGTCAGTTGTATAGGGTTAAAATGTTTTCCCGATTTCCTTTTCTTTTACAACCGCCTACACTAGGCTCCATTTTGATGTCGTCCACGCAGCCACTCAGTCAGTGCTAGCTACGTGTACTGGATTAGGGCATGTTCAATATAGTCCAGTTAGCCGTCTTGTAACAGGTTCCACGTCTGATCTTTTGTGAGGTGGATGAAAGATTGAGGGAGAGAACAAAGGTGTGTGCAATTCTAACGACGGTGGATGGCTTGAAATCGTTAGTTACAGACAGTTGTTTGGTCGTTGTATGACCTGGAATCGGTATTTTTAGGTGTGGCACCAAAAGAAATTTCCATGCCCCTTGTTCCACAAATGACGGTCATAAAATCTACAGCTTCGGTGCACGTAACTGGAGAAGGTGTCTATATTGTTATCTATAAATGATGGGGAGAATCGCCAATTCGCTATAGACAACATCTGACTGAACTATGGCATGTGCCAATGCTAGTTTCTTAGCGCGGTTTCATAGACATTTTGCTGACGTGTCATACTATTTAATGAAGAAAGTAACATACAACCCTTGCACGTGGCTATAGGCAAAAAATGGTTCTAGTCCAATCATATGATGCATGAGCACAAAATCATTAAATGTAGATACAACACATAAGAAATAATGCATTGGACTAATTGTATCTTAAATATTTATTACTCCTATGATATCGTGCTAATAAACGATGCATTGTCACAGGCCTAATGCACATATCCTTAGCGTCGGTTGTGGGAGGGCGGACTAGCTGGTGGTTGGTAGAAGTATAAATGGCTGCTCGGTTCTTGGCTTGGCTAGCCTTTCATGTATTTTTTTAAATGTAAAAGACTTGCCTTAATTCATCGAGTAAGAAAAAGAGTAACGCCACCTACAATCTGGAGTGCTTCGAGGTGTTTAAAAATAAAACAAACCTTTTCTTAAGCACATTTGCTTACCTGTATAGTATAGGTGTCTAGTTAAGCGATCTTCCTTGTATAAATAGGCACTAGTAGTCCGGCAAAACTAGTTTATTTTTCAAACATCTCTCTAAACAACTTATATTATACATGCCCTAATATGATAATATTCTAACTCGGGGGCCAAGGAAAGCAACATCATACCAGACGAAAAGGAAAAATGGGTTCCAGCTATCCGACTCTCCCGGCAAATGATACCAAAATGCTTCGCACTATCGGATCACCACGTGCTCGCTACCATCTTGATCCGCGCAATTTTTTTGAAGGCAAAGTGGTTTTACCGAGTCTAGCATTTGATTCATTCTAAAGCTCACAAGTGACGGGCATAATTAACGAGGTCATGGCTTTCCTTCTTTTGGGATGGGAGTACGTGGACCAAATGTGACCACCAATCCTGAACATCATCAAAAGGCCAATCCATATGCTCGTTGGATTGGATATCAAACAAATATTTGACCATGGTCCAAATCCTAATGGTGTAGCGGCATTTGAAAAGGGGGTATGCAACCATTTTCTAGGGAGCGGTTGCAAAGTGGGCAATGTACACAATTAGGCAATTCTCTCCGCCCAAGTCGATTCATCGTCCACGTCTATTCTAAATGATGAACCAAGAGAAAATATCATTTCAGAGGGAATGCAACTATTTCGACAAACTGAGTCTCATAAGCCGAGACCGATGAGTACGCCCTTAAAGGAGTAAGCTTCCAAATGATTGAGCATGAACATCATCATGAAGGTGCATCTAGAATGTGAAGTGCAAAAGACGCATGAGCTCATCAAGGTGGCACACCGAGAGTCAGCTGGAGAAGTCAATTTGTTGCACCCAAGCATTGTCTTGAAGTGCAGGCCGAACACACAAATTGATCTTATTTTGAGAGGGCATACATGGACAACGTGATGGTCTTGCATATGATCCGATATTCCCATGAGGCATTCCAAAAGCAAGTCGTATTACCATCCCTAATGGCGATTGTCCATTAAGTGCATAAAAACATTGTTGCTATTGGTTGGATTAATGGTTTGATGGCTTGCTGGCTGGCTTTCTGGTGGATGGATCAACTTTTTATCCTTTGGTTACACATTTTTTAGGGTATAATTCCCTTTTTTACTTGAGTATATATATGTTGTGCTTGCTCAACTTTATTATACTCTTTGTGGCCTCCTAATGCATCTACAATACTGTTTATATGCACTGTTGGGATTTCTCGAATTGCGGTGCATGCCTGACATGATCCCTTGATCATTTGATCATAATTACGTGCTAAATAGAAGATTTTTGTGTATGATAAAAGCGATAATCCTAGCTTCTGCACTTGACCTAGTTGTAGGTTAGTTGTGTTTAGGTTGCTTTGTCATATACCATTCCATTTCCAAAGTTTTCTTCCACTTCTACTGGATAATCTGATAAGAACCAATAGAGTTTCTCTAGCTCCTCATCTTTGTCCCTCTCTTGTATGAAAAGAAAATATCTAGCCCTATTTTTCCTAATGCCTACCTTGTATGCTTATGTAGCTTGGTGCCTTGGTCTTCTAGGGAGATGCCTGTTCCTCATGGCTTTTCGGTTTATCCTAGAATCTGTCCCTCTCTTCTATGAATTGCATTGTTGTGATAATTCACTTTGTAATCTTTATTTACTTATATATATTCAAACTGTTCTAAAAACTTAAAGTTCAACAACGGCATGTTGAAATTTATCGCACTCTTCTCGAAGATTTAACAATATTCATCGATAAGAGTGAAACTTCAATCACCTTGCTATTATTTTTATAAAAAGTTCAAATTGACCCTGTTTTCAAATGCATCATTGAAAGATGAAAAAAATCATAAATCTACCCTTGCGACACCTAAAATTATGGGATCTCAAATGAATCAAACTCCAAATCCGCATACTGATTAGTCATAAGTTACAAACAATATATCCGATCGATCGTTAATGTTGTGTCCGTGTAAATAGCATAGTAATCTGATAGAAAACATTTCTCGTGTAAATAGGATAAATCTATTTGCACCCTATATTTGGAATTCATTCCTTTTCATACAAAAAGAATAGAATCTTTCAGAAGAAAACTACATGCTTTAACGTCATGGAAGACCAAATATACCTAGAAATTTGTTTGAAAATATAACCACATACGTTATGTACAAAATACAAATTATCGATATTTCAACAATGAATAATATGCCACTCTCCCCATTTATAATTATATGGCGCACCCCTATTACATGGTCTTAATTTTGACCATTATTTTGATCCACAAAACGTGGTTTATGTGATAGAAATTGTACCGTTGAATTCGTATTCGAATAAATGTTCTTGTGGTAGAAATTTATGATATATTCTTATATATTATAGTTAAGTTGATGGTCAAAATTAGATCACACAAAATTGGAACTTCATGTAATTGTGGTTGGAGGGAGCACCAAAATTGCAAAAATATGTTTTTTCCCCTCAAATATGTATAAATTCTACTCCCTTTGTTCCTTAATATAAGGTGTATTTTTTTTGAAAAGTCAAACGAGATGATCTTTGGCTAAGTTTTAGAAAATATTACTAGCATTTATTATATGAATTCATTATCATTAGATTTATCATGAAATATATTTTCATAATATTCCTTGATATTTCAGATGTTGATATTTTTTCTATAATCTTGGTCAAAATTACTCAAGTTTGGCTTTCCAAAAAAATAATACACCTTATAATTAAAGACTAGGTCTCACTCGGGTCAGAATTAAGTTAACTCTCACTCAGATGACCCCATCCAGTTACATGTGTAACTTAGAATTTTTTAATTGTAACTCATGAATCACGACGCAAATCTGATGGGGTTAGAGTTGAGTGAGATCTAACTTAATTCTCACTCGAGTGAGGAATAGCAAAACCGATAAAAAAATCGCATGTCGCGTTCAGAAATAGAAGCTGCAACATAATTACTCTTACTTTTGTTCTGCAACAACAGATGTAAAGTTTATATATTTCCCAGTGGCATGCACTACTTATATGCTGGAAAAATTTGCTGCATATTAATACAAGATCTGACACTAGATTAGTTCACTGACACAGGAGGAAACCCATAAAATAGACAAGACTAGTGCACTGGCTAAGCAAGTGAATGCACATGTGGCACCTCCAAATTTCTGAGTTTCGGTATGAAGAAACAAAAGGGCATCCACAAGGAAGCGATAAGTCTTTATAGTCCACTGTGTAATGATATCAATTGACAGCACACATGGTAGCAACAACACAACAACAGATAAAGAAGCTCCCTGAATGCAGTAGTACCAATCATTCTGAAGACTGTAACACTAGTATTTTGACAGAAGAATCTGTAAGTCTGTAACCAATGCGAAACTTGATTTCTGCAGTTCTACGGCATGGAAAACTGGGTTTCAACATGAACCAAAACTTCAGTCCTAGCTAACTGGCACAAACACTGAAATTGCTATATATCGGAGTTCTCTCAACCAAAGAGGGGTTCACAAAATAGAAAGGGATCATCATCCCTTCTAAATCCCCATCAGCTACAAAATCTGGGACGAACTGCGATGATTTCGAAGAGGCGGATCTGCCGCGCGGTCGGTTGTCAGTGTACTGGTGCGTCGGCTGCTGCTGCCCCTGCAACTGCGTTCACATCTGGGTATATGAACCGATTATCCGCTGCAGCCATAGATGCAAAGCAAGATGCAGTTAGGCACGGCCAGGTACAATACCAAGTAATACTGCAGCCATAACAGGGTAGTAAAAACAATACTAAAGCAGTTACTAGAAAAAAACGCAGAGCAGTATAGAAAATTGAAGCCCACTCCCTGATTCCCAACAGAATGTTACGTTTCATCAATAAACAGAAGGTTATCTTGAACTCATGTTTTGAACTAATTTCAGATCATCTACTGCTTTTTTTAGTGTGTTTCACTAGTGTCAGGTGATCCGCAATATTCTCCAGGTAAGCCGCCAACTCTCAAACAAATGTAGGCATACAGTCTGAAATATTACAGTGCCAATATTAAACTAGACCAATAAAATGAAGCTAACACATGATACTACTAGGCATATATTGACTACAGTTTATTGATATTATTTACTTCTGCTAATCTATAATATTCAATTATTTACTTCTGCTAATCTATACTCCCTCCATTCCGAATTACTTGACTTGGGTTTGTCCAAATACGGATGTATCTAGACACTAAACAAGTATAGATACATCCGTATTTGGACAAATCCAAGTCAAATAATTTGGAACGGAGGGAGTAATATTCTATAGGCTTCTAAATTGTCAAAGGAACATGCTAGTGCGTTTTTACATTATTTTTTATACTTTTGTGCTTTTTAAACAATTTCACTCCGAGTAAAACTGACACGAATGAGTAGAAAAAGGCAAACGGGAGTATTATCAGCAATTTCTAAATTCAGAACTGCAAAAAGCATAAGCAGACTCAGCCCACAGCAAATTCAGAAGTACACAAACAAGCTAACTAGTACTAGGCAATATATTGTCTACAAATTCTACAGATAAGTTCAGAGAAATATCACATTCATTTACTTCTGCTTATCTGTAACATTCCTCAAAGAAAAATAGCAGTGCATTATACTTTTTTTTGTACTTTGGTGCATTTTGAAAAGGTCACTCAGACCAAGAAGGGTAATAAAAATTCATAAAATAGCAGGTAGTAAAATTCCGTAAAATAACATGTAGCGGGGAAGAATGCAGAACAAGATAGAAAGCTAAAGCTCAATCCTTAATCAACGGCAGAAGGTTATCTGGAACAAGTTGCATTGCATATGTACATAATACATGCTTTGAACAAGTTTCAGACAATCTACTCCTTTGTTTATGAATACCACTAGTTTCAGCTAACCACCACATTCTACCGAATGTTAAACCCAACTCTCAAACAAATGTATCAGAGTGCCAATCTTAAACTGAGCCAACCAAATCAAGCTAAGACATGATACTACTAGGCATAGTCTCTACAGTTTCTTCAGATAAGTCCAGAGATATATCACATTCAGTTTCTGATTCTCCAACCATTCTTCAACGAAACATACTAGTGCATTTTACATTGCCTCTTTTACAATTGTGCATTTTTAAGAATTTCACTCAGACTAATAAAGACACGGATAAAGAGAAAAGGGGCAAAAGACAGCATTATCAACATTTTCTACATTCAGAACTGCAAAAAGGTATTAGCAGCCACAGACCATTCAGAAGTACAGAAACAACGTCAACTTAGCACACCGAGTCACTGACCTGCTGTGTTGCGCTCGACAAGCACGAGGTCGAGCGGCTCCCGGCTGCGAGGTAGGTTGACGAGCAAAGGGCTCAGCTGCCCAAAGCGACCTGCGCGGACGCAGAGAGTGTAGTCCGGCCGGTCGACCTGCGGCTGCGGGGGAAGCAGGCTCACCAGCTGACTCTTCAGGTGGATCGTGACCCTCCCGGTGTACCGCTCCGAGGGCCACTCGTCTTCGCTGCAGACGCCGTTGTTGTCGGCGCGCACCCACCGGATTTCCCGCTCCAACACGCAGATGCGGGACAGTGGCGGGCAGAGGCGGGCGAAGAGCGACTGCAAATTATCACAAATTCGAGCAATCTGTATGAATTTAGCAGATTCTATAGCAAGATTGATACTGTGATCGATTTTATTTCGTCAGTAAGCAAAGCTCAGATCACGTGTTCCAATTCGAGATGAAATGTAAGAGCAGAAATTGCAAGCTCAAAGAATTGCGCCAGAAAGAACTCGTACTCGAGAATCACACGCTCATGTCGAAATCGAGGAAGGCAGGGGAGAGGGGACGAGGAACTCACATCAGGAGGTATCGGGAGTTCCGGCCTGCCTGCCCTGGGGACGCGCTCCACCGCCCACTTGGTCGCCGTGCAGAAGTCGCTGCGGTCGGAGACGTGGACTCCGGAGCAGCACGGCAGGAGGCACCTCGAGTTGGCGCGGAGGTAGCGCTCGGTGTCGTCCTGCAGCAGGAAGGCGCCCTCGCGGAGAGAGCCGCGCCGTGTCGTCGCGACGGCCCTCCACATGATGCCCTCCACCTGGGGCGTGACGAAGTCGCACTGCTCGGCGGCGCGGCAGCGGGGGTAGCAGAGAGAGCCGCGCGCGGTGGCCCCGAGGTAACGGCCGTAAGCGCTGCGGAGGAGGAACTGGCTACCCCCGGAGGGGCTGACGCTCGGCGTCACGGCCCACACCGCGTTGTGCGACTCGCGGCGAGGGTCGAGGCGGACGGAGCGCCCGTCCTCAGCGGCGTGCAGGTACCTCGCGCGGCAGCCGCTCCGCAGGCGCAGGCGCACGAAGTCGGCGCCCTCGAAGGCGCCCTGGCGGCGCAGCAGGTTCGAAGAAGCTTCGGCGGGAGAGGCGGAGGCGGCGGCGGGTGGCTCCATTCTCCTCGCTCGCTCGCTCGGCTTCTTGGTTTCTTGGTGTTGCGAGGAAGGAAGCGGAGCAGAGTTTGTTACGACGGTTTCGTTTGGGCGCCAAGGTGGAGGGTCCCGTCGTTTATAAGGTGCCGCTCCGAAGCGCTGACTGGTGGGGCCACCATCCAGTCATCCGCAGCCATCAAACAGACTGAGCTGTCAACGCCGTCAACAAATTTCATCAGGCTGGTAAACAGTCAATTGCCTCGCCATGTGTTGCTGACCGTCTGCAGTTCTGCACTGCAGATTCAGAAGTGCGTAGAGTTCTGATCAAGCCAATGAATTTGTCCAGTCCAGTTTGTGTAGAAAATTGGATTTACAGAGTGGCCATGGTTCCTGAACAGTTTGTTCCTGAACTGCTATGTGTCGAGCTCGATGAGCAGCTTCTTCTTCTTCTTCTTGTACGGTGCACATAAACTTGCTAAATGCTATGTACTCTCCTGTGTCCAAGAGATGAAGCAGGGAATGGAACTCCGTGACAGCTTGGGAATGAAACGACGCGTTGCCTGGCCAACTTGTGGGGCCGTCGCTTCTGTACTGCAGATTCAGAAATGCGGTGAGTTCTGGTCACCCGAAAGCCAGCAGTAGGCTTCTTCTTCTTCTTCTTCTTTGCGGCGACAGCGGCCGCGAACGTGCGGAAACTATTGCTCGCCGTCTCCCGTTGCTCCCTGCAGCCGCCACCTGACGTGTTGGAAATCCACGGTCTGACAACTGTCTACGAAATTCTCTGCCCATCAACAGACTAGAAACGCCAATGATTATACTACCCAAAATACTTGAATAGCTCTGCAATCCCATTATGCTTTTCTGTCTGAAAGATACACAAATCTGTAGAATATCCTGTGAACTACGGTGCACCATAAACCTCCCATATACTCTATCATCCTGTAAAGTATTGTGGAAGAGAGCAAGCAGCTTGAGAATGAGATTCTGGGAGACTGGGACATGTTTGCATCAGTCTCGGGAGACTGAAGAAATCTTAACAACAGTACTCCCTTGGCCCGTGATTTGAACAGTTTGTGGACAGCATGTTGGCCACCTCTTGCACAACAACAGACTCTGGGAATTAGCAGAGGTGACATACATAATCCACGATCGAGCTCAAGCAATGTTGATCTCCTTCTCTTTCACATCCTCTGTCGGCTCGGTTCACACACCACGCAGCATATGGAGAGAGAGCTTCCTGTTCCTCGAGAGCACCTCGTACACACCAACGCCGGCGTTCGTAAATCTGGGCAGGGCATAATTCTTGGGAGTCTGCCCAGGAGTTGCTTAATCATTGAGGAAACAAGCCCTCGCTCAGACTGCGCCTCCCAAATCCACCTAGTCAGTCAAAGCACACGCCTTGTGAAGCATCGAAAAAAAAGGAAATCATCACCCATAAACGAGGGGGGTAAAACCGAACCTCAACAGATCAAATCGACGAAACCTCGACCGAGACGGTGTCTTTCCGATCGGCGACATGGATAAGAAGAAGAGCCGCGCGGGATCAAAGGGGAAGCTGGAGCTCACAAGGTGTGGAGCAAAAGGCTACCTGTGGGGAAATGAGAGGGCGCAAACTGGATTAGCCCCGGCGGAAAGGAGGGGGCGCAAACTGGATGGATTCCTGCAGAGACCAGTGGGGAATTCGTGGTGGAGTAGGAGGTGACGGTGGAGGCATCGCCGGTCGGTCGCTTCTCGGCGGAACAGTGGGAGGGGACGGCACTGCGGCACTGGCTCTGGGTGGGCGAAGCGAGAGGCCAGAGTGGAGAGAAAATAAGATAGGAGTAGAAAAAAAATACTCGTACGGAGTATTATTATTGAACCAAATCCAAGACCGGTACCTTTAGGTTGCACCCAACTCAACACAAAATCCATCTACACAAATACTCCAGTATTTAGTTGCGTTGATCCAAATGTATTCTTTTTCTTGCAACATGGTTGATCCACCAAGATATCCGGTAAAGGGAAAATCATAAACGTGTGTGCGATCTAGTGTACGGTGGTTCTTCTCAAAACCCGTCAGCATACGGAACGGAAGCCGGGTGGTGGCACCGGGCAGAGGTGGTTCTTCCCCCCTGGTCGGCGTGGCGGCAGCTGCCCTTTTGAGATCTACAGACTACAGTGGACTCGAGTGACGTATTTAGCGCTGCCCAAATCTAGACATGGATTTTTCTAGTGGCCTTATGGCCGGTGCTGGGAAACCAGAGTCATTGGCTTGCATCCTAGTTGGGGGGGGGGGGGGGGGGGGGGGGGGGGTGGGGTAATGAACTCTTCGGGGTCGTGTGAGAGACGACACCGTTAGGGTGGCGACGGCTCAGGTTTTGCCGCCATGTTGTAAGGTGTGTCGACTTTGCTCCCTTAGGTGGAAGGGCCGATGTGGGGACCCTGGACTAGTTGTCTGGATACCCGTATTTATACAATCAAGATCCCATGATCAGTGTGTCGTGTAACATAGTTGAACGTATACTAAAGTTTATATCTAACTGCATCACCAAATTTAAGTCCCACAAAAAGGTCATAATGACTAAAGTCTTACACAATGCCTCAAGGTGCAAACTTCTAGGGACATGTATAGCAGCGGAAACATCCATAAGTACTTCCGTCCAGTCAACATGCATTAACCCTACAAGCAATTGTCTGGGAACGATCCTAGTTAGCGTAGCTGTCATCGAAATCATCATCCACGTTCTGCTTCTCCATATCTGGCCAAGTTATAGCCAGAGACAACAAAGTCAGAAGACTACTTTGAATGTATTCGCAAACCACCATAAGATAGAATACAACAGATATGCATATGCTTTGGCTGAATAAAGGAGGCTTCTGTCGAAGGATAGTGATTTACAATCCCACGTCAATCTTACTTCTAGAGATCAGAATCAAGATAAGTTTAGGGTTTTTATTTTATTCTTCATTGTAATTTTCTTTTATAATTTTGTAATGTATAATAATATCAATAAATACATCTTGTATTTAATTCTCATTTTTGGATCCATATAATTTAATTGTTGAACATTTATAATTATAATTCACAATTCAATTTTGTCTTTATTTTTACTTGCATTGTGGTGATAATTCACTTTGTAATCTTTATTTACGTATATATATTCAAATTGTGCCAAAACTTTAAATTCAGCAACGGTCATGTCGAAATCCATCACACTCTTCTCGGAGGTATAACCATGTTCATCAATTTGAGTGAAACTACGATCACCTTCCATTCTTTGATAAAAAGTTCAAATTGACCATGTTTTCATATGCATGATTGAAAGATGCAAAAATCATAAATCTACCCTTGCGAGACCTAATATTATCGGATCTCAAATGAATCAAACTCCAAATCCACATACCGATTAGTCAAAAGTTACAAACAATATATCCGATCGATCGTTAATGTTGTGTCCGTGTAAATAGCATATTAATCACAGAAGAAAATTTCGCCGTGTAAACAGCATAGATCTATTTGCACCCTATATCTCGGATTCATTCCTTTTCATACTCAAAGAATAGAATCTTTCGGGAAAACCTACATGCTTTTACTTCATGGTAGACCAAATATACCTAGAATTTTTGTTTGAAAATATAACTACATATGTTATGTAAAAATAACAAATTATGAATATTTCAACAATGAATAATATGGTAATCCCTCCCCCCCCCCCCCCCCCCCCCCCCCCCTCCCCCCATTTACAATTATATGGGGCACGCGTATTACAGGTTCTTAACTTTGACCATTATTCTGATCCACAAAATGGGGGTTTATGCGATAGAAATTTTACCGTTGAATTTGTATTCAAGTAAAGCTTCTTGTGGTACAAATTTATGAATTTTTCTTATATATTATTAGTTAAATTGATGATCAAAGTTAGATCATACAACCGGAACTTCGTGTAACTGTGGATGGAGGGAGCATCTAAATTGTAACAATATGTTTTTTCGTTCCTCAAGTATGTATAAATTTTACTCCCTCCGTTACTTATTATAAGGTGTATTATTTTTTTTGAAAAGTCAAACGAGATGATCTTTGTCTAAATTTTTAGAAAATATTACTAGCATTTATAATATAAATTCAATATCATTAGATTTATTCATGAAATATATTTTCATATTATATTGTCTTAGTATTTCAAATTTTTATTGTTTTTTCTATAACCTTGGTCAAAATTACTCAAGTTTAACTTTTCAAAAAACTAATACACCTTATAATAAAGAACAGAGGGAGTAATAGGAAGAATAAAGTGTAGATGGACTTTTAACAATACATAATATGAATCACAAAAGTTAAAGATTACTAATGCTAGAGACAAAATAACAGTAAAGTAATATAGGAAAAAATATGGAAAGGAGAAGACAAGGCTAATATAGAACATTTCTTTTAGCATCGATGTTTTCCCATCCGGTGTTTGCAAGTGCACATACTACTCCACGAGTCTACATCTAGCAGAAGATAGCCTTCCTGACAGACTGCCATCAAAAGCTCAACAGAAACAGCTACACCAACACGACTAACAAAAGACACAATTCATGCGAAGTTGTTAGGATGCTAATTTACTTGCTGCGGAAATGGATGTTGTCACGACTCACGAGGTAGGAGCATGGATCAAGGAAGATGGAGTAGCGTTAGCACATGAGTAGTGGAATTTCGTGCGGCGTCACGCCGCAACTCTTTTGAATGTTTTTATTAGTAGTGTATGTTGTTGTTGCTTGTTTTAACTGGCAGTGTATGTTGTTGATGGTATTGTATCGTATATTAAGTGGATGATCGTATTTTTTTTGTATGCATATGGGTTGTTTGTAGATAAGTAATTATGTGGCAGCACCACAGCCATTCTGTCGGTGGCAGCAACATCATACCAGCATCATCACACCAGACTCGAAGCGGATGCAGAGAAAAACAGAGGAGGCGTGGCGAAGCTTGGGGCTCGAGGTGGAGGTCCTAGCCAACATGGAGCTGAGTCGAGGAGGCTATTGCTGTGAATAGGGAGGCGCAGCCGGAGGTGCGGTCAAGCAAGAGCGGCGACACTCGCTTTGTCATATTGTAAGTATAGCGGTGTGAAGAATTTAAATTTGAAAATGTGCACAATCAAAAGTTGTTCGGATTTAAATCTATAGAAATTCGAAAAAAAAAGTTTGCATTTATAAGTTGTATTCATTTTTGAATTATGTTTACGTTTATTAAATGATTAGATTTGAAAGGCATGCAAATTTTTGAAATATTCAAATCTGGAATTTGATCGTACGACATAAATAGCAAGCGTTTATTTTTCTGTTCATGTTGATATATTTGTCATATTTGATTTTTTTTGTGTTTATTAAATGCTCAGATGTGAAATGCATTCAAAATTTTAAAATATTCAAATTTGGAATTTGATCATATGCCATAAATAGTCAGCGTTTTTTTGTGTGGTCATGTTGATATTTTTTTTCATATTTGTAAGTACTGCGGTGTAAATAATTCAAATTTGAAATTGTACACATTCAAAAGTTGGTTGGATTTAAATCTTTTGGAATTCAAAAAAAGTTTGCATTTATAAGTTATATTCATATTCGAATTGTGTTTATGTTTATTAAATGCTCAGATTTGAAATACATTCAAAATTTTAAAGTATTCAAATTTGGAATTTGATCATACGACATAAATAGCTAGCGTTTATTTTTTTGTTCATGTTGTTATATTTGTCATATTTTTTCGACGGATAGATTTGAAGTTATTGTTATACTTCACATTTCACATTCTTCTTATCTTTTTCCTTTGATGAAATAATACTCCAAATATTTGTGATTTTTTTTTTAGACAAACGACTTCGTTATTATAAATTGGAACATTGCTTATGTTTTTTTTAGACAAATGACTCCATTATTAAGAGAGATGCGAAATGTTTGCAGTACTTGTAAAAAAAATGACTCCATTATCATTTGTTTAAGGAATTGGAACATTGTTTAAACAGTACTTCCTTTTTTATCTTTTGCTTTTGCTCAAACAATACTCGGAATATTTCACATTTCTCTTATCTTTTGTAGATCATTAAAAATAAACGTCGAAATTAAATAAAAGCAGCTCTTATATTCCATCACCTAGTAAAGCCCACCGTGGACGTTGTGATCCAAAATGTTAAAATTTGTCGTAATTTGTCGTGTGGAGTATCTGTAAATTTTGTAGCAAATTCAGATGTTCAAATATGTTTGTAGTTTGACATAGATATTTAATTAAGCTTCATAATCAGGGGGGAATACACTATATAAGTTTCTTTTAAAATCAACTCCATTTATTTAGAGGAAATGCATTTAGGTTGTACCTAAATATAAGTTGTATTCATTTCTGAATTATGTTTACGTTTATTAAATGATCAGATTTGAAAGGCATTCAAAATTTGAAATATTCAAATCTGGAATTTGATCGTACGCCATAAATAGCAAGCATGTATTTTTCTGGTCATTTCGATATTTTTTCATATTTTTCTGATGGTTAGATTTTAAACTATTGATTTTGCAATATTAATCCTTTTTCTGGAAATTGTCTAAACAAACTGGACCCACCTGTCAGGAAATTTAGTATTTTCTAAATTTTTTTTGGAAAAGAATAAATCGCTGACGGGTGGGGCCTACTGTGATGTCTGGATGGCGTCAGCAATGGTGGCAGCGTGCACGGCGAGCACGCCGCGTTTTTTAAGAGAAATTTTACGTATGAAATGTTTTGTTATTATGACATAATAAATGTTGAAGGAAATTCGAATTTGACGAAATAAAATGTTTGTGTGAATTTGGATCTAAAAATTGAGGAGTTAGAATCGAACAAACTCGAAAGCGATGACGGGGATCGAAACTACTCGCCGACGTGCATGTTTTCATGTATATATTTTTTGGAAAACACGGGGACATTTTTGCAAATTTTTTGACAAAATTCATCAAATGTTTGTGCGAATTTGGATCCAAAATTGAGGAGTTAGGGTCGACAAAACTCGAAACCGATCATGGGGGTGGATCCTTCTCGTCAACGCGCATATATTTCGTGTATATAATTTTTGGGAAACGCAGGTTTTTTTATGCAAAAAATTTGACAAAATTCGTGGAATGTTTGTGCGAATTTGGATCTAAAAATTGAGGAGTTAGAGTTGATCAACTTCGAAAGCGATAACGCGGGACTTTTCTGTAAAAAATCTGACAAATTTTTTCAACGCGGGGACTTTTCTCAAAAATTTGACAAAATTCGTCAAATGTTTGTGCGAATTTGTATGTTTGTGCGAATTTGGATCAAAATAGAGGAGTTAGAGTCGATAAAACTTGAAACCGTTCGGGGGAATGAAACCTACTCGTCGACGCGTATATATTTCTTAGATATAATTTTTGGAGGGGAAAAAAAATTCGCAAAAAAAAAACAAAAGGAAAAGGAGTACTGTAGAACACTGTTCATGAACAGTACTTACTGTTTATAGGAACAGTACCCCGAGCTCTCTCAGCTCGCTAAACGGACGTGCTTTTATATAGTTAGTAATCCAACCTTATGCTCCATCCAGTTTCGTTTTTTCCACCTATTGTGTCTTTAAAAAATTGCATGTCGCGTTTAGAAAATAGAAGCTGCAAGATAATTAATCTTGTTCTGCAACAACAGATGTAAAGTTTATATATTTCCCAGTGGCATGCACTACTTATATGCTGCAAAATTTGCTGCCATCCTTATTGGAGCTAGCATTTCATATCACTTAAGGAATGCAAAAGTAAAATATTAATCCAAGATCTGACACTAGATTAGTTCACTGACACAGGAGGAAACCCATAAAATAGACAAGACTAGTGCACTGGCTAAGCAAGTGAATGCACATCCAAGATCTGACACTAGATTAGTTCACTGACACAGGAGGAAACCCATAAAATAGACAAGACTAGTGCACTGGCTAAGCAAGTGAATGCACATGTGACACCTCCAAATTTCTGAGTTTCGGTATGAAGAAACAAAAGGGCATCCACAAGGAAGCGATAAGTCTTTATAGTCCACTGTGTAATGATCTCAATTGAATACCATGGATTTTATCCCACCACACATGGTAGCAACAACACAACAACAGACAAAGAAGCTTCCTGTAAGTCTGTAACCAATGTCAGCGCTCAAGACAGTATCCATGCAGTAACCATTCTACCCTAAGAAAACAGCAAAACTTGATTTCTGCAGTTCTACGGCATGGAATACTGGGTTTCACCGTGAACCAAAACTTCAGTCCTAGCTAACTGGCACAAACACTGAAATTGCTGTATATCGGAGTTCTCTCAACCAACGAGGGGTTCACAAAATAGAAAGGGATCATCATCCCTTCTAAATCCCCACCAGATAAAAATCTGGGACGAACTGCGACGGTTTCGAAGAGGCGGATCTGCAGCGCGGTCGGTCGTCAGAGTGCTGGTGCGTCGGCTGCTGCTGCCGCTGCAACTGCGTTCACATCTGGGTATATGAACCGATTATCCGCTGCAGCCATAGATGCAAAGAAAGATGCAGTTAGGCACGGCCAGCTACAATACCAAGCAGCAAGCAGTACTGCAGCCATAATAGGGTAGTAAAAACAATACTAAAGCAGGCACTAGAAAAGAATGCAGAGCAGTATCGAGAACAGAAGGCCACTCCCTGATCTCCAACAGAATGCTACATTTCATCAATAAATAGAAGGCTATCTTGAAAAAGTTTCATTGAATATGTACGTAGTACATTTTTTGAACTAATTTCAGATCATTTACTGCTTCTTTTTACAGTATCTCACTAGTTTCAGGTGATCCGCAATATTCTCCAGGTAAGCTGCCAACTCTCAAACAAACGTAGGCATACAGGCTGAAATATTACAGCACCAATATTAAACCAGACCAACAAAACGAAGCTAACACATGATACTACTAGGCATATATTGACTACAGTTTCTTCAGATAAGTCAAGTATCGCAATTCTATACTTCTGCTATTCTATAATATTCTTTAGGCCTCTAAATTGTCCAAGGAACACAGTAGTGCATTTTTACATTATTGTTTTATACTTTTGTGCATTTTATACAATTTCACTCAGAGCAAAACCAAGACGAATGACTAGAAAAAGGCCAACGGGAGTATTATCAACAATTTCAAAATTCAGAACTGCACAAAAGCATAAGCAGACACAGCCTATAGCAAGTTCAGAAGCACACAAACAAGCTAACTAGTACTAGGCATATATTCTCTACAGTTTTTACAGATAAGTTCAGAGACATATCCGCATTCATTTACTTCTCCTTATCTGTAAGATTCCTCAAAGAAAAATAGCATTGCATTTTACTTTTTTTGTACTTTGGTGCATTTTGAAAGTTCACTCAGACGTCAGACTAGGCAGGGTAATAAACATTCATAAAATAGCAGGTAATAAAATTCTGTTAAATAACATTTAGGGGGGAAGAATGCAGAACAATATAGAAAGCATAAGTTCACTCCTTAATCAATGGCAGAAGGTTATCTGGAACAAGTTGCATTGCATATGTACATACTACATGTTAGGAACTAGTTTCAGACCATCTAGTCCTTTCTTTATAAATATCACTAGTTTCAGGTGACCACCACATTCTACAGAATGTTAAATCCCAACTCTCAAACAAATGTAGGCCTACAGTCTGAAATATCACAGTGCCAATCTTAAATTAAGCCAACCAAATCAAGCTAAAACATGATACTACTAGGCATACAGTCTCTACAGTTTCTTCAGATTATGTCCAGATAAATATCACATTCAGTTTCTGATTCTCCATACCATTTTCAAAGAAACATACTAGTGCATTTTACATTGCCTTTTTTTACAATCTTGTGCATTTTTAACAATTCCACTCATACTAACGAAGACCCGAATAAAGAGAAAAGGGGCAAAAGACAGCATTATCAACATCTATATTCAGAATTGCATAAAGGTATTAGCAGCCACAGACCACATACAATTTCAGAAGTACAGAAACAACGTCAACTTAGCACACTGAGTCACTGACCTGCTGTGTTGCGCTCGATAAGCACGATGCTCAGCGGCTCCCGGCTGCGAGGCAGGTTGACGATCAAAGGGCTCAGCTGCCCAAAGCGACCTGCGCGGACGCAGAGAGTGTAGTCCGGCCGGTCGACCTGCGGCTGCGGGGGAAGCAGGCTCACCAGCTGACTCTTCAGGTGAATCGTGAGCCTCCCGGTGTAGCGTGACGGGGTCCAGTCGTCTTCGATGATGGAGCCGGTGTAGTCGTTGCCGCGCACCCACCGGATGTCCCGCTCCAACACGCAGAGGCGGGACAGTGGCGGGCAGATGCGGGCGAAGAGCGACTGCAAATTATCACAAATTCGAGCAGTGCACTCTTGTCAACTAGGAATCTGAATGAATTTAGCAGATTGTATAGCAAGATTGATACTGTGATCGATTTTATTTCTTCAGATAAGCAAGCTCAGAATCACGTGTTCCAATTCGAGATGAAATGTAAGAGCAGAAATTGCAAGATCGAAGAATTGCGCCAGAAAGAAGAGCTCGTACTCGAGAGTCGAGAATCACATGCTCATGTCGAAATCGAGGAAGGCAGGGGACGAGGAACTCACATTCACATCAGGCGGCATCGGGAGTTCCGGCCTGTCTGCCCTGGGGACGCGCTCCACCGCCCACTTGGTCGCCGTGCAGAGGTCGCCGCGGGCGGAGACGTGGACTCCGGAGCAGCACGGCAGGAGGCACCTCGAGTTGGCGCGGAGGTAGCGCGCGGTGTCGTCCTTGAGCAGGAAGGCGCCCTCGCGGCTGGTCGCGACGGCCATCCACATGATGCCCAGGACCTGGGCCATGTCGTAGTCGCACTGCTTGGCGGCGCGGCAGCGGGTGGAGAAGGGGTAGCAGAGGGAGCCGCGCGCGGTGGTCCCGAGGTAGCGGCCGTAAGCGCTGCGGAGGAGGACGCAGGGGCCGTTCCAGCCGTTGGGGCTGAAGCTCGGCGTCACGGCCCACACCGCGTTGTGCGACTCGCGGCGAGGGTCGAGGCGGACGGAGCGCCCGTCCTCGGCGGCGTGCAGGTACCTCGCGCGGCAGCCGCTCCGCAGGCGCAGGCGCACGAAGTCGACGCCCTCGAAGGCGCCCTGGCGGGCAGCAGGTTCGAAGCTTCGGCGGGAGAGGCGGAGGCGGCGGCGGGTGCTCCATTTCCTCGCTCGCTCGCTCGGCTTCTTGGTTTCTTGGCGTTGCGAGGAAGGAAGAGGAGCAGAGTTTGTTACGACGGTTTCGTTTGGGCGCCAAGGTGAGGGTCGCGTCCTTTTAAGGTGCTGCTCCGAAGCGCTGACTAGTGGGGCCACCATCGAGTCAGGCCACTGACATGTGGGCCACCAACCTGTCAACGCCGTCAACAAATTTCCTCGGCCAATGAATTTGTCCAAGCTGTCAACAAATTGCACTGACGTGTCGCGTCTGGACTGCAGATTCAGAAATGCCTAGAGTTCTGATCAAGCCAATGAATTTGTCCAGTTTGTTTAGAAACACGTGGATTTACAGAGTGGCCATGGTTCCTGATTCCTGAACTGCTAGCTCTAGCTCGAGCTCAAGCAACAAACTTGTTCTTCTTCTTGTACGGTGCACCATAAACTTGCTATATACTCTATCCTGTGTCCAAGAGATGAACTCCGTGACATGTTTGCATCTGTCTCGGGAGACTGAACAAATCTTGAGTTCTTGACAACAGTTTAAAGACAGTCTGCGGTGAAGCCACGCTGGGTCCAGTTCCATGACAAATCAATTGACTCGAGTGCCTTGTTCTCCCTTGACTGAACAAGTTTGTGGACGATCTCTTGCACCAATTTGTCCAGTCTGTTTAGAAACACGTCGATTTACAGAGTGGACATAGTTCCTGAACTGCTAGCTCTAGCTATGTGTGGAGCTCGAGGAAATCAGAGTGGCCATGGTTCCTGAACAGCAGGCTGCTTCTTCTTGTACAGTGCACCATAAACTTGCTATATATACTATCCTGTGTCCAAGAGATAAAGCAGCTTGAGAATGAAACTCTGGGCCATCCTTGCATCTATCTCGCGAGACTGGACAAATCTTGACAACAGTTGAAAGACAGTTTGCAGGCGAAGCCACGCCGGGTTCAGTTGTTCCATGACAAACCAATTGACACAGGTGCCTTTTCAGTTGTTTTCCCTTGACTGGACAAGTTCGTGGGCTACCTCTTGCACAACAGGCTCTGGGAATTAGCAGAATCCACGAGCTCAAGCAATGTTGATTTCCTTCTCTTTCACATCACAGAAGCACCTCACACACACCAACACTGGCGTCCGTGACTAGACTCCTTGTATCTGAAGATGCGTCTGACTTGAGAACGACGAGCAGGCTCCGGCGAAATCCTTCTAGCCGGACTTGGCCGGCTTCTTGGGGAGCCTGCCCAGGATTTGCTTAATCACTGACGAAACAAGCCCCCGCTCAGACCACGGCTCCCAAATCCATCGTTTTTTCCACCTGATCAAAGCACACGCCGTGAGCAGCATCCAAAAAAATAAAAGGAAATCCACGCATCACACGAAAACGACAGGGCAAAACCCAACCTCACAGCAGATCAAATCGACGCCTCCGGGGGTCGAAACCATGACCGAGACGGCGCCTTTCCGACGGCGACACCGACAAGAAGAAGAGCCGCCCGGGGTCAAGGGAAGATGGAGCTCACTAGGTATGAAGCAAAGGAGAAAAAATCGTGCCCCTTTTCCCCCCAAATTTCCGCGCGGATTGGCCCCGGCGGGAAGGAGAGGGCGCAAACTGGATGGATTCCTGCAGACACCAGTGGGGAATTCGTGGTCGAGGAGGAGGTGGCGGTGGAGGCATCGCCGGTCGGATCGCTTCTTGTGGGAACAGTGTCAGAGGAGTGGGGTAGGTGAAGGCTGAAGCCAAGACAAAATGGGAGAGAGAATTAAACAGAAAATGAGGTAATAACCCTCGAGTGCATATTAAAAACGGTTTTCCTAATTCTAAATTACATGAGAATGAACTAAATCTGACATTGTCCTGATTCGTGATGGCAATATGGCATGATAGTTGTACATGAGTAATTACTGTGTGCAACTAAAAAAAATGCAACGCAAAAATCAGTCAACTAATTAGCTGGTGAATTTCGTTTTTTAATTCGTGTGTAACTGACATAGATTGAGTTAATTCTTTGTCAACCCCTTAGTCGTTAAATTTGGGTTGTTATTCATGCTTAACTACAGTTGCACGTGAGATACAATTATGTGCAATTGGCCGAGTTTTATTTAAATCTAACTCAATTTAGCATTAGACAATCCCTACTAAAAATTTAGCATTTGCTCTCCAGACTGTAAAGGGATCGGGGTGAAAAAACTCTCCTCTCGGGCGGCTCGCGCGGGCCGCTCCAGAGGACCCCCGAGCCCTAGGAAAAGCGCAGCCCCGCCGCATCTCCCTGGCCGCTGCCGCCGCCAGCGCCGGCGGTGGCGGCCGCGCCCGGCTGCCAAAGGTGGCGGGCGGGGTGGGCGCGCCCCGACAAGCTTCCTCCGCGCGAAGGTGAGGCGTCAAGCGGGCGGCGCAGCAGGTGGTCCCTTTCGGCGATGTGTGCGGTTGGTAGGAGCTGGGGAGGAGCTGCGGCGCTCCGGGCAGCTTGGCGGCGGTTCTGGAGGCGGCGGCGGCGCCCAGAGTCGCCGGTGCGGGAAGGAGATGTGGCGTCGCATCGGGCCCAATCTGGGCCCTTCAGGGCTCGATCTGGGCCAAGCGCGCCATCAAGCTTCTTCGTTGCTTTTGCTGTCTGGTCTCGTTCCGGTGCTGCCGGCGCGGCGGTAGCGTCTGCGGGCTGTTGGCTCTGCGTGGAGGCCTCCAGGCAAGGAAGCTAGGGTCGTGCGGCCAGGCCATGGCCGCCTCGAGTATGGGACGGGACAGGGGTCCCGTGTCCTCTTTTTCGAGCCCTTCTGCCCTGCGCATGATCTGGCGCCGCTGGTAGCCGAGGGGGCTGCTGGTGGTTGATCTGTTGATGGAGTCCTCCCTCCTCTTCTCGCTTTTGTTCAGTGGTGCACGGAGCTCAGACGCCGGGGCGGCGGCCCTGGAAAATGGGAGTCCTTTGGTTGGCGGGCGAGCCAGGGACTCGGGTGCTAGTCAGTGACCTCGGACCACGGGGGTGGCGCGGTGGCTGGCGTGTGGCTTGCGGTGCCGGTGGCCGGTATGTCGCTTGTCGACATTTGGTGCCCCGGGTAGAGGACAGGGAGAGTTTGCCGGGGGGGAAACCCTTGCCCGAGTTCTTCTCGGGATGTGGCGGCGGCGTCCACGGACGGCGTTCCCTTCTTGAAGGCGTCGTAGCGGCTTCTCTCGGTCCTTCTACGCTCCGGATGAAAATCCAAGATCCTCGGATCGGGCGATGGCGGCGCTCCGGCGTCGTGTGCTTCTTGAAGCCGTCGCCCTGGAGTTCACGGCGGGTTGCTCTCCGGAGGTGTGGTGGCGTTTCTTCGTCGAGCTTCTCCGGGCAAAGCTTGTTCCTTGTGCTGTACCTCAGTGTTTCTTGCACGGGGCTTTGCTGCTTGAGCCTGTCTGCACGCTTGCGGATAGTGGCGGGTGATGATCCTCCTGGTGGTGCTCCGTGGATGGTGGTTGTGGCGGTGTTCGTCGGCGCTTACCTTATCTCACCGGCGTCTCTCTGTGGCCCCTAGTTGAGCCTGGCTGCAGTTTTGTGGCCAGTGGCGATTGTTTTCGTCCTAGTCTCCTCGGCGCCCGTTGAGGGGTTTGTTGAGCCTGTCTTTGTGGACGGTGGCGGTGTTCTCCGATGAATCTTGCTCTTCCTTTCTGTCGTTGATCACCTTTGGTGTTTCTCCTGTTTTCTCGTCGGTAGCCCTTGTCTTTCTTTGTGTGTGTGCAGCTCTGGGTTGTAAGCTGGGTTCAGCACCATGTAATCTGTCGCCGTTCTGGCGTTATTAATTTAACGTCAGGTCTTATGACCTTGTATCTAAAAACTAAAAAAGATTCGGTAAATGCTTAAATTCATTCCACGTGTGTATTTTGATGAAAATTTGTCAAACTGGGCCAAATCTAGCCAATGTGGCATGCAACGTATGCAAGGTGATCACGTCGAGCGCGCATGAGGGTTGTGCAGGGCCTCAATTGATCTTGGCTTTGCGGACTTTGTATTCCAGTTCAATTTGAGGAGAGGCGCCGGCATTGGCGCAAATGGTAGGGAAGGTCAACGTCGTGCTTGCTCCTGCCGCCAGCTGCGACCAACTCAACATTGATGGATCATTTGCGACGTCCCGGAGATGCTGGAGAAGCTGCTCACACAGTTGTCCTCTATTTCTTTGTCAGATTTTGGAGATTTTGCCACGGATGATCAATCTGATATCGACTTGATGTTTATTTGTTGTTACTAGTGATGCTAGCTAAGAGTTCTTGAACCTTTGGCGAATGAAGAAGCTGTGTCCTTGTTCGTTGTTTGGCAGGGTGGTGGTTCATGGTGTAGGGATGAGTCATGTTGGTGGAAGTCGGTTCAGAAGGCAGGTGAAATAACCTTTTTTATAAGGATCTTATACTACTCGAGGTATCCAAAAGATACAAAGTGTTTATAACCGGCCTCTCCATAATAAGGATGCACACAACCATAAGAGAAAATCCAATAAGACACACAAAAAGCGAAATACAAAAGGACAACTCATACACCACATATTGATATGTGGGACCAATCAGGAGATCACGCTGCCGCCCATGTGGGATAAAAATATCTCTCACCATAGCCTCTAACCATGCAGACACCTTCATAAATAGGTCTCGAAACTCCACACGTTGTAAAGACCACCAAGAACGAAACATGTGTGTAGTCAGGTAGACACCTACCTAAGAGATGATTTTTATCATTAAAATATTATTGTTTCTACTTCGCCACATCGACCATATTACGGCAAGCTGTCCGACCATAAGAATTAATCTAAACTTGTGATCAATATCCAATACCAAAAAAATACCTATACTTGGCGGATACAAGTTAGACGTAGCTTGGATGGCTGACCATATAGAACTTGCAAACTTGCACTCGAAAATAAGTGTGTAATTGTTTAATCATTGTCAAACAAAAAAATGTACTTCTTTACCTGAACATATTATTCCTTTCCGAGCATAACCTATTTAGGAAGATACAGCGCAATTTTTTATAAAAAAATTAGTGGTATCTTCATTTTTCAAATTATCTTATTATCATCAACTAGCACATCAGGATGAACCAAATCTATACATGGACATCACTGAAAATTTACCATTCTCAAGTCGATTCGAGTAAATTCATCAGTCTCTTGTGACAATTCAACCATTGCCAGTTTCCCTAAAAGGGCATTCCATGCCACAAGCCTAGGACCGACTAAATCCCACCGGAATGTCAAATTTGGTGGACATGTCTCCAATACCGAAGCTAATGTATCACCCTTGTGACGTACTATATTATATAGAGCTGTATAATGTTCACGGAGTGTGGTGTTTCCCAACCACTTGTCATCCAAAGCGAAAAAAGTGTTTCTTCGTCACCATAAGACTAGCTAAAAAATGTGAGTCACACAGTTTTCAAAAAACTCGTGGCAAAAAATTGAGCCCACATTATTTATTTTTTAGAAGAGTTGTTCAAATCCCGTTTTTTGTGAGGAGTTTAAAAAGACATTCCCAAGCAGAGCTGTGGTTTTAACCTGAAGGTCATGAATCCCCAGCCCTCCTTGTTATTTTGGTCGACATCCCATCTAGCCAATCGATATTTCTTTTTCTCACTATTCCCTTGCAATAAAAAATCTTGATCGGAAATAATCCAATATCTGCAAGACTCCTTTTGGCAACTAAAGAATGTTATCATATACAGTACCATATTACTTAGTACTGTCTCCAATAATGAATCGTATACCTATATATAGAATAGGAAACTGGCCTAACTTACAGCCAAACGCTCAGCATACTAAGAAGGCGAGGTAAAACAACCTATATGATGCAATAAACTACTTCAATAACGGTGGCTACCATAAAATTAGAAACAAAAATGAGACACACGGATACGAATATGTATCCTAGTGTTCACTTCCTTAAACTACTTTAGGGTAACGCTTATGGAAAAAATTGCCTTACCGCGACGACAGACATGATATATCTATGAAGGTACAAGCAATAAGTTTGGTCTGGAATATTACCAACACCCTCAAGTACAAGTTTAAGTAGATGTTTATGAAGCATATTGAAAATCCTTGAAGCTAAGCCTAGATAGCGATGAGGATGTTTTCGTGTCCCTGCTCGACTAGGATCAAACGTATGATCCCTCTGAGAGTTCGCACACATATGTCTCTTCCAGTCCAACAGAATTTCGTCGACCAAAATGAGAGATCAACTGGTATACGTAACGTGGAGATCCCAGCACATGGGAGAGAGAAAAGATATGTTGGGGAGGACTCCTCCAAAGCCAACGATCAACTTGTGTGTTGAGAAGTGAGAGCTCCTCTCCTTCATTTCTTTATGTAGTGCGAGGGGAGCCTTGAAGGAGGGGCAAACCTCTCCCCATGTCGCCGCCCTAGTTGGACCCCAAGTGGGCCTACCGACCTAGGGTTAGGGCACATCCCCAACCCTAGCTGTCGCCTCCCCTAGCCATTATCCCCTTTGCTTGGGGCCAAGAAAAGTGGGGCAACACCCCTTGATGGGCCCTTTGGCGCATGTGGCTGCCCCCTCGGTCCAACCTAGTGAGGCAGCCCATGGACCCTCTAGAACATTTTGGAACCAATCCAGACTCTATAGACTCTTCCAGAAATATTTGGATGCACGTTTGGGTGATCCAGACATTCTCGGTGCCCGGAACTTCTCCGTTATCTCTAAAAAATATTTTGATCACTCCAAACCATTCCGGTGACACTCTCTCATGTATCCAACCTTCAACATGCACAACTGTAGGAAGACATACGTGTGTGGACATGAGCTGGAACTCCTTACGTACAATAATAAATAGTGGAACCAAGGACGCCCATATTGGTTCCCATTATTACACAAAAGCACTCTAGTGAACCTGTTAGTTCCCGTACGTGATTCACATTGCTTCACGGTACATAACAACACCCGAGGCGAGACATTTTGATATACCTATGAAGCAACTCTTGATCACGATATCTTGTTATCCTTGTTACCGGTTTGTTTCCTTTTCTCGTTCCCTATTCCGGTATCCCCATGATTTAAATTTTACATCATACCTTGTATGTGAAGACTATGATGGATACCGTTATACCGAGTGGGTCTAGGAAGTATCTCTCCATCATCGGATGAGCAATTCATAGTCTTGGATCATTATGTCCAATACACATTTTCTGAGCTACCCAGAAGTTGCCGCTATGATCACCCTTTTATCGTGTGATGTTAGACAAAACCAAAGCAATTTTCCCATATTCATGAAGCTAACACCCCAATGGTCGAGGACATGTAACTATGTTAACCCTATTTGATAATACTAATAAAATAGTGATGATTAGATCCTGTAGTATATCAATAACTTGGGTCCTGTCCAGCCTCATGTTCTGCCAACAATGCGCTCCCATTGTTGCCGGCAACCTTTTTTCCCATGACCAGGAAAACAGGGTCATTGTGCAACCAATGAGATAGTCTAAGAGGCCAGACTAAGACAACACTTGGTGTTCATATTTCCACATGTGCATATAGGTTTTCCTCTGGATCTAAATTCCGAAACGATAGTAGTAATAGCACAGAAATATAAACATTAATTATCAAACATAGTAATTGAGAAACCATAGTAATTATTGATGTGCATATCTCTTTCAACTAAATCATCGTTGGAGAGGTGTGAGTTACCACGAAGGACCCCCCACCCCTCCCCCCAACCACCACGAAGGTTCACCATCTTATTCCCGAGCCTCCTCCACAAAGTAGGAGCTCAAGTACTAGTGGTACGTTTTAAGTTGACCTCCAAATTTACCAACTTTTTTCTAGAGAATTCCACAACCCGGAAACTTCCGGGCGACCCTAGTCATCTGGGTTCCCAACAAACGCAAGATTAACAAGCAACTTGAAGAACTCAAGGGGGATCTTATTTTGTCTCTCGATGGAAACAAATCCTAAATTTGAATGGAATTCGTTAGTTTTGTTTAATTCTTGTTTTTAATTTCTTTTCCCAAAATACAATTGGGATCGCCATTGGGGGCACCCTATCCCAATAATGTTACAACGTGTGTCGTCACACCCATTAGCGTATGTCCAACACAGTTGTTGGGCAGTCTATTCGGAGCACCAATGGAGATACTATAAGTATTGCCATATATCAGATAATAATCACAATTTGTAAATCATTCTAGTTAAGTTCTAAACATTAAAAAGTTCCTCACCAAAAAGGTGAAGGAAAACATTTTAGCATAACAAAATGTTTCCTTGTTTAGTGGTTTTTTGCATGTGAAAAGGAAAAGAAGGTCAAGATCAAGAATTGTTTAGTGTTTTCATTTTTTCTTCACTGTAATCTACTTCTACTCTTTTAATTTTTCTAATGTCCAATAAATGGTGTAAAACACTACGAAGATCAAGAAATACATCTTTTATTTAATTACTATATTTATTTATTATTGTCTTAGTTATTTTTCGTGTAATTTAATTGTCGGACATTATTAATTATTATTCATAATTCAGTTATGTCTTTATTTTTTAATTGCAATGTGGTGATAAGTCAAGTTCGACAATCTAACCATGTTCATCGATTATAGCGAAACTTAAATCACCTTGCCCTCTTTTGCTAAAAAGGTCAAAATTGCCATTTTTCACATGCATGATTGCAAGATGCACATAATTGATAATCCACAAGTGTAGGGGATTGTTTGTAGCCTTTTCGATAAGTAAGAGTGCCGAACCCAACGAGAAGCTAAAGGTAGGATTAGCAATTCTCTCAAGTTCTATCAACCACTGATAAAACTATACGCACATCAAACGTTTGCTAGGAAAATAAAACTAGAACAAGTTTGCGGATATGAAAAATAGTTTTTCGAGATAAATAACAAGAAAGTGAAGTTAGTTGCTACAGCGATAAAATAACATAAAGTAACAGAACCATGAGTGTGAAATAGTGGTGGAATTGTCCATAAATGATTTGTGAAGTTACAAGGTTCATTATCTTCGATGTAGTTTTTATATGTGGGAGAGACTTTTGCTAAATGTTTTCGACTACTCTCTATTACACGTACTTATGATTGGAACCCTAGCAAAGAATCTATAACTAGTAGGAGATACATTAAGGTATTAAAATGCCCAACCATAGCCTTATAAATTGACCCCCTTATCCCATACATGTCAAAAATTAGAATGGTGTTTGTGTTTCTATCACTCACACATCACTACCCGCCAATTCCCTTAACATACTACAAACCCTATGATGATTATCCATGCACGCATAAATGTAATGGGCACCCATAGGACTGTACCATATCAACATACAACCTGAATCAACCAAAGATATTCAATATTCAACCATAGGAGAAAGAAGAACAATGCAAACATAGTGTAGACACCATAGATCATCCGGAAACAATTTATAACATCGAACACCAAGTTTACATAGGGGGTTAGAGAGATTGTGAGAGAGTGGACCTCTGTAGCTAAGTGGAAATGGCGATGGAGAAGGAGGTGGAGACGGTCGGCTAGAGGAGGCGGCGGCCATGGGGTGGCGCATGGCTGGCTGCGGCACCGCACTGGCCGGCCTAGGGGAGCGCCTCCCCCTTGGCCCTTGTTCTTCCTTGGCCTTGGTGCCATTATGGGGGAGCCATACTCTTTGGCCTCCCATGGATGCACCTTTGATCCAAGGTCTCTTGGGCCTGTAGAACCTTCCTAGGGTTCCCTCTTAGCCCCCATGAGTCAAGAGGGTTGAGTCTTGTCCAAATCCATCAAGTTAGGAAAGAGTTGGACTCAATCTCGTCACCAACTTTCGGAATCCCATCATCAGATCAGGGCCCGCAGTAAAACGGGTCTACCGGGCGCATCTGGACTCCGCTTGGGACTAATTTTTAGTCCAGATATATTGGGTTGAAATTATCTACTCCCACCGACCGGGAATGGTTATCAAGATGTACGCGCCAACTTTTTGTTCGGAACATTTTGACATTTCGAAATATTATTCGCGATGGCAGAGCATATGCTTCCATGTAGCAAAGTGAATTTCACCTAATATATAACCTTTTCTAGCACCGATGGTTTTTTCCATCCGAAGTTTGCAAGTGCACATAGTACTCAACCATTCTACATCTAGCAGAAAATAGCCTATATATTATTCACCGATCTAGCTTTTAGTATGTTAGCACACGAATCTAACCTTGTGTTCCATCCAGTTTCTACTAATTATAGTATCTCTAAAAAAAAATCACATGTCGCGTTAAGAAAATAGCAGCTGCAACATAGTTACTCTTGTTGTCCAGCAACAGATGTAAAATTTCTATATTTCGCAGTGGCAGGCACTAATTATATGCTGAAAAAATTTGTTGCCATTCGTATTGGATCTAGCATTTCATATCACTAGATTAATCCAAGATCTGACACTAGATTAAATCACTGATACAGGAGGAAACCCATAAAATAGACAAGGGTAGTGCACTGGCCGAGCAAGTGAATGCACATCTGACATCTCCAAATTTTGAGTTTCAGTATCAAGAAACATAACGGCATCCACAGGGAAGCGATAAGACTTTGTAATCCATATGTAATGATATCGGTTGAATACCATGGAATTTATCCCAGCACACATGGTAGGAACAACACAGCAAGAGATAAAGCTCACTGAATGCAGTGACACCAATAATTCTGAAGACTGTAACACTAGTATTTTCTCAGAAGAGCATGCACCAATGTCAGGTGCAAGATAGTATCCAGACAGTAAAACCATTCTACTCCACGAAAAAAGGGAAACTTGATATCTGCAGTTTTATGGCATGGAAAACTGGATTTCAGCGTGAACCAAAACTTCTGTCCTAGCTAACTGGCACAAACACTGAAACTGCTATGTATCGGAGTTCTCTCAACCAACAATGGGTTCACAAAATAGAAAGGGATCATCATCCCTTCTAAATCCCCACCAGCTACAAAATCTGGGACGAACTGCGATGGTTTCGAAGAGGTGGGTCTGCGGCGTGGTCAGTCATCAGAGTACTGGTTCTCCGACTGCTGCTGCCGCTGCGTTCACATCTGGGTATCTGAACTGATTATCCGCTGCAGCCATAGATGCAAAGAAAGATGCAGTTAGGCACGACCTACTACAATACCAAGTAGCACTGCAGCCATAACAGGGTAGTTAAAAACCCCTAAAAGTGCAGGTAGTAGAAAAGAATGCAGAACTGTATAGAAACTTAAAGCTCACTCCCTGATCCCCAACAGAAGGTTACGTTTTGTCCAAAAGAAGCAGAAGGTTATCTGGAACAAGTTTCATTGCACATGTACATAGTACATGTTGTACATGTTTTCAACTAGTCTCAGATCATCTACTGCTTTTTTAATGCATCCCACTAGTTTCAGGTGATCCGCAATATTCAAGTAAACCGCCAACTCTCAGACAAACGTAGGCACACAGTTTGAAACATTACATTATAAATATTAAACTAAGCCCGCAAAATCACTCTTAACACATGATACTACTAGGCATATATTCACTAAATTTTCTTCAGATAGGTCAAGAGAAGTATCGATATTTACTTCTGCTATTCTATACTTTAGACCTCTAAGTTCTCCAAGGAAACACAGTAGTGCATTTTTACATTATTTTTTATACTTTTGTGCATTTTAAACAATTTCTATATTCAAAACTGCAAAAGGCATAAGCAGACAGAGCCCACAGCAAATTTAGAAGCACAGAAACAAGCTAACTTGTACTTCTCTACAGTTTCTTTAGAGAAGTCCAGTGCATTTTAGAAATATCGCATTCATTTACTTCTGTTTATCTGTAAGATTCCTCAAAGAAAAATAGCAGTGCATTTTACTTTTCTTGTACTTTGGTGCATTCAGAAAAATTCACCCAGACTAAACAGATAAGTAAGAATTCATAAAATAGCAGGTTGTAAAATTCCGTAAAATAGCAGGTAGTAGGGAAGAATGCAGAACAGTATAGAAAGCTTAGGCTAACTCCTTAATCAACGGCAGAAGGTTATCTGGAACAAGTTGCATTGCATATGTACATACTACATGTTTTGAACTAGTTTCAGACCATCTAGTCCTTCCTTATGAGTATCACTGGTTTCAGGTGACCAGCACATTCTTCAGAGTGTTAAATCCCAACACTCAAACAAATGTAGGCATACAGTCTGAAATATCACAGTGCCAATCTTAAACTAATCCAACAAAATCAAGATAACACATGATACTACTAGGCCTATAGTCTCTACAGTTTCTTCAGATAAGTGCAGAGACATATCACATTCAGTTTCTGATTCTATAAAATTATCCAAAGAAACATACTACGAGTGCATTTTAGATTGTTTTTTTATAATTTTGTGCATTTTTAATAATTCCACTCAGAGAAATATCACATTCAGTTTCTGATTCTCCATAACATCCTTCAGAGAAACATACTAGTGCACTTTACATTGCTTTGTTATAATTTGGTGCACTTTTAGCAACTCTATTCGGATTAAAAAAGACAAGAATACACAGAAAAAGGGCAAAAGACAGCATTATGAACAATTTCTAAATTCAGAACTACAAAAGGGTATTCGTAGACACAGACCACACACAATTCACAGTACAGAAACAACGTCAGCTTAGCACACTGACCTGCTGTGTTGAGCTCGAAAAGCACGAGGTCCAGCGGCTCCCGGCTGCTCGGCAGGTCGACGACCAGAGGGCTCAGCTGCCCATAGCGACCGGCGCGGACACAGATAGTGCAGTCCCGGTAATGCCTTCCGGGTTCCTGGTACTGCATCTGGCTCACCAGGTGCCTCTTCAGGTAGCTCGTGTGCCTCCCGGTGAACCGTGACGGGCTCCAGTTGTCTTCGCTGAAGGCACCGTAGTCGTCGGCGCGCACCCACCGGATGCCCCGCTCCAACACGAAGTGGTGGGCCAGTGGCGGGCGAAGTGCGAATGCGACTGCAAATTATCACAAATTCCAGCAGTGCACTCTTGTCAACTAGCAGTCTGAATGAGTTTAGCAGATTTTATTGCAAGATTGATACGGTAATCGAAGTGAAAGTTTCCACGGTGCCAAAGAATTGCGCCAGAAAGAACTCGTACTCGAGAATCACATGCTCATGTCGAAATCGAGGAAGGCAGGGGACGAGGAACTCACATTCCCATCAGGCGGTATCGGGAGTTCCGGCCTGCCTGCGGCCCTGGGGACGCGCTCCACCGCCCACTGGATCGCCGTGCAGAGGCCGGCGCGGGCGGAGATGTGGACTCCGGAGCAGGAGTTGGCGCGGAGGTAGCGCGCGGTGGCGTCCCGCAGCAGGAAGGCGCCCTGGCGGCTGGCCGCGACGGCCTGCCACATGATAGCCGGGACCTCGCCCTCGGGCCTGTCGAGGTCGCGCTGCTCGGCGGCGCGGGAGCGGGAGGAGGAGGGGCAGCAGAGGGAGCCGTGCGCGGTGGCGTCGGGGACCCCGAGGTAGCGGCCGTAGGCGCCGCGGAGGAGGACGCCGCGGAGGTTGTTCCCGTCGGGGCTGAAGCGCCGCGTCACGGCCCACACCGCGTTGTGCGACTCGCGGCGAGGGTCGAGGCGGACGGAGCGCCCGTCCTCGGCGGCGTGCAGGTACGCGCGACGGCCGCTCAGCAGCCGCAGCCGCACGAAGTCGACGCCCTCGAAGTCGTACACCTCCATCGCCTGCTGCTGCTGCTCCACCGAGAGAGAGGAGGCGGCGGCGGGAGAGGCGGAGGCGGCGGCGGCGGGAGAGGCGGAGGCGGCGGCGGGTGCCTCCATTCTCCTCGCTCGCTCGGCTTCTTGGTTTCTTGGCGTTGCGAGGAAGGAAGAGAGGAGCAGAGTTTGTTACGACGGTTTTCGTTTGGGCGCCAAGGAGAGGGTCCCGTCCTTATAAGGTGTCGCCGACTGGTGGGGCACCATCCAGTCATCCCCAGCCATCAAACGAACTGCACTGACGTGTGGGCCACGAAGCTGTCAACGCCGTCAACAAATTTCACCAGGCTGGGAAACGACGCGTGTTGCTGACTTGTGTGTCCGTGGCGTCTGCACTACAGTTTCAGAAGTGCGTAGAATTCTGATCAAGCCAATGAATTTACAGAGTGGCCATGGTTCCCTGAACTGCTAGCTCTAGCTCGAGCTCAAGCAACAAACTTGTTCTTCTTCTTGTACGGTGCACTATAAACTTGCTATATACTCTATCCTGTGTCCAAGAGATGAAGCAGCTTGAGAATGAAACTCCGTGGCATGTTTGCATCTGTCTCGGGAGACTGAACAAATCTTGACAACAGCTCAAAGACAATCTGCACCGCAGTTTCAGAAGTGCGTAGAGTTGTGAATTGTGATCACCAGCAAGGCAAGCGAACGAATTTGTCCATGGTTCCTGAACTGCCGGAGCCAGCGGCAGGCTGCTTCTTCTTCTTTGCCGCTACAACCGGCTTGCTCTGGAACTGCCAGCGAGCCTTGACGTTCAGGTCCGACGGCGGGCTGCTATTGCTCGCCGGCCCCCTTGCTCCCTGCAGCTCGCCACCATCCAGTCAGCCCCAGTCATCGAGCTTCTCTGACGTGTGGGCCATCTACGGTCCACTGCTGTCTACGAAAGTCTCTGCCCGTCAACAAACTAGAACGATTCATGCTCTTCCTCGAGTGGCAAAGCAAAACCATTTATTATACTACACAGAATCTCTAACAGCTCTGCAATCCCATAATGCTTTTCTGTCTCAAATATAAGTAAATCTGTAGCCTTCCTCATAGATGTACGGTGCAGCATAAACTTCCCATATACTCTATCCTGTATTTCTGTGTCGAATTCAGGCAGCTTGAGCATGAAACTCTGGGCCATCCTTGCATCTGTATCGGGAGACTCAACAAATCTCAACAACATATTGAGCATGACTCGAGTGCTTGTTCTTCCTTGCGCAGGATTCGGTCCCGGGAACAAGTTTGTGGATAGCGTGTTGACCACCTCTTGCAAAATAGGATCTGGGAATTAGCATAGGTGACAAAATCCACGAGCTCAAGCAATGATGATCTCCTTCTATTTCACATCCTTTGTGATAGGAACTAGCATTTCATATTACTTAAGGAATAAAAAAGTAAAATATTGATCCAAGATCTGACACTAGATTAATTCAGTGATACAACAGAAAACCCATAAAACAGACAAGGGTAGTGCACTGGCCAAGCAAGTGAATGCACATCTGGCATCTGCATCTAAGTTGCGGTATCAAGAAACATAAGGGCATCCAAGTCTTTATAATTCACTGTGTGATGATATCGATTGAATACCATGGAATTTATCCCAGCACACATACACATGGTAGCAACAACACAGGAACAGACAAAACTCCCCGGATGCAGTGGTATCTATCATTCTGAAGACTGTAACACTAGTATTTGGTCTGATTGACCTGTTATCAATGTCAGCGTGCAAGATAGTATTCTGATAGTAACCATTCTACTCTAAGAAAACAGAGAAACTTGATTTCTGCAGTTCTACCGCATGGAAAACTGGATTTCAGCGTGACCCAAAACTTCAATCCTAGCTAACTGGCACAAACACTGAAACTGTTATATACAATTTTCTCAGCGTTGGCAGATATGCGGCACGGTCGGTCGTCAGAGTAGTGCTTGTAATGCTGCGACCCCTGAAACTGCATTCACATCTGGGTATATGAATTGATATCCGCTGCAGCCATAGATGCAAAGCAAGATGCAGTTAGAAACGGTCTGCTACAATACCAAGTAGCACTGCAGCCATAACAGCGTAGTAAAATCCACTAAAAAAGCAGGTACTAGAAACGGTCTCTACAATACCAAGTCACTGCAGCCATAACAGTCTGCTCACTCCCTGATCCCCAACAAAAAGTTTCATTTCCTAAAAAAACAGAAGTTTATCTGGAACAAGTTTCATTGCATAAGTACAAAGTACTTGTTTTGAACTAGTTTCAGACCATCTATTATTTCTTAATGCATCTCACTAGTTTCAGGTGATCCGTAATATTCTTCAGGTAAGCCGCCAACTCTCAAACAAATATAGGCACACAGTCTGAAATATTCCAGTATCAATATTAAACTCAGCTATGAGATTCATCACAATTATTTGTTTCTGTTATTTTGCATTATTCTATAACATAGTAGTTATACAGTCTGAATAGCACAGTGCCAATCTTAAAACAAGCTAACAAATGATACTACTGCGCCCAATCTCCACAGATTTTCAGATAAGGCCATATGCACATTCTGTTGCTGATCCTCTATAACATTCTTCAAAGAAACATACTAGTGCATTTTACATTGTTTTTTTTAATATAATATGTTGCATTTTAAATTCTAAATTCGAAACTGTAAAAAGGTATTAGCAGCCACATACCTCGTACAATCCAAGCTCAGAAGATGTGTTTGATGCTTAAGCCCTTCCCATAATATCCAGAATCATACATTGACTTCTGGAATGTAGATAACATGTCTTCGTCTTCATTTAGAACAATTGGCAGGAAGAAATCATGATACGCCCTGGCAGGATGTGAAAAAGTATTTTTAATCGCCTTCAAAGCGCCATGGGCGTTGTCACGATGAGGATCACGCTTCTTGTTGTCCTCACTCCTGGACTGGTACCTGGCAAGTGCCAATTCCCTAGGGTCTTGGTAGTCCTTGTTACTCTCCAGTATGCTCCATTTGAAGCCTGCTTTGTGCCAATGTCGGTATCGGGCCATTGCTTGTATAAAGCTGTTGTACCTCAACCTGTCATACCTCTCCACATTCATCAGGCAGTAGTATAGTGACATGAAGTGCCCAGAGCTGAACTCCAAGTCACCCATGTTTATGTGATGGAGTAGCAAGGCATCCGGCCAGCCAGCCATGATGTTTTTGAGCCAGACACGCACATCTGATGGCAAGCCTTGAGGAAACAGGCTCTTGACCATAGCAACAAATGCTTTCTTGTCAGCTTTCCTATTCTCTGAAGTAAGTTCTGCTATGGTGATATCACAAAGCTCAACGAGCTCGTTGCAGTCAGATATACGATAGTTCAGACTGCCGAAATTTCCTTCCAATGACAGATTGAGGTAGTGGTGCTGAGCGAGTAGGGCATATTCTTTGAGAAGGACTCGCTTCAGGATCGGTGATGTCATCTCCTTTGGTCTTCGCTCGTAGGGGTACTTTATGGGGACTACCCGATCCTTTGGCTTGACATATTCATCAATTGTAAGTCTCTTTTCAACATACTCCAGGGACCGAGCACAGTCAGGCTTCATGGCGTAGTCACTTTGGGCCCTTGGCCTCTTGTGTGCAGTGGATTTACACAGCCTACAGTTAATACTCTCGTTAGTCCATAGAAAAACAGAAGTCTCAAAAATGAGATGAGCTTATCAACACAACAACAAATGTTTTTACCTATCAGAGCTGTGACTCTCTGTTTTTGCATCAGGGGTTCTATATCCAGTCAAGATGATGTTTCTATCTGGTGTAACGGAGTACATATCACAGGGTAGGAGCTCCCATTTATTTAAACTGCAGAAAATAAATCGTTAGAAAATATAATCATGAATTACTAAAAATGAACTTTTCAAGTTTTATTACCTATCCTTGAGCCAGACATGATTAACAATATAACAGCCATTCTCAACTGCTCGTTTATAAATCGGACCTTCTCGCCCCAGGCATACAGCATGTGTTACCTGGCGGCTCCAATTTTCATGGAATGTTGCGCCCATCAGTAACACCATAATCTGCATATAGTGGACGCGGACATTATTGGAAATAAGAAGCATTGCAGGAGAAGAAAGCATGTACTTCTGAGAAGCAAATTTAGGCACTGTCTTAACTAATTGTCGGGAATAGCATGACAAGGAACAGTACAGACTTAATAACAAATTTTCTCCTTCCATATGTGAGAGCTATCCAGCAAGATATACTCTGCTCAGTCAGCATACAGAACACAACTGAATTCTAGAAGGCAGGGGAAGGCAATGCTACGGGTTCAAATGGAAAGTACAAGCTCCGCCTAAATTTAATACTTTTTGACAAGTTCAAAGGCGGCATATGCGTACCTTGATTTCTTCTTTTTGCTGATGTCCATATCCCTCGCAGCAAATGTTTATACTCTCTGAATCAGGAATCCCACCACTGCCCATTGGCTGGTACATTCTCTGGTATCCATGCCTTCAGCATTAGAAAATAGTGCTACAAAATTGTTTAGAAGCTGAATGAAAGAATTAAACGCATACTTTATCAGGACTGAGAAGCGTCTCTTTGCCTATACAGTGATCCAACCATAGATGATTGACGACGGTAGCGTTTCCTTGTAGTGCCACCTTTATCCAGTCACGGTTCTTCAGAAAGAATTATCAAATGTTATGTGTGCAATCACAATCTGGCGAGATAAAATTAGAAAGCAGAAAATGCTCACTTCAGTGGCACTATGCGTGTAAAAGATGACATGTGAACATCCTGATCCGGGACCAAAGATTGCTGAGTTCACTCCCCCTTTCTTCTCCAGTTCCATGGTATACTGTGAATTGTTCAGAAGGTTCTCTCCGTCAGTAAGATCAAAGCCTACTTTATATCGTCATTGGTTCAAACACAACAAGAAAAGACAACTGCATGCTAGCTATCTGAAATTATCTTCCATGTTCAGCAAACTACAGCTCAACTATTAGTATGCAATTCGAAGGCGCAGAAAGCTAGCAACAGGAGAAGATAACAATACAGGCAAGGGGGATAGCATGCAATTGAAGACACACATAGTTAGCAACTTAGCATTTAGCAACAGCAATTGTGAGAACACATAACACGGAACCTCTGTGCCTACGACGTTTGCTGTCAGATGCATGTACGACTGAATCAACCAGCGGCATGATTTAGTTTTGTGCTACCCATGAATGGTTCAAAAAGAACTACACAAGACAATAAATACACTGGATGCTAGCTATCTGAATTATCTTCAATGGTCAGCACACGACAGCTGAACTAGTGGCATGCAATTCGAAGGCAGATTAGCAACAGAAAACATGAGAACACATAACAATATATGGCAAGGGTGTTAGGACGCAATTAACACACGTAGTTAGTAAAGCAATTGTCACAACAGATAAAAAATATACAGCAAGGGGTCATCCAGCGCGAAACCATCCACATCCAGCGCCAAATCGTATCTATGGTGGGAAATCTAGCCCAAATTTCCGATCGAAGGTCAGACTGCGTGAAACCATTCACATCCAGCGTGAAATCGTATCTATGGTGGGGAATCCCGCCCAAATTTCCGATCCCAGGTTTAGACTGCGCGAAACCATCCAGATCCAGCGCGAAATCGTATCTATGGTGGGGAATCCCGCCCAAATTTCCGATCCCAGGTTAGACTGCGCGAAACCATCCATATCCAGCGCGAAATCGGATCCCAGTTCAGACTGCGCGAAGCCATCCAGCGCGAAATCTTATGGGAAATCCAGCCCAAAAGTTCGATCCTAGCGTCAGACTGCGCGAAACCATCGGGCGTGGCCACCGTTGTTTCTATGCGTCGCCCAAATCCCAAACTGTGGCCAGCGAAAGCGACTAGATGAACGGAGTAGGGGCGTGGCGGGAAATGGTGAAGAGATGCGAATTAGGGGCGCCGGGGAGGGAGATGGGATCGGGGAAACGTACCTTGATTTCCAGGTCGGTGGGGAAGCCCAGGAGCTTGAACTTCACACCGGTGAAGTGCTTGGGGTGGCCGCGATGGCCACCGCCGCCACCACCCGCTCCACCCCGCATCGTTAGGGTTTCGCACTTGTGTGATTTCGAAGCGGAGGTAAACGGGGAAGCGGTGGGGGTTCTGCGGCAGCGCGAGCACGGGACTTTTGAAGGGGGACGAGCAAACCGGGTCGATTTTGGAAAACGGCAAGTCTGGGGCAGCGGGAGACTTTGAAGGGGGAAGCTGGGCCCCGAAAGGACGCTTCGTCCGCGTGTTCAAGTCTGCGGCATAAGGATGCAAGTGGGCACGTCCGCGGCGTGTCCGCCTTTGCCCGCATCAGCCGCAACACCGGCAGGCAGGATTAGCAGGTGCCCACTTCCGCGAGACATGCGGGCCAAGCAGGCTTAGCAGGTGCCCGCAGGTTCGACGCGAATGGCGCTGGTCAGATCTCGTGGCCAGAGCGGCGGCGCTGTTCGAGAGCCTGGGCCACGCGGCCACCGACGGCGAGCTCTCCCGCATGATTGCCGAGGCGGACGGCGACGGCGACGGCTTCACCAGCCTCGGCGAGCACCGTGGGGACGAGCCGCCGTCGAGGAGGACGTCCGGCTAGCCTACAAGGTGTTCGACGCCGACGGAAGTGGCGCCATCTCCGCCGCCGAGGCGGCCGAGCTCGCGCGCGTCCTCCACAGCCTCGGCGATAAGGCCACCGTCAGCCAGTGCGGCCGCAGCCCGCAAGATCGAGGGCGTTGACAAGAACGGCTACGGCCTTATCTCTTTCGAGGAGCCAGAGGCGGCCTAAACTGCGATCCGATCGATCAAGTTTCTTGGAGAGATGGATGGATCGTCATCAAACATAGATTTAATTCCACCCTATTTTTTCGCCCATAATCTCCTCTAATTCGAGAGTGTGCGATGGAATTTACGAACAGAGGCCACCTGCCCAGCTTTTACACAGAAAATAAAAACACCACCTATCCACCAAACGAGCCCAGAAACAAGGTACGAAGAATCGCACCCCACAACACCACCGGCAAATTTGTATATTACAAGGGAAGCACAAAACATCCAAAGGGTAACAATATAACCAGCTAAACTTCAGTTTTCAGCCAACTCCCTGACGGCACGAGCATATGAGCTGCATTTCCCGAGCTTTGTGCTTCAGTTTATCTCGCACCGCCGTGGCGTCCTCCTTAAGCTTCGCCGGCACCAGCATCAGCCACTGTGACAGGAAGGAGACCGCCTTGTAGATGACCTATAAAGAAGAAGAAGGAATTTTGTTCTCAAACACAAAATCATTGCGACAGGTCCAAATCGCCAAGCACAGGCCCCAAACACCATCCAACCCACCAAGTTAGCTTTGCGACCTGGCATTCCAATGCCATACATTTCAAAGTCCACCATATTAATAGGAGTAATGTTCCATCCTAAAGCTTCTTTCACTAGCCACCAAGTAAAGTGAGAGATGGGACAGCCAAAAAGAAGGTGATTCATGGTCTCCGCTTCGCCACACATTTTACAGTCCACTCCACCAGTCCATCCTTTTTTGGTTAATTCGACTTTCACCTGAATGCGCCCCCTCAAACACATCCAAGTAAATTTTTTAATTTTAAGAGGCAAAAAAGATTTCCACATTTCCATAATCCCCACATCCCTCACCCCAGAGAATAAAATCATATTATAAAGTGATTTTGAAGAAAAAACCCCCTTGGGTGACAAAGCCCACTTTGCTTTATCTATCCCATCATCTAAGGTAACATCCATCAACCGGTTACCCAAAGCCTCCCATTCCTCACATTCAATCGCACCAAAAGACCTTCGGAAAGTCAAATTGACATCCCCACCCGCCAAAACCTCCCTCACAGACTTCCCCTGCTGTTCACAGCACAAGAACAGGTTTGGAAAATGATATCTCAAAGGAACTTCGTCTAGCCACACATCTTCCCAAAACCGTGCCTTCCTGCCATCTCCAAGAATATATGCCAGGCCTCTTCTCACCCAGTTTTTGATGGAATGCAGCCCTTTCCAAAACTGAGATGCTCCAGTTGGATCCGAGTTAAAAAAAACTACCATTACCATTACAATATTTATTTCTCAAAAGACGGCAGCTAATGTCATTATCCCCACGTTCTAGCCTGAAAATCCATTTAGAACGTATATTACAAGCCGCACGCATGAACCCTTACTTTTTTTTTTGTCTCCAGGCCACATGGATGGATTTCCACGATCCTGAATCAAGTACTCCCTCCGTTCCAAATTACTTGACTTGGTTTTGTCCAAATATGAATGTATCTATACTTGTTTAGTGTCTAGATACATCCGTATTTAGACAAACCCAAATCAAGTAATTTGGAACGGAGGGAGTAAGAGCATGCGTGCAAAGTACCGATGGCAAGTACTAGCTGCACAAAAACATGCAAGTCACCGTCATGGAAAGAGAGATAGATGGCTACTGGCTACATGCGCATTGACGTCGAATACTTCGATCCCCACCGTATGTCAGGTCTTTCTACCCATTACCATTCCCGTAAAGCTTCTATGCATCACATCCCACGATTTGTGGATTTCTAATCATCGTGCGGTAATATCTTTTTTCCCGCCCTTGAATAGCCCTTTATGTACAACCTCCGATCCATATTAATGGGCTCAACTTTATCTAGATACGGATGTATCTAGTTAAGTGTTTAGACTAGATGCATCCGTATCTAGACAATGTTGAGACCATTAATATGGATCGGAGGGAGTATATGCATATGCATGTTTAATCATTCATGCCTTGGTCGATTTTCTTAATTGAATCATCTATCTACTTAAGAGGTTGTAATTGCTTAAGGAAGTTGTGTTCAACATCACTTTATTCTGAATGGAAAAGAACTAGAAATTCCAATATTATGGAAAAAATATTATATCGAAACTTCCCCGTAGGCATTGACGATTTTTGGCACCCGGCTGAATCGAGGCAGGTATTTACAAAAAGAATACATGTTGTTAATTTTAATCTACAAACAAATGAAAAATATGTGGTTTCATAAAAGACAAACTAGATCCTTTTTTCACCAACATATTTGTATTTTTAGACGATGAACAAAAATCTTATATATTATATTTACAAATGAGAAGCATCCTTCCTCTAAGGGATTTAGCCTCAATCAAGTGAGTTTCTTGAACTTCACGGAGGTTGCTGAATCAAAGTTGTTGCATGAGTGGAGCAGATGCATGGTTAGGTTACCAGCTTGCCCACAGCCCACCGTGGATGTACATACACTAGATTCGAACGGCGCGGCTTGTCGCGCGGCACTTGTTAGTT